>CM041777.1:63119105-63626090 GCA_023374045.1 Limonium bicolor | reverse complement strand
ATGTTACCTCTCCTCAATGAGCTTAGATTAAATATGGTAGCTAGCTAAATAAGACCTTAGTGGCCGGCCATGGTCTATTGTCCACCACCATGAAGTAGAAGATAGAGATCCTCCTACAAGACTGACTCAACAATGCTACCAGAAAATCATCATGTCCTCCAGGTCCACTACTTTGTTGTATATCACATCACGTTCTATGATTCTATTCTTGTATACCAGATAGCCTAGCCATCCCAGAATATTCTTAAGCCGTTTTTATATATTTTTGACGGTAGTACGGGGTCAATTTAACCAAATTTTATTCACTAGCACTCATTTTTTAACTATGTAAAATCTGCAAGCGTCAACCATTCTCGCCGAAGGATGCGACCTGTTCAGAAGTGTGGCATCAGTGGAAGAATCAGTCTACTACTGAACATTTCTGAAACCCTACTCTGCCAATCAATGGTAAAAACCACGGCCCATCTCTTTATTCATTGTCCAGGACCAACAAAGCTGTGGAAAAACATGTTAGCCAGGTGGGGTATTCCTTCCTTCTATGGTTCAAGCTAGAACCATTGACGAGTTCTTCTTGCTCTGGTTAGGAAAGATACAGCAGGTCAAGCTCCGCAGAATCTAGCAGTCCATGTTCCTGTTCACTACAGCAGCAATATGGGATACAAGGAACAAGCGCATCTTCAAAAATGAACCTCCAAACTAGGTGGACGCGTGTCTCTGCTAGACAGAATCAAGCCAATGGAATTTAAAGGACAGCAGTGAGACCCTCGTCATTCCTTATGGAGTTCACGGCTGCACAACCTGCCTACGAGAATTACTAGAAAGCGGCTGAACACCAACCTTCTGTATCTGTTTCTTCTTCATGTTACTGCCTCTGTTTCTGTTTATTATTATAGGCTTATAAGCCGGTACTCTGCCTGACTTTGTCCAGAATGATCAATATTTTTTTTTTCTGAAACCCTACTCAAAGCTCCTATAAACTCAAATAACAGTAATCCAGATGAGATAGAACATCTTAGATCGAAAATCTCCTCAAACTAATTTTATTAGTATCAATAAAAACTTCTTAGTGACTTTTACTCAATTACGTTGTCTTGCAACACACAACTAGAACACTACAATGAGTATCATAACCTCGATTTCAAAACCATTCTCTCTCAAATGCCCTTTAGATATAAGACAGCACCTCTTTCTGCAGGGAAGTGATAGTTCCTATGTTACACTTCCCATTCTATATATATACAACATGTATTCAAGAAATATGTATTAGTATCAAAATCCTAAAAACTTGAAAGTAAATTCAGTGAATCCGTCCCGCTGCATTTGCCTCAGGCAGATTCTTCTAGATTTGTGAGATTTGACTTCCTCAGCCTTTTTGCAGATTTCTTACTCAAAAGACCAACCAATATCAGTTCGCGATGTTGTAGTGTGGCGATGGGCAACTTTGTCATTTATTATTTATTTTGTCTTTTTGTGTGTTTATACTTTTTTTAAAACTTTAAAATATTGTATTTTATTATATATAAGTCCAAATAATATAAATTTTATACCATTATTCATCATTTTTCGTACTCTTCAAAACAAGATGCATCATTGATATGTTCTGGCAAATTTTAAATTTTTTATTTTTTTTATGTACATATTTTTTAAGATTAATTGTGAATCTTAAGTTTAAGAAAAGTGAATCAAAGGTTGTTAAAAAGTGAATCGAAGTTTGTTAAAAAGTGAATCACAAAGTTGCATAAAAGTGAAGAAGTTTTTAAAAAAGTGAATTTCATAAACAGAGATTGTTTAACTAAGGTGATTCTGATTGTTTGATTAACATGAATTAGAGGTTTTAGAAAAGTGAATCAAAAGTTGTTAAAAAATGAATCACAAGTTGTTACAAAGTGAATCAAAGTAATAAGAAAAGTGAATCTCGTAAGCGTAGATTGTTTAACTAAAGTGATTAAAAGGTTTAAGAAATGTGAATCAAAGGTTTTTATAAAGTGAATCATGTGTTTAAGAAAAGTGAATAAAAGATTTAAGAAAAGTGATTCTCGTAAATAGAGATTGTTTAACTAAAGTGAATAAGAGGCTTAAGAAAAGTGAATCAGAGGTTTAAGAAAAATGAATCAAAGGTTTCTTAAAGGTGAATCAAAGGTTTAAGAAAAGTGAATATGTTGTTTAATATCAGTAAAAGTTAACCCTACCACAAACTTATGCAAGAACATTATAAACCTTTCATTTATTGAAAGTGAACCCTAAACCTGCACTACAAACCACACAAATGCCTTCAACGTTTTTAACTTTCCTAGGGTGCTTTTAGAGTGTTTGGGATAAGATTCATTTTCTTAATGAATAAGGTTCATTTTATTGTTAAAGAAGATTCATTTTGTTAATGAATAAGATTCACTTTAAAAATACGTAACATTTACTCGTTATAAAAACATAAAATTTTAAGTTTACCAAAACATATCCATGATGCATCTTGTTTTGAAGAGCACGAAAAATGATGAACAATGGTATAAATTTTTTTATTTTTGCACTTATATTATGTGAGTTATAACATTTTGAGAAAAAAAATAATTATTTCTCTCTCCTACAAATTAAACCACATCCAGCCCCCGCCCCCCCCCCCACCAACTACGGTAGACAGGCACACATCACCATTTTTTTTCCTTTCTTTTTTTTCTCATTTATTCCCCCAATCACAATTTGACAAATGACATTCTCCATATTGTACTGTGGCGCATTCTCCAGGGTCTCCGAACTGTATCAATTTCTAGACGGAATAATCGTAAGGGACTTTGTTCTTTTCAGAAAATACAAATCATATTTTTGCCCCTTGCATTAACCATATGAAAACATATACACTTTCAGTTTCATCCTTTTAGATATAGACAAATTATAGTGTACTAATCAGAGCTAATTTCCACTGAACAGATGTCGTGTAGAGTAGATCAGGTTCCTCCTAAATATAAACTATGATGCAAAAGCATATTAATACACAATAAGGTCTTTCAAGACACCAATTATGCCCCTTTTGTCAATATAAAAAAACATAAGAACAATAAATCACGGGTAGAAAAGAATCAAGCCAGCAGTATAATCCAATGTATAACATTTTCACAATTTAGGCCCTATCAACCACAGTATGCCGCAAAAAAAAAGGAACCAAAAGATAGAGTCAATAGAAAAAACACACCAAAGGGTTCATGGTGGCCTAGGCAATAGAACAGAAAGGCTAGAAAAAAAAAAGAGAACATCTGAAAATAAGAATCTATGACACCAACAACAGACTAACAGTCGGCCAATTGTGCAGCGGCCCACACACAATACTGTGGTAAGCTGACAGGACTGTTTATGTGGGGTATATGTAAGGGTAATATTTGTATTAACTTTAAATAGTTGTCACTATTAATATATAAGTCCAAAATTAAAAAATTTGCATCATTGTTCATCTTAAATCAAGTTCTTTAAAACAACACCAATCATGGGTTTGTTTTGACAAGTTTAAAAATTTATGTTAGTTACATGTATATATCAACATATATCAACAACACTTATGATTCACCCCATATAGTTTAAAATACACTATATAACATTAATAATACACCACAAAACAATAATGATTCAGTATTTATTCCGAAATTTGTTATCTAATTCACCACTTATTAGTTAATGAATCATAATACTAATTTCAATGAATCATAATATCAAATTTAATGAATCAAAACATCATTTTAGTATATTATCAATAACATATAAAAATTAAAATTTTAAATAATGATACAACACAAAAAAATATTTGATACGTAAGAAAAATACATGATTCACCATATAAGGTTTAAAATACATCATACAACAATAATAATACACTACAAAACAAAATAATGATTTTATTACTTCCGGAGTTTGTTATACAATTCACCACTTATTAGTTAATGAATCATACTATCAATTTTAATGAATTATAATATCAATTTTAATGAATCATAATATCAAAACTAATGAATCATATATGATTTTAGCGTATCATGGTATACATGTAAAAATATTTTTTTTTTCAAAGTTGTCAAAACATATCCATGACTGGTCTTGTTTTAAAGAGCTTGAATTTAGATGAATAATGACATAATTTTTTTTCATTTTGGACCTAGATGTTAAAGGTTACAACCATTTAAAGTTTGCAGCTTATTGCCTGACTGGGACTGCCAAATCAGTCAACCACACCATACTGGACACAGGTGGTTGCAGCGTCAAATTTGTGTACTTAACATCAACTGATCCACAAATTCCCATCTGTTACTTCACCAATGATAACCGTTTTGACTAATTCTATAGAAGTTGCAAGATCCTGGATTGACGAATAGAATAGCCCAATCGGTTTCATACCGATTTATACATAATATTACTATATCTGGTCTCAAATAAACATATACCATAGGGATTTTAATTCCCCAGGAGTTTCTCTACTCCTCTTTACTTGTGTCCTCACTTTGGAGTTAACAAGATAGGTATGTTTATATGAATGGTGTTCACATCTCCTGTGCGCAATGACCATAATTAGACTATGAATGAATACATATGTTTATGTAACATACGTACCAATCATCATAACAAATTCTTTTGTGTTATGCACACCTTAGTTTACGTACACGGTACGTAAACATACGCTAAGAGGTTTTTCGCTCTACCCCCCTTAAAAGGGATTACACCCACGTAATCTGCCATATGTTATCACTGAACATTGGTTTAAGATATTCAGCCGTTATGAAGTGTTTTAGCTTCCATGCGGTCTATTATACAATGTGTTCTGGTCAGAGGATCTTAACCATATTGACGGTTTAGTCCCTGCACCAAGAATTTCTATTGGAGTTTGTTTAACTCATAACCGGGTTCACTTCTAGCCACTCAGGCTTCAAGGAATTTGATAATTAGTCATTTTCTCGTATTCACTAGTTATATTAAACCTTTGAGATATGGGCCCACTAGCTTCTGTTGCGCGACCCTGATAGCTTTAAAGCTTAGTTCACCCTTTTCGTTATTCTGAATGTGTTGTACATCTTCCTTTTTATCCTGGAAATAAAGGTCTCTCAATCGACGCGTGGTGTCTCTTACCGTTCATGAATTAGACGAGTTATGGATTGTCTATCCAATTCCTTTGGAGATCTAATGCGCATGCTTCTAGTGCGCCTTCAAGCGTCTGAATTGTTCTTTCTAACTAATCTTCAGTATGAGGTTTATGTACGATCTGGATTTACTGTTTAGTGTTTATCACTCTTTACAGTTTCCTCACAAATCTTGAGACACATCAGATGTCTGTACTTACTAATCAGTGCTCCTCGCACTTCCTAACTCTCAATCATTTTCCTGGAATGAGTTCCCTGATTCCTTTAGACTCATTTGCTTAATTGAGTTCTTTCTCTTCAATTGTTCGAGGTAATCAGCTGCTCTGGTCTGAATTTGCATCACTGACCGTGGCACGGAGTCAACTACTTCTCGGGTTCCTTACACTACTCGTTTACATATGTGGGGTACCTTGCTGATACATTACTGCTTACCTGACTAGCTTATAAATAAGTCTGTCAGGCCCGCAAGCTCCATTGGAGTGCAGTCGTCCCACATCTAGTTTTTGTACACTCGTAGTGTCCGTCACACGCTTGGTCATTGGTAACCTTTGAAGTATTCTGTTGTCGATCTCCTTTTTCATTGTTCTATAATAACGCACATATGGTTCTTCCTGAACTTAATCAAGGGAAATCCATCTACTGGGCTCTTAGATATGTTCTACCTTCTTTCTGCATTTCATATGGACTTGAACCTTTAGCAACTAAGGTCTCTTTCTCCAAAGCCTATTATCTCATCTCTCGTGTTGATCTACTAGGAATGCACTTCCAGTTCCTTAAGCTAATGTACTAGGAATGGACAATGTGTTTCCTATGAAATCTTTCATCGCATGGTCTAGACTACTGGCTTTACTGCCCAATCTGTCTACCATCTCTTGCTTTTCATCTTCGCCGAGTCTAGCTCATAGCTCTGCTTGTTCTCCATATCATTGTCTGACTATATTCATATAATGGTCGCTTGCTGCGCACCATGTTCTTATTCATTATACAGTGTTGATTTACATGGCATCCGCTACTATGTTAGCTTCCACTCCTGTACTTTCACTATTCATACTATGATTCGCCATTTACTTGGCGGATTACAGAATATGCTATTCATTAAGTCTATATGCTCCTTGAGCGTTGTTCACTCTACAATTCACATTGTACACATATATTGTTTGCTTCTAACCTGACTACTCTTTCGGTTTTCAACAATTGCTATAAAAGCTTCTTTCTTCATATTAGTCTTAGAAATCTCTCTTTCTTGTTCATATTGTTCCTTGGCAATAACCACATGCTCAAGCTTCAATATAAATAGGTGAAAGCCTTTTTCTGGGGCGTCCATAATTACCGCTCCAGAGGCCTCATAGTAACCAGAGGTATTCCCACTCCTATAATGAGTGGTTCGTTCTCCACTCTATTCGTTACTATTAAATAATTTCTCTTCTCTTACTGGTGCCATTCCTGGCCATTCTTCTTATGTTCAATGCATAGGTTTTTGCAAACGTTTGAATTTACACATTGTAGTTGGTTCACGACTTATAAGCCACGTTGCCTCGTGCTCTGCTCATTACAGGTTGTTCACACAAGTTTTTACTTCTCCGTATGCCATCAGGTGAATTGGAGGTAGTACTAGGCTCCATGACAAGGTTGTTGCATCATGCTTCCTTTCATGGGAGGCCCCTTAGGCAACCTGATATAAATCAGTGCCTTTTGGCAATTTAGGGTACCTTCTGTTAAGTGGATTTCTTTCGGCGTTTAAACCGAGTATTTGTTTTTAGCTCCTGTGTCTCCTTCACAATATCTTGTTCAACTGTTGTTGACTCAGACACCTTTCAAGGATTATTCCTGGGTGTTGCTAAGTTACACCATTTCACTTGACTGATATCCATGGGTATGTCCGGTTAACTATACCGCATTGCAGTACTGTATTCTGAACTGTCCCGTTTAGGGTTGTAATGTCTCCCGTCCTCGGGCAGACCATTGATGCTTTCTCCTTTGCGTTCTTGGCTGGCTTTAATATCCTCTTCAGTGAAGAATAATATTTCCCGATAGCCTTGGTGATTTTTCTGGGAATTCCATCCCGTTCGTTGAACTTTGATGCGCCATCCGCCATCATGCAGTTTTGGGTGAACCCTTCGGTTATTCTCCTTAGGGTTTGTAAGTCTTATTTAGCTTTGTCATTACTTAACGTCCTTTATGGTAGGATTCCTTTGGTCCTTTCCTTCGGGTTGATACCCTCTGATTGTTTGATTGTCCTAAAGTCGTTCGAAAGTGAACTGAGTGTAACTTACCTGCTCTGTGTGGCGTTGATGCCGATGTAGGTGTTCTAGGTTTGATTTTAAAAATCTGAGGTTTGGGAAGAAAAATTTTCATGGTATTTTTGGTGTCTGGTGGTCTTGACCGAGTCTAGCTTCTCGCTGACTGGTATATTCTTTAATACAATGGTTAGACCGTTAAGCCCTTCCAAGGTTTTGTTCTTCAAGTTCTTAGGATTTGTGATTCTACAATTGTTTCCATTGTCCTCGTGGTACTTTTCTAAGTACTTCCTAGTCGTTGGAAGTTTCTCCGAATAGCCCTGTTATTACAGCACTTGCCATGGCAAGTGCGCCATGCAGGCTGGCTATCAGTTCAACACATACCGGTTACGGTATTGCTTCCATCCGTACCGTATTCGGTAGCCTTGTTGGCTCTTCCTTTGATCCTCTAGTCTTGATATTCAATCTTCTGAGTGGCTTCTTATTTGTCTTGACGTACTAGTCATTAATCAAGCTGCTTCTCCATTCTTGGAGACCCCTATTCACTTAGTACTGTGTCGTTCCTTATTACTCGTTCCCACACATTTACCGTGGTTACAGAGGCTTGACTCTTGTTTAGGCACTACGTTGTAATCCTATTGGAGTATGTTTCATGAATGTTCCCATAGTTGTCTGAACTATGTGGATCAGGTATTGTAACCTCTTTGGACGTGTAGGTTTGGAGTTACCCACTCTTGACTAGTTCCTTAGTCGGCTAGTATGCCGTCGGTGGTATTATCTAACTATTGTGGTCCCGTAGACATGTGTCTCGGATTTTGTTACTTCTCCTTTTTCCGCTTTGTTGCACGGTTAGTGCTTTCCTTCTTCCTGACCAAGCAGGGTTCTCTCAACTGCTAGGCATGTTTACCCATGCTGCCGGAAATTTCATTCTCCTATAGGTGGGATTCTCAACCTTCCGCTATTAAGTGCGGGTAATGTCTTTCAAATGGGAATCGTCTCTAGGATTCTGGTTCTTGGAGTCTACCGTATAACTGGTTCTTGTTCTTATAGAAATATTTCATAACTGCCAAATCGGGTTTTCCCAAGTAAGAGAGGACTTTCCATCTCTCTGTTGTTCTTTTCCGAATTATAAAACAAGGGATGTGAAGGACGGGTTTGGTATTGTAGGTGTCGAGTGCACACTGGGAATTCCTATCTAGCATATCTCTCACGCTATCGTTCAACCCTTAACCCAAAGTCTCTAATTTCTAACTCGGTATTTCCTAAGCTTGATAATTTCTAACGTCAAATTGCCTCGTTCATCATTCTGTTCGCAGCGGAAAATTCCAATACAAACGGTTGGGTGATACAATGTCGTTAGCCACCCACATGACTAACAAGGCCTAAACTAAAACAGTCACGACCTGATGGACCAGAATTCCCGAGTACTTATACAATACAACCCTCAAGCCAATACTAAACACTTACAATCCAAACTATACCGAGTCCATCACAAAATTGCCGACAACAGATTCGATCTTACTCTACTAACAATTACAAATGTAATTAACAAAACTACCCTTGCCATAGCAATCCCCGTCCTATTCTCGAACGATGGTCTGCTCCAGTGTACCTGAAAAGTAATGGGTGGCCCCAAAGGGGCTCAGCACCTTTGCTGGCATGATAATCGTGCAACCCGCATACTACCGGGCCACACTCAACTAATTGTCGTATAAGCATGCGATTGATTTTATTTAAACCATAACATGAAGCACTGTAAACACACAACATGCTCGCATTCAGATAAGTATTCAAACAATGGAATTCCAACAACAAGGGTGACGCATCAAGTTTGTTAGATTATATTACCCACTTCTTTAGGCCTTGAGAGTCTCTACCTCAGTAGCGCCTCATTCGTATTAGTCAATAACTTATCCTTCTTAGTCGGATAAATTTTACTTGTTCTCTTAGATCTATAGAAACCCTCTGGTCTCGATCTTGTTTTCTTGATTATTCTACTCTTGAATAATTCTTAAGTTAAGTCTCTTAGACCTCCAGGCAGAGAAACATATAGATCTCACCACCGTGCTTTTAGATGCTAGTCTTACTTCCCCGGTTTCAACCCTTCCGGGTCTAGCATGATGGGAAGGTTCAACTAGAAACCGAAACCACCCTCTTGATTCATCTTTCTCTCATAACCTATAATATCCAGCTTATCTCTTTAGATGGATAAGCTCTGTCAGTCTTACTCCATCGGGCACCACACTATGGCTCACGGCCCTGGACTAAGGAGTTCGACCACAAAATCAGAAACAATCTCTCTTGTCTCCTCTTTCATACACATGTGACTCACATTCCGCTAACCCATTCCCAAGGTCAGTAATAGTATATACTAGTTTAGAAGCATCACTCTTGATATCATCTCACAATCTTAGGGAGTTTCCTAAGTTATTATATTCTCAGATATAAGGGTTGCCCCTATATTTTCAATATTTATAAGTTTTTGGTTATTATCTCATGTTGGGTCAAATCCTCACGTAGGAGGTCGACTAATCATTAAGAGGGAGCTTAATAGCAGCATATATCTCTTTTCACGTTCAAGTGAGTTCATAAGGTTGAACTATCGTTGTTCTCTAGTTGAGACTTCTTATGTGTTTCTCCACATTTAGTTATTTCTTGGGTCGACTCTCTCTACAAGTCCCTAACCAAAATGTTATTCTTTTGTGAGTTGGTCTACAATACTCAGTTAGATCACAAACTCAAACAAGAATGGTTAGCTCACACAGCAGGCATCAAGATATTAAATGCAATAAACGTTTTCGTGCATTTATCTAATTAAGTCGGTGCATATAAACAAGTATCACACAAGCCGAGTGTAACTCGTTAGGACACAGATTGCAAGAAAACCAAACCTGTCACCTTGACGTTGGCTAGCCTAAGATGATGATCCCCTAATCTCGGTTGTCGTCTCGTTTAAATCTCGTACCTATCATTCATTCAGTCGAACTATTAATTTCTTTATTAACCTCGTCTACTTATTATTACATACGACACTTACTTGTCATCTCTTATATTTCTTCTAACCGTACTACCATAACCAACATTAAATTTATGCTTCCTACTGATCACTTTAGTCCACTCTTAGATTCTTAATCTCCAAATATTAACCTTTCTTATCTCAAGGTTTCACTTCCTTTTTCACTTGTGATTATAAGTTCCTAATGTTTTCATTAACATTAAACTTATAATTCTAAACTCTTCATTCTATCTTTTACTTGTTCACACTTCTAATGACCCTTTCATGTCACCAAACAAGTTCTAATCATCATCTAATAGTAATACCATCCATCCCATTCATTTAACTTCATTTTCTAACTCATGGTTACATTTTTAGGGTGGTTTGGGACATGGTCCGGACCTATACTCCAAGACCAGTCCATTTCAGAAACTCTTGGGTGATTTTAACAAGTGGTCCAGGACTATAGACTGGACCTAGGTCCCGGACCAAAGCTACAGATTTCTCTTGGGGGATTTTTACTAGTGGTCCGGGACTTGTTACAAGGAGTAGGTCCCAGACCATTCTTCCTGGCAAACTCACGGCCCTTTTTCTTGTGTGGTCCGGGACATTATACAAGAGTCAAGTCCCGGACTATGCATTACTCTATTACATTTGATAGTTTTAATTGTCATTCTAAACTTGTTTCTTTACCCATTTCTTTTCTAATCTTTCCACATGTATCCTAACATGTTCTAACACCAATATAACACATTAAACCTTTCCAAATCTTTGATCAAAGCTTATCTGTAACACCCCATCCGCTAAATCTCTAATCATGGTCTAATCGTCACGTTAAAATAGCTAATCGCAGTGGAATTACTCTCAACTATGGAGGGTGATACAATACCGGCAGCCTTCCTTAGCTAACAGTCCTAACTAAATACAGTCCTGGTCTGATAAATAGAAATACCATACTTACATCATCATAATTTACAACGCCTGATTACCAAGTAATAAGAGTATACATTACATAATGATCTCTCAAGTCTCACAAAAGAATATGAGTTTAACATTCCACTCACCTTCCAAGTTATCTATTCTCAAAATACAATGGGTGTACCACATAGTACACCGACTACTCTAGGGCTACAAGCCCGTGTACAACTCGGTACACCACCATCTACTACTAACTATCAAAAGTATGACACCCCGTTCCATCTCGACCATTCAACCGTCTCGGGTACCTGTAAGAATAAAAACATCGCCCCAAGGGGCTCAGCTAAAGCTGCATATGGTAATCGCATACCCCGCGTGCTAACAGGAGTACGCCAACCACTTGGTCGTATACATGGAGTTCATTGACATTTGAGCAAGCATGCAAATATAAACAGCAATATATCCATGTAGAAACAATACCCACACATAGAGTATATCACAATAATGGAAACAACACAAGTAGTCCACACATTGGTCATTGAGCCCTTGAGATTCTCTCCTCAAGATCTAGCCTCTTCACATGTTAGCCAATTTCACATCCGGGTTAGACGGATGTTCTTAATCTTTGCTCATGATCATATGTCTCGCACAAGGATGATCTACACGTAACCATTATTTATCTCTTGAAATAATTTACAGTTAGGTCGGGTGACCTCCGGGCAGAGATGAGGCATGCTCACCACATCTCACCACCGGGCTTTAGGTTTGGCTTACTTCCCCGGGTAGCGACCATACGGTTCGGAACCTTGGTGGAAAAGTTAGGCCAGAACTCGGCAAGCAATCTCTCTTGCTTCCTCATTCTCACACGTGGTCATGCATTTTATCTTGATTAGGTGGTTGCAAGTAAACACACAAACACACAACCGGAGTAACCGGGTTAGAATACAGGGCATGAGAAAACCATACCGTTCACCGTCGTTGTTCGTTTGCCAACTCTCTCTCGGAGTCCGACTAATCGAATCCTATAACATACATTAGGTCGGGAGGTTAATTATCCATAATTAACTTGACCCGTTACTTCTCTAATGTTTTCCCGTACTTTACTTACTTAGTTATTATATTTCAAACTTAAATCATACAAGTTCTTACTTCTCATTTTCTCTTAATCTTGTTTAAGCCCTTAACAACCCTCACATGTCATTAATTAAGTCCCACTTAACTTATAATATCATTACCAATCAATTCCTTAGCTCAAAACCCACTTAATGAACTTATTTTCAAGTTTTTAGGTTGGTCCGGGACCTTGTCCGGGCCCTAAGTCCTGGACCCAACCTTAGGCAATCTCTCGACATGTTTTTACATATGGTCCGGGACCTTAGCAGGGACCTAAGTCTCGGACCAACAATAGGTTCAACTCTCGGCTATCAAAAATGGGGTGGTCCATGTCTTTAGCTAGGGGCTAAGTCCTGGACCAGAAAGGAAGAAAACTCTCGGAAGTAAAACACGGGGTGGTCCGGGACATGGACTTAAGTCCCGGACCTGTCAAACTGAGTACTCTCGGGGGTAATTTTGGGGGCGGTCCGGGACTTGGTCCTGGACCTAAGTCCCGGACCCTGTTACAATTTTGACAGATTTAGCAATTCTAAATCTGTTCCAACTCTATTGTTTCTCCATTTGATTTTCCAATCTTCCCCACTTATAATCTACATGTTTTAGCATCTAATTACCCATCTAAACCACCTCAAACTAATCACCAAGTTCAATCCTTAACTCTGGATTAATCCAGTCAAATTCCTCACTTAATTCCAAACAAGCAAATGCTAGTTTTCAATTTCTATTACAGTTTTAAAAGTCCTCCTTACCACCATTCCAACTACCCTCATTAATGCACTCAAGACCACACCATCCTAGGTAAATTTTGACAGAACTTGCCTACCTCCTAATCATTCTCCACATACTAAAAGCTCACCAAAAATCAGTTTTTCCATCCCTATTATATAAGCATTCATATCATTACAACAGCACATTAAATTCCCCACTTGTTCTCCCATTAACAACAGTTTAGTCTCAAACTTATATCCCACACATGAGCAACATTAAACAGCCTCATTACTCATTCAAATTGTAGTATCTTGACTACACTAAAACAATATCATTCACACTACTTACGAAATCTGTTTTACAAGGAAATAAATCAAAGATAAGCTCATTACCTTGCTAGTTTCGGTTTTCCTTTTTCTCCTCTTCCTCCTATTTTTGTTCACTCTTTCTCCTCTTATTCCTACTCCAACAAAGGGTCTAGATTGCTATCTACAATCATATCCCCATACACACATATTAAGCTAATTAATTCAAACTCCCCCTCACAAAAACTAGTATTTCAAGAGCTAGTTTTTAGTGTTTAACTTAGAGATTACTTTCAAGTGTCCAAATGGAGAGTTTAGGCAATCAAAATGATGAAGTTCCAGCACTCCTCAAAGTCAAGACGAAACCGGCTGGAAATGGAGAAAATTCAACGTGGACATTCTTGATTTTTACAAGAAAAATCTAGGAAAGAAGAGCTTTTGACTTTCTTTTTACCTTAGAGTATCAAGAAGATGGAGGGGACCCAAAAACACTTCTTTAAGTTCCAAAATGGCCTACTTCCATGGAGATGAAGATGGAGGTTTCAAGCTTTTGAAGGGTGGAAAACGTAGCCCTTGACTATAGGAATCTAACAGTAGTATTTTTGTATGATTTGGTGTTGGTTTGAGCAAGTTGGAGAAGAAAGAAGATGGAGGCTGCTTGCTCCCTTAAGAAATCGCCATTGTACAGAGGAAGAAGAAGAATTTCAGTTTGGGAGGGGGGAAAAATAACCGTGAGTGAGAAGGATGAGAGGAGGTGAGAGAGTATTAAAGCTTCTTTTTACTATTTCCTCCTCTACTAATTACCCGGGTGGTTTTTCGTCTTTTTCGAATTAAACGCGTTTCGTCTCCCGGTTTCGACACTATTCACTCCCGGGACCTGTTTTCCGGAATTTTCGTGTTTAATTAATTTTAATGGCTCAAGACCCTCACTATGGTCTAATTATAGATATTTAACTAACTATAATTATTATGAGTTTATTAATCCCGTTTAAAATCACATTTTTCGCGGTTTCTCGAAAAACGCGTTTTAAAGCTCGTTTAGATTTTTAACTCGTTTACCGGATCCGTTTTCTCCGAGAATCGTTCCCACGTATTTATTTAGGCCTAATTAAGCTCTTAAATTTTCCGTTAGCCTAATTAATCACTGTTTTTTAACCCGGGGTATTTCATTATCACTTAATCTTGGTCATGCTAAACCTCCGTAACTAATTTCACTTCCTCTACATATTGTACTCCTCCTTCTCAACACTATGCACACTAGTGCATTACTAGACATTCTCATGACAGTTCATACCCTTTTCACTCATATTTTTTTCAAGGTTTCACCACTAATGCATCATTAGTTACCCTCTGCAGACGTTATAAAGTGAGTGGTTAAACTGGTGTAAAATTAAAAGAAAAGAAATTAAAACTCAAATTAGAAACAAACATAATAATAATATAAACAAAATATAAAAGATAATTAATATAAACAACAAACAAAAATAATATAGACAAAATATTCTAATATAACAAGTGAATAATCCGGGGCTTAGGGACTAGAATAAATCTAGTCCCCGGCAACGGCGCCATTTTGCAGACGTTATAAAGTGAGTGGTTTAAACTGGTGTAAAATTAAAAGAAAAGAAATTAAAACTCAAATTAAACGTCGGCTGCAAACAAATCCCGGTCGTAGTAGTATAGTGAAATTGTAAGCGACCGGATGTCGAACCGTGGGACTAATATATATTATAGTACCTAAGCGTGTCACAGGGGGGGGATTAATTGACTTGTAATATAAATAAAAGAAAAGATAAAATAAACTAAGTTGACAGATAAATTAATGGAACTCTGGGTCAGGTTATTATAATCTGCATAATTAAGCTATCTCTACTGGTTTAATAATTTGGCAAGGTTCCTGTTATTTTCTTAAGGGTCTAAGTCATAGACTCAAAAGAACTCGTTTACCTGAAAATGCAAGGTTCTAATCAAGGTTCAAGCAAAATGCCTGTAAACGGCAGAGGAGTATTGAGGAATTACATTTGCAACTAAACTAACTTATTAAATCATAACAAGTTTTCCTCAGTTTTACGTCTTAATTAACCTATCTATTTATCACCGGTCTGATCAAATAGACTTAAGAAAGCAATTTAATAAACTCATGACATTTATTAAAAAGGTGCGAGATAACCTTTAAAACGTAACAACTGTATTTAAATAAACCAGTAAAAATAATGCATAATTAATACAAACACATAATAACCATACCCAGAGTAACGTTAACTAGCCTAACATATTAAATAGAAAAACAGAAACAAGAGTAATAGAAATCATCTGTAATCACTCCTGCTCGCTTTGCTATTTGTATACGTAGGACTAGAGGTGGATTTGGTGGAATGTAAATAAATAAAATGGAGAAGGCGGAAGAAGAGAAATGAAATGGCGTGAGGTGAAGTGGATGTTGGGTCGTCGATGGATGATGGATGGGGATGTTTTTTGTAATTGAGCAGAAGGCTCGTTGGTTTATATAGGGAAAGGAAGAGGAGTAAATGAAGATAGGCAGACACGATGAGCAAGTTGATTGAGGCGGTGGATAGGATAACGTTTGATTGCAGCTCATTGATGTGCTCATTTATTGCTTGCTTCATGATGCAGGGGACAAAGCGTGTGCAGAGTAGATGGATAGGTTGCAGACAGTGGACGAGTGGACGAGTTGCAGAAGTCGGCGAAGGAAAGTTGTAGACGAAGACGGGCGAAGAAGATAAGCTCGCGCACATTTACACGCGTCCGCTTCGAATGAGGCGGTAGCCTCTCAGTGTTGTCCGCCTGTTTTCAGGGGTTGTCTTTATCACTCACGTCCGCCTGTTTCTCGAGTCGCAGATAACTCACGTCCGCCTGTTTTTAGGCGGTTGCCCTCTGTCTATATCGTCTGCCCATTAAGAGGCGGTTCACCACTGCCTTGTCCGCGCGGTTGTCACACCCCTCTCTTGTCCGCCTGTTATTGAGCGGTACAGGGCTTGTGTCACGTGCGGTTGCATGTAAACCACTACGAACTTCGACTCGCTCTACATTCCTCGTTTGGACTCCGTTTTCTAAGCCGTTTGCGTCATGCGTTCGTCTCTTTGCCTACTTTACTCCCAGCTTGGTTTTCCTCATGTTAGACCAATTAAATAAATTTGTGAGATAAACAATAAAACTAAACTAGAGGAAAACTAACCGAAGTGGAGAAATGAGCAAGAAAAGTGATAATATATATATGAAATACACTATAAAACATGCTCATTTGGACACTTATCACACCCCCACACTTATATTTTTGCTTGTCCTCAAGCAAAACCACGTACCCAAGTAAGTAGGGAATGCTCAATACTAACAAAATATATATGAAGGGTAGGATAAATGATCTTTTTAACTTATTGAGGAGTGTGAAAAATTACTGCTGGTGGCATAGGTGTGCAGGGTAAAAATAAAATATAGAGTTTCGGGGTATGATCCAAGGTACTTCAATGTTTCTTTTAGGTGACTTGAGAACTTTTACCATGGCCAACTTCTCTCAAGAAGGGGCATTGAGGAGAAAACAAAAGGAAAAAAAAAAGATTCATGCATTTGTTTCACTTTTGCATAAGGGATGAGAAAATGTAAGCATAAGCCTTTGTATTAAGAACACTCAACTCTCTTTTGTTGGTTACCAATGTGTGTCTCGCAAGTCCCTTATTATTTTTTTATCTTCTTTTCTTTTTAACAGAGAGCACCCCTTAGCAATCCCTAAGAGAGAAGACAGAAAGAAAACCCTGAGCAATAAAATCCAACCATTTGCAGATTATTTGGTCACACCGCATATAAAATGCTCCTCAAAAGTAATCAAAATTTAAAATTTGTACCATTTATCCTACAATCATAACATATTATTCTTAAAGAGAACAACCCACATATAAAGAGTCCATAATATTTGAATTGACAAACGCATGATAAGGAGAGAGATTAAACATTTAAGCACAAAATGTCACTGAAAAGGGCACACCCCCCACACTTAATTGAAAATGTCCTCATTGTTCACCAGAAAAACAAGGGAAGGTTTCAGAAGACCTTTTCGGTAAGTAGATAAAATAGAGATAACACAAAGGTCACAAATAAACATTTAAGCATAACGCTCCTCTGCAGTTTTTATTTAAAATAAAAGCATAATTAAAGAACTGGTACTCCCCTGATATTATTTTGCTAGTTGTTAAAGGAGTTCCCCCACACTTGAGCTTCAGCCTCAAGTAGCGTAGCTTGGTTGCAGTGTAGATATGAAGGTGCACCTGCATAAGACACCAGAAGCATCCATCTAAAGACGGGGTTAAAAGTTAGCAAAATAAAATTTAAAGAGAACCTGGAAATTAAAATTAAAATTTTAAGCAAAATAAAATAAAAATACACCCGGGTTGCCTCCCGGGAAGCTGCCCTTCTTTAACGTCTTTGGCTAGACGCCTGCTTCGTTATCCTGGATCAAAACAAAAACGTTACCTCGGCATAAAATAAGAAAATTAATACTCCACAAAATCTGGGTGTTTGAGGAGGTACTGCCGGGAACGTAGTTCTAACAGAAGAACCGGCGGTGATGATTTTTCTTCCTCAAATTGGAAGATGTAAACATCATCCTCTTGTAGGTGAGGCTCGTAGAAAGAACGCTGTTTAATAACATCTTCAGAGAAAGTTAATTCTTCGAAGGTGATAATGGCGTTTTGTTTGGATTTTGGTGGAGGTGATGGCAATTCCTCTTCTCTTCATTTTCGAGGATGTAAATATCCTCATCTTCTGGATAGAGTACAGAGAAGGATGGAAACTGGCGGTAGGCTATTGTAGAAGGAAGAGAATAACTTACATCCGTAGTGGGGTGTTCTACCTCATGAATTATTTCGCTCTTAGGTTGTGTTGTCTGGTTGAGCGAGTCCCTCCAGGTAATCTGGTTGATCTTCTAACCAGAGTTGTTCTGTAATATGAGACAATCCTCATAATCATGAGCCCCCACATAGGAGCAGTATAAATACTCTGAATAGCCAGAACTCTTGCTCGAACACCTGTTCCATTCCTTTTTTTTTGTGTTTTTTTTGTATAAAACAAAAACTACTGAACAGATTAGAAAATAAAATAATTAGAAACAAACATAATAATAATATAAACAAAATATAAAGATATTAATATAAACAACAAACAAAATAATATAGAAAAATATTCTAATCTAACAAGTGAATAATCCGGGGCTTAGGGACTAGAATAAATCTAGTCCCCGGCAACGGCGCCATTTGCAGACGTTATAAGTGAGTGGTAAACTGGTGTAAAATTAAAAGAAAAGAAATTAAACTCAAATTAAACGTCGGGCTGCAAACAAATCCCGGTCGTAGTAGTATAGTGAAATTGTAAGCGACGGATGTCGAACCGTGGGACTAATATATATTATAGACCTAGCGTGTCACAGGAGGGGGGATTAATTGACTTGTAATATAAATAAAAAGAAAAGATAAAATAAACTAAGTTGACAGATAAATTAAATGGAACTCTGGGTCAGGTTATATAATATGCATAATTAAGCTATCTCTAGGTTTAATAATTTGGCAGGTTCCTGTTATTTTTAAGGTCTAAGTCATAGACTCAAAAGAACTCGTTTACCTGAAAATGCAAGGTTCTAATCAAGGTTCAAGCAAAATGCATGTAAACGGCAGAGGAGTATTGAGGAATTACATTTGCAACTGAATACTAACTTATTAAATCATAACAAGTTTCCTCCAGTTTTACGTCTTAATTACCTATCTATTTATCACCGGTCTGATCAAATAGACTTAAGAAAGCAATTTTAATAAACTCATGACATTTATTAAAAAGGTGCGAGATAACCTTTAAAACGTAACAAACTGTATTTAAATAAACCAGTAAAAATAATGCATAATTAATACAAAACACATAATAACCATACCCAGAGTATACGTAACTAGCCTAACATATTTAATAGAAAAACAGACACAAAGAGTATAGAAATCATCTGTAATCACTCCTGCTCGCTCTGCTATTTGTATACATAGGACTAGAGGTGGATTTGGTGGAATGTAAAATAAATAAAATGGAGAAGGCGGAAGAAGGGAAATGAAATGGCGTAAGGTGAAGTGGATGTTGGGTCGTCGATGGATGATGGATGGTGGATGTTTTTTGTAATTGAGCAGAGAAGGCTCGTTGGTTTATAGGGAAAGGAAAAGAGAAGAAGTAAATGAAGATAGGCAGACCGTGAGCAAGTTGATTGAGGCGGTGGATAGGATAACGTTTGATTGCAGCTCATTGATTGCTCATTTATTGCTTTCTTCATTGATTGCAGGGGACAAAGCGTGTGCAGAGTAGATGGATAGGTTGCAGACAGTGGACGAGTGGAGACTGGACGAGTTGCAGAAGTCGGCGAAGGAAAGTGTAGACGAAGACGGGCGAAGAAGATAAGCTCGCGCACATTTACACGCGTCCGCTTCGAATGAGGCGGTAGCTCTCAGTGTTGTCCGCTGTTTTCAGGCGGTTGTCTCTTATCACTCACGTCCGCTGTTTTCTCGACGTCGCAGATCACTCACGTCCGCCTGTTTTTAGGCGGTTGCTCTGTCTATCGTCTGCCCATTAAGAGGCGGTTCACCACTGCCTTGTCCGCGCGGTTGTCACACCCCCTCTTGTCCGCCTGTTATTGAGCGGTACAGGGCTTTGTGTCACGTGCGGTTGCATGTAACCACCTACGAACTTCGACTCGCTCTAAATTCCTCGTTTGGACTTCGTTTTCTGAGCCGTTTGCGTCTATGCGTTCGTCTCTTTGCCTACTTTACTCCCAGCTTGGTTTTCCTCATGTTAGACCAATAAATTGTGAGATAAACAATAAAACAATAAACTAGAGGAAAACTAACCGAAGTGAGAAATGAGCAAGAAAAGTGCTAATATTATATATGAAATACACCTATAAAACATGCTCATTTGGACACTTATCACCCTCATGCAACTTACATCATTTTCCTACAGATTTTTGCACAACTATGCTCTCCTTATACCTGTTTTGGTGTGTTTAATTTATCATTTAATCTCCAATTCCTCCTAATCAACTCTAGGTCATTCTAAATCATAAGAACACCTTAGTTAATTCATTTCTACCCAAATTTCACCATAACTTCGTTACTACACTAGCACATCCAAATTTCATTGTCTTCCTCACCCTAATCCAACACATTCACAATCCACATAATATGGAGCAAAAATCTTAAATTGCATAGCACTTAGGCTCTTAAATGACATGACACTTAGGCCCTTAAATGACATAATTTAAACAATCAAAACTTACACCAGCTCAATGCCATTAACTTGCATTTTTCTTAATTCATTTTGGTCTCAATTATACCATCTAGATATAATTTTCTTAAGGCTTTAAACATAGGCATTAAGGTAGATCATTTACCTTAAGCTTCCAAGTACTTCTTTACCTTTTTCTCTTCTCTTTACTCAATCATTTTCGGCTAAGGGGAGCAATGCACTCTTGCTAACCATAAACCAATACCCACATAATACTAATGAGAACTAAGTAAAGCATTAGGGTCGTGGAATAACTCTAGAATATAGAGAAGGTGCTTAAAGCACTAAAATTAGGGCATTACCATTGAAATCCTAGAATGGATTTTCGGTCATGAATCAAGAGAGAGTTCCAACTACAATTTTGAAGCTTGAACAAAAGCTAACACGAGAAAGGAAGAGTAAACTTAAAGGGATGAAACGTCCTTTGAGAGATTTTGGAAGGAGATGTCCTTTTTTTTAAGATTTTCTTACTCAGACCAAAGGGGAGATGTCCTTGATCAAGAAAGTCTGGTTTCTTCTTCAAATGGAGCTCCACCCATGGAAGTAAACTTCAAGCTTGGGAGAAACTAAGAGGTGGAGAAGGAAGCCCTTGACTAGACTAAGAAGAATCCACTTTGTTTTGATTTGGAGCTTGGTAGTGGCTGGGCAAGCAAAGAAAATCAGAAGCCATGGAAGAAACTCCAGCTTTAAGTGAGGAAGAAGGGGAGAGTGGAGCTACCAGCTGGAAGGAAAAGAAATGAGAGGAAAGAGAGTACCTTGTACCTTAAATTGATAAAGTGAGAATGAGTAGTAAGGTTGGGTATTTGCTTTTGTTTCTCAATTGGCTGAGAAGAATTCTGAGTCAACAGAGGAGAGAGAGGGAGTATGTAAGCTTTATTTGTTTCCTTTATTTGGTAAAATAGAAAGTACATGTTACTTTTGTCTCTCTCTCATATACTAATATTACTGGTTGGAAGAGGGGGTAATTACCAACAAGGGGACTTATTATAATTTTTGGGGCTTTATTTTGCCCATTGACCGTATTGAGTCAACACAAGTCCATATAAGCTTAAACTGTTACTATATTCTTACGCCACATGTAATTTGTTTTTTCTTAAATCTTTAGAATTAGGCTCTCTAATGTGGGCATTATAATCTCCAATCTTTTAGAGTATATTTAAGCCTTTAAACCCATTCAAATTCTCTTTACAAGATAATTTCACAAAAATGTGGTCTAAGGAGCTTTAAAGCACATTTTATGTTTTAGCTATTTTTAGCTAGTTTTTAAGTTGGTTTTCTTTGGGAATGTTCCCACATGTTCTAGTGTGTAACTAAGTCCTACGAATCCATCTAGGACCCTAGCTGAGGTCATATGCCTCATATGGTGCTCACGATATGTTTTACGTGTTTTTTTGTGCTTCTTTTTAAGTATTTTCCTTTTTCTTTGGTTTACTTTCTTCACCAATGTTAGGCTCATTAGGCCTCTAAATATCATATTAGAATAATTAATCACCATATTTAAGTCAGGGTATTGCAGAGGATTACGACAAGGAGACCCACATTCCAAATATATTCATCCGTTGCATGGAAGTTTTAGCCTCAAGTATGAAGCTAGTGTGTGATGTGGGGTTGTATAAAGGTTTTTGTGTGCGTGGCCAAGAACAAAGTATTACATTTACTCTTTGCATATGATTGTATCTTGTTTGGGAAGCAAGTGTTGAAACTTGAAAATATTAATGTTCTTTCTGTAATCTTGGAAGACTTTAAAAGCGCCTCGGATCAGAGATTAATGTTCATAAGACATGCCTAATGTTTTCTGCAGGAGGTTCCCTTTTCCATTTGAAATAAGATTTTAAGTTATAGGAGCTAGGGAAGTTGATGATGTTGGCTTATATTTAGGCTTTCCAAGTGGAATAGGGCAAAACAGATTACAAGTTTTGTCATTCATTAGAGATAGGATAGCTATAAAGATACATGGATGGATTAGGATGATCTCTCAAGCAAGGCATGAGATCCTTATTAAAACATTTTTACTAGCACTTCCTTCCTACATTATGAGTACTATTAAACTACCGAAGACACATATTAATGATGTTCATATGTTGTTGGCTCGATTCTGTTAGGGGGGAGGGGGTACTGATACTAAGGTTTTTCATTGGCTTCGATGGTAAGTTTTGTGCCAAGGTTCATTTGAAGGTGGATTAGGTTTTCGAGATCCCTCTTGTTTCAATGATGCTTTACTTGCTAAGTAGTGTGTAGGTTTCTAACTTGCTCATCTATTTTAGTTGCTCGTTTACTCCAAGCAAGATATTATCATGGCAAAAATCAATTTTTAGTCACAATTGGAGTCGAACTCAAGTCCAATCTGGAGGGCTTTTTATAGTTCATTGAAACTTCTTGAGCATGGCATTTTCACTAAATAGGTGACGAAGAAACCACTAGGTTGGTTGATCGTTGAATTTTGGGTAAAAGAGTGTGGTACCCTATTTGTATAGACTCTTCCAGATCTAGCCAAAAAGAGGGATTACTTAGTTGATTAACTGACCATATTTCTCTTAGATGGCGCACACGCTTAATTCAACATTGGTTCATCCTAGCGACTCTGAATTAATAACAGCTACACCTCTATTTTCTACTGCTGATGATCATGATCAATGGGGATCGATTTACACAAAATCAAATGAATTCAGTGTTAAAAACCATATCATGTTGCTCTTTGCTTGAAGGAGGTTGATCAATTAGGTTCATGTATTAATAATATGGGGGTTGCCATTAAACGCATCTAGAAGTGCCAAGTTCCATTATGTGTTAACCTTTTTGGCTGGAAATTGTTGCACATAATCGTTCATACAAAGGCAGATGTACAGAAATGGTGCCATGAACTATAGATGTTTCTTGTTTATGTGTTGTGTTTGAATCTCTACTACATTTTTTTAATGCAAGTATGTGGATAACCTCTAGGACTCATACCAGTTTGAACAATCTGTACATTTGAATACTGATGGCGCATGGTGTCGTTAGGTACTTGAGCAAGCTTTATCCTTACCTTTAACAATATTAACTACATTACTCTTGATGCTATGGAAAATATGGTTTGCTCGTTGTCAGGTGATGCATGCAAAGGCAAAGGATGTCCGATGGGGCTGGTGCCAAACCGATTCTTTTTTACATGTTGTGATAAATCTTTCTCTGGTTGCAGGCCAACACTTTACCCTGCAGGATTCTACATTACATGTTTGGGTAGATGAAAGTTGTACTCGTGAGCTGTATGGACTAGGGCTCTGTTCAGTATGGCTTTTTTACGATTGTTTTGTAGCTGTTTTGGTCTGGTTGTTTTGCAGCGTTTTGCTGGTTGTTTTGTCCTGTATATCTGTGGCGGTTTTGAAAACTACTGTTTGACAGTGTGGTTATTTCGTCCAGTTTTTTGAATAAATTAGTTACGTGTAGTGCGTTTACCGATTTCTGTGATACGATTACAAATTTTATATTACATTTTAAAACAATTTATTGTTAAGTCGTAAATAAGGAAACTACTAACAAATATACAGATTAAAATATACATAATTTATTAACTAGGAAGACAATAATTTTTTATTACAATCAACTGTTGTTAACATTTATATTAATGTCTATACAAATAATTCATATATCACCCACAACTCTATCAATGGATAATAAGAATTGTAACTATGGATGGTTTTAACACACCTCACAACTTGTTCACATTTGAATAAAAGAAAAATATAATAATTAATTAGTGAAGTTTATTAATGTTTACATCATACAAAAGTAAACAATTTAGTTGTTAAAAAATATGGCCTATATATTACTATATGTACATATATTAAATATTCAGATTTTATACTTTATTTTTAATAAAATGAAATACTACCATTATAATGTTGTGGTGGTAAATAATTTGTAAAAACTACTACTCAATAACATTTTTATAAAAACAAATAATGAGTGAATTTTTTTAAATTAGTTAATTTATTCACAATAATTGCTACAATTTTGCAACCCTAACTTGTAACAATAATATACACTGGTATTCATTCCCTTCATTACCATAATTTTACAAATTTACGGCATTCATTCTCTCTTTGCAGCATAAATTATTGGGCGTTTATGGTTGTTTTGTGTTGGTATATTTGTGGCTGTTTTGAAAATTATTGGTTGGCAGTGTGACGGGTTTGACATTTTTGCCAAAAATACCTCCCTCAAAAATACCACATTTATATACAATGACTGTAAGGCTAATGTAGACTATATAAATGACGTTTGGAGAGAGCTAGAGGAGGTTAGGCAAATCTAGGATGAAGTGGTTTGCATTATGACTTCTTTTGAGATGGAGGTATGCAAATATGTTGGAAGGAGCACTTAGTAGCTACGTAAATTCGAACACAGAGCCAGGTTGCACCGTAAATGGTACGGTCTATACACTTGGTTGTCCAGTCAGCTGCTGACTGGACTACTATGTTGACTGGACTATTTTTTATATTAATTTTAAATGGTTGTAATTTTTAATATATAAGTCCAAAATAAAAATAAATTATACCACTGTTCACCTAAATTTAAGCTCTTCAAAACAAGACCAGACATGGATATGTTTTGACAACTTTTTTAAAAAATTATTTTTACAAGTGTATTATGATACACTAAAATGATAATATGATTCATTAATTTTGATATTATGATTCATTAAAGTTGATATTATGATTCATTAACTAATAAGTGCTTAATTAGATTAAAAATTTCAAAACCGATAAAAAATAATTATTGTTTTATAGTGTATTATTATTGTTGCATGGTGTATTTTAAACCTTATATAGTGAATCATGTGTATGTTCATACATATCAAATATTATGTTGTGTTATATTATTGTTTAATTTTTTATTTTTATATGTAACTTGATACACTAAAATGATAATATGATTCATTAAATTTGATATTATGATTCATTAAAATTGATTTTATGATTCATCAATTAATAAGTAGTGAATTAGATATCAAACTTTGGAAGTGATAAAAAATCATTATTTTTTTGTGGTGTATTATTATTGTTGTATGATGTATTTTAAATCTTCTATGGCGAATCATGTATTTTTCAAACATACCAAATATTGTTTTGTGTTGCATTATTGTTTAAATTTTTTTTATATGTTTGTGATGATACACTAAATTGAAAATATAATTTATTAATTTTGATATCATGATTCATTAAAATTGATATTATGATTTATTAACTAACAAGTGGTGAATCATTATTGTTTTGTGTCATATTATTATCATTTTATGATGTACTATAATTATTTTATGGTGTATTATTATTTATATGTTGCAATTTAAGGATGGATCATATATTTTTTTTTGATATACCAACTCATAAACAAATATTAAATCATTATTGTTTTTTGGTGTATTATTATTGTTGTGTGATATATTTTAAATTTTATAGGGTGAATCATAAGTCTTACTGATATGTGCAAATGTATACATGTAACTAATATAAATTTTTAAACTTGTCAAAACATATTCCTATGTTTTGGAGAGCTTGAATTTAGATGAAGATTGATGCAATTTTTTTATTTTGAACATATATTTAAAAGTTATAACAATTTAAAGTTAATATAATAAAAGACGACCAGGACTGCCACCTAATTTAGACTACACCATGATATAGGTGTGGATAGCCCGCAGCATCTAGTAGCTAATAGCGCTTGGGTAGATCGTGGTTATAAGATAAGGTTTACTGATATTCCAAAACATGTACTTGACATTTGCGCTTAATGATATTATCTTCTGATTTCGGGAAAAAAAAAAGTTGGAGATCGCACTTTTGGCCTTGAGGCACATCCAAACCTTAACTTGTCAACAACTCACCTTTTCTTAAATAAAGCACTCTTCTAACCGCTCTTTCCATCACCATTGTAGTGCATGCTGACGTACCAGCAATTACATTGAATACACAAGATATGACCAAGCATAGAGCAATAGTCATTAATGAGGACGTGTTTCCCCTGACACAAGAGTTTAGAAGTGGGGGTTGTTGCTCATGTGACAGAAGTGGCCCATGTCTCCTCGGTGCAAGTGAGGATGACGGGAGACCGCTGAGAGGGGCAAAAGCGCGGGACGTGCGAGTTCCAAAGCAGCCATTGACTCTTTACTAATGGGAAAGTCACAGAGTGTGTCAGTAGCTGAGGATATGTCACAATTAAGGAGAATACCCCTGAGAAGAGCCCTATAGAAAATGAAGGTATAAGCCAAGTTGTAGAAATCCTCCACAACACCTCGCCAGCGTCAGCAAGAAGGAAAAGGCAAAGACTGAAAATTTCTGAAGAACTTTACTCACTCCATTAGAGAAGAATACACAACGTGGAAGGATTCGAGAGAACCACATCCAAAAGGAACAGAGAGTGGAAGGCTTCAACCTATACATCGACTCTATCTCTGAATGATAGTCAACACTATGAAACACTAAGCCTTAATAAACCTAAACTAACAACGGTCGGATCAGACAGAGAAACCCAGACCGAAAATAACACAATAAGTGAACCGGGCTACTAATAATAAGGCAACTAATAATAAGTCAACAGCAGCTTCTATTCTAACACCCCCCTTCAAACCTCACAAGGTCACGCCGCAAGAGGTTTGCCATCAAGAAACTGCTGACTGAACAAGATGCCTCATCACTCAACATCCAATAATAACCCATTCTTCTGATCTGTAATGGATAAGCCTTCCCAGGCAGAGACTTTGTTAGCAGATCCGCAACCTGCTGCTTCGAACCAACAAACTTGACATCTATCATCCCCTCTTGCAACTTTTGTCGAACAAAATGGATGTCTAACTCGATGTGCTTCGTCCTCTCATGCAGTACGGGGTTCCTTGCAATGTAAATGGCCGCTTGACTATCTGACTTTACTGGAACCGGCAATATACCTTCCACCCCTAGCTCATGCAAGATTCTGGTGATCCAGCTGAGCTCCGCTGTAACACTTCGCATAGCGCGATATTCAGCTTCTGCCGAGGACAAAGCCACACTGGTCTGCTTCTTCGATTTCCACGAGAGAGGACTATCACCAAGCTGGATGAAAAATCCGCTGATCGATCTTCTGGTGTTCGGGCATCCTGCCCAATCAGAATCACAAAAAGCAACCAGTGAGAAGTCATCTTTAGAGTTAAACAGCAGCCCATAATTCAAAGTATTCTTAATGTAACTGAGAGTATGTAAAGCAGCACTATAATGGATATCAGTAGGAGCACTTAAGAACTGACTCAAAACCTGAATTGTAAAACAGAGGTCAGGTCTTGTATGAGAGAGATAGCTTTTTTCCAACAAGTTTTCTGTAAATAAACGGGTCTGCTAAAGGTTTTCCTACATCCTTCCTAAGCTTAACAGTCATATCAAGAGGGCTGCACGCATCTTTCTTTCTAGATAAAGAAAACTCTTCCAGCAAATCTTGGCAATATTTCCTCTGTAGTAAAATAACACCATCTGTTGTGTGCAGAAACTGCATACCTAAGAACAGATTTAGTCTTCCAAGTCCTTAATTCTAAACTGCTTATTCAGTTTGTGTTTAACAGTTTCAATTAATGCAAGATCATTACCGTGATTAAAATATCATCTACATACACAACTAAATAACACACCTTGTCACTTCCAGCATTAACAAACAGAGAATAATCATTAAGTGACTGAACAAAACCGAGAGACTTGAGAAAAATACTGAGCTTATGATGCCACTGCCTAGAGGCCTGCTTTAGGCCATAAAGAGATTTTCTTAATTTGCACACCTTTCCTGATTTCTCTACCTCATAGCCCTCAGGAATCTCCATATAGACATCCTCATTCAGATCCCCATGTAAAAACGCATTATTAATATCTAG
Source organism: Limonium bicolor (assembly GCA_023374045.1). Classification (NCBI taxonomy): domain Eukaryota; kingdom Viridiplantae; phylum Streptophyta; class Magnoliopsida; order Caryophyllales; family Plumbaginaceae; genus Limonium; species Limonium bicolor. The sequence goes on along the minus strand of CM041777.1, from coordinate 63,597,510 downwards.
TTGGCTGATTAACCATCTTCTCTTAGTTGCTATTATGACTAAGGCTTTGATTGTGGTGAACTTGACTACGGGTGAAAAAGTCTCTAAGTAGTCAATCCCATATCTTTGTGTATAACCCTTTGCAACCAATCTGGCCTTAAACCTCTCAATGCTCCCGTCTGCCTTACACTTGATCTTATATACCCATTTACATTTTACTGGTTTAATCCCTACAGGAAGGTCCACTAGTTCCCAAGTGTTATTTCTTTCTAGGGCAAGGAATTCCTCATTCATGGCTTCTTTCCATCTCTCATCCTTTACTGCCTCACTAAAATTACTAGGTTCAGGCTCTCTGTTTGTTTCAGCAAGCAAACAGTAATCAGTAACCCCATTTCCTTGAATAATCCCTAGGTTGCGGGGAGCATTGTGACTGCTAACAATGCTATTTCTGTCATCTAAACCAGAATCAGAATCTTCCAGACAGGAACTAATGGTGTTATGGCAAGAAATTCTTTCATTCAGAATTTGGGAAAAACAATCAAGAGAGTAGACAGAGGGAGACTTATCTCTTTTGGTGACGGATGATCCAAGATCATAGTCGCTGAGGTGCTTGGGCAGTTGCCTGCTTCTCTCTGATCTCCTCAGTCTTATGCTTCCTTCCTCTTCGATGTCAGGTGGTTCTGTTTCTACACCAGAATCTGCGATGTTGTGCCCTTGATCAGATTCTGTCTCATTCTGTTGCTCACCTTGGGTCATCTGCTCATGGTTGTTGGAATATTCCTCATTGGACACCTCCTGTAAATCCTGTCTCAATCTTGCTTCATTTGGGTTAGTAATCAGAACAAAGAAGTCATCTCCAAATATACCATTATTTTCTGCATCAGCAGGAACATATGCAATAGATTTGGTTAGTGTCTTCCTGAAAGGGTAAGTTTCCTCATGGAAAACTACATCTCGGTTGTATATAACCTTATCATTGTCAAGGTCGTATAGCTTATACCCTTTCTTATCTTGTCCATAACCAATAAGAACACACTTAACAGACCTGGAAAGAAATTTATCATGAAGATTTCTGTTATTGTTAGCAAAACAGAGACAACCGAATGCCTTCAAAAGGAGTAGTCTGGTCTTTCACCATAAATAACCTCAAAAGGAGATTTCTTGTCAACACTAACTAGAGGCATCCTATTGATCAAATATGTGGCGGTGAGAATACTCTCCCCCCAGAACTTTATAGGCAGGGAAGAGTGAAACATGATGGCTCGGGCAGTTTCTAGGATATGTCTATGTTTACGCTCAGCTACACCGTTCTGTTGCGGGGTGTATGGGCAGGTAGTTTGGTGTTTAATTCCTTTAAATTTAAAGTACTCAACCCCAGCCTTGGAACTCCCAAGCTCATAAGCATTATCTGTCCTCACACACTTTACCCTTTTGTTAAACTGCCTTTCCACCATGGAAATGAAGCTAATTATGAGAGGGAAACAGTCAGATTTCGATCTGCATAAGTGAGTCCAGGTGACACGGCTTTTATCATCCACAATAGTGAGAAAGAAGGTGAAACCATCATGAGTTTCGATTTTATATGGACCCCATAGGTCGATGTGTATCATTTCAAAAAGATCCTTGGTCTTTATTGAACTTGAAGGGAAAGAAATCCTATGACTCTTAGCTCTATTACATGGTTCACAAACAAAAATACTTTCTAAATGCTTCTTTCTAACTAGGCCCAAACTCAACAACTTATCATTGGGCAGGTGGCCCCAGCCTATGATGCCACAAATCTAAAAGCTTATTGGAATCACTATCTGCAACAGTTACTTGGTCACTATGGAGAGGTTGAGGCTAAAACAACTATCCTTTCTCTTTCTTCGATCACACAATTTGTCAAGCAGATAAAGACCCCCTATGAGCATGACCAATCTTCACTTCTTCCTGGTTATCACAACCCTGGTAAACACAACAATTTAAATCAAAACAGAACCCTGCCTTTCATCTGACTGGCACAACTTACTAATGGATATAGACCAATTTAAAATCAGGAACATACAGGACATTACTAAGGGTTATTAGCTATTGACTCTAATCGTTCCCTAAGTTTAACTAATTGTGGGTGCCCATCTGGCATGCCCACCCAGTGATCATTTTTCAGAAAAACTACTTCATCAAACATGGCTAAATTCCCACACATGTGGTCAGGGCCCCACTGTCTATGATCCAGTCCTTCTCCTTGAATCTATCCTTATCGGAAACATTAAAGGTTCTGCAGTCTTTACAGGTTAAACACATGCGGTCATATTGGCCTTACCAAAACCACAGTTATCACAATCAGAGACATCTTCATCTGACTTATTTAAATCTCGTAGCTACTTCCAGTAAGGCTATAATTACCAGCAGTATAAACAGCATCACAGCTACCAGACTTAGTAAGACCACACTTATCAGCAAGCTATAATTACAATTACCAGCAGTATAAACAGCATCACAACTACCAAACTTGTAAGACCACACTTATCAGCAAGGCTATAATTACCAGCCGTATAGACAGCATCACGACAAGCAACTTAGTAAAACCACATTTATCAATAACATCAGAAGGAAGTAACCATATCGGAAACTTCATCATTGACACTTTCAGTTAAATAAGTGTGCTTATAAATTTTACCACCATTACCAGCAAGATCGTCTGTGGGAAGAGTGTACCTGTGAATCCACAATTGGACTCAGAGCCGGGCGATTCCTTGTTCTTGATCTGGATCGGCTGATGTATTCAGCAAACCATTGATCTGCTCAGTGGTAAGGGTTCCTCCAAGGGGTCCTTGCACTGTTCTTCCTTTCCCTCACCGGCACCATTCGCCTGGTGCTTCTTATCCTTGCCATAGCGCCACCCTGGAGGGAAACCATGCTCTGAAAGCACTTGTCCTCTGTATGGCCCATCTTATGGCAGTGAGTGCACTGTAAACCACTGCGTCTTCCTCCTCCGTTTTGCCCGCGCCATAACCTCTCCTTCCTTGGGTTGCAGAGAAAGCAGCGGGGGCCTCAATCTCAACAGTTGGTTGGCGGCGATCGACTTCTGCCTCTCCTGTGGGATTAGAATTGAAAAAGCTTGTTCCATCGAGGAAATGTGAAATCATGAGAATATTTTCTCTTGCACCCGCATATTTCTATAGTTAAAAAAACCCATAAGAAACTTGATGAGGCGCTGAGTCTTGATATATTTCCTTGAAACTGTTGTCTGTAGCGCAGCACAAATGGGCAGAGATGTGGTAGCATCGATCTCATCCCAAATTCCCCTCAACCTGGCGAAATAATCCCCAATTGTTTCTCCGGCCTGCGTGGTTCCAGCGAGACGCCTTTCCAGTTCAAACATTCGCGTTGCATCCACTTGGTCATACCGGGCGCATAAGTCTTCCCAGATTTTTGGCCGCCGAGGACCGGAAGAGAACGGTGTCGGCCACACGTTTTTCCCAAGCTCATAAGAAGCCAGGAACGTACCAACTGTCACACACAGCGGTTCCATGCTTGATCTCGGACTCCACCATCGTTTGGCTTCTTGACAGTGCCTTGGACAAACCAAGTTTGGTTTTGGAGGACAGCGCTATCCTACTTGCTGCTTCCATTGAGAGAAACCCGGGCCTCCGTCATATTTAGTGGCAAGTGCAATCCAGGATTATCGGAACTCGCTAGGTATAGGGGATCCCCGACGTCAATCGCTCCCCCCCCACTGCTGTTACCAGTCTCGGAATTTAGGGTTTCTTCCCTTTGTCTTCCGGATTTGAATCGCCGTCTTACTCATCTCGATGAAACTCGAATCCAAGAAATTTCGCAAGAATCACACACCCACCGTGAACCCGATAGCAGCGCCGCGGAAGCAAACCTCGCGAAAAAAGCAGAACTGGCGAAATAGTGGTGGGTAGCAACAGGAGCGCAAAATCAAGACTTACGACAAATTGGGAGTTCCAAGAAACAGCGCGGGATGAAGGTTTACAGAAAAAGAAAGAACCAGGGAAAACAAGAAAGAAAGAGAATGAATCGATGAGGAAGGAAAATCAACGAGCTAGGTCCAGTGACCTCCTGCTCTGATACCATGAAAATTTCTGAAGAACTTTACTCACTCCATTAGAGAAGAATACACAACGTGGAAGGATTCGAGAGAACCCCATCCAAAAGGAACAGAGAGTGGAAGGCTTCAACCTATACAATCGACTCTATCTCTGAATGATAGTCACCACTATGAAACACTAAGCCTTAATAAACCTAAACTAACAACGGTCGGATCAACAGAGAAACCCAGACCGAAAATAACACAATAAGTGAACCGGGCTACTAATAATAAGGCAACTAATAATAAGTCAACAACAGCTTCTATTCTAACAAAGACCACCAGCAAGAAATGAGCAGGGTAAAATCATAAATGTAGAATCAGAAGCTGAGGAGTGCATTGATTTGCTTCTACAGTTGGGTTGGCAAGTCCCTAACCCAAGTCTCACCCAAATCTACCTCACCTCATCGATCAAATCCAATCTCAGGAGAGAATTTGAGGAGAGGTAGTCGGGGGGAGAAGTGCTCGATACAAAGGTAGAGGAGTATAGAAGTGCTCATGGGCACAACAAGAATATCGTGGTAGGGTATTGTTTTGAAGTTGTGGGAGGGCTTTTGGTTGGTCATTTGGTTTGAGGGTTAGTAGAAGAAAGGTTAGTAGAATCGTATGGATTAGGAGGTGGTGTGTGTCTGTTTATCGGCTATATGCTAGTAAGAGTGATGCATAAGGGTCAATTTTGTTATGTCTGGAGCTTGGATCTGGAATATATCTTCGTATGTCATCTAATATAATCATGGGGGTTGGGCTGTGGTACTCTTTTTTTCTCTCTTGGTTTTTTTCCCACTGGGTTTGCCTAATGACGTTTTATGAGGGGCCTGTCTTAGCTCGCCCTGACATGGTTTGTCAAGGTTTACTTTTTTTAATAAAGACTAATGCCCTCGTTAATAAAAAAAAATAGAAATAAAAAGAAAAGTCAAGTGTCAGGAAACCATTGATCTAGACAGTTTTACTTATGTTTTTATTAGTTGATCTTCTCTTCTAATTATCTAACTACTCCACTCTCCTTTCTCTATTCTCAAGGTTGGGTAACAGTTTTTGCCTACTGAAATACCCCAAACCTAAGTATGCTAAGTAAACATCAAATCATGATGTATTAAGGCTAAGAGATGCCTTAGAAAGATTGGTGGACAATTTAAACCAAGGAAAACATAAGAAAGTGCCTTAAAGGCAATCAGGGCAAAAACGTGCTCTAAGCTTGGAGAGACTTGGGTGAGTACCCAAATATCATGATAAGACCTTAGTAATATCCTAATGGTCATTTTAAATCAATTAGCAAAGAAAACCAAGCTTGAAAACAAGTTAAAACACAAAATGTGCTTTAAGAAGTCTTAAAGCACATTTTTGAGAAATTGTCTTAGAATTGAGTTTTGAGTGGCTAAATGTCCATCATTACTCTTTAATCAACATGTGTACTAATTAGTATCACATTAGGAGGTCTAAATCAATGGGAAATCAAAAATTTCCCGATTATGTGCCTTGATTAGTGAATAGTAACTATTTAGTGACTAGTTTAAGTTTTAATCAATATAAGTCAATTAATTGGTCAACAAAGACCATGTTAGCCTTATATTAATGGGTGGCCGGTTTTTATGTGGGGAGTCACCACATGAGTCACTAAATGAGAAAGGAAAAGAAGAGATAAGTAAAAAGTTACTATTTGCTTTATAAAAGCAAAATATCTTATATTAGCCACTTTTCTCCTCTTTCCTTCATTTCTTCTTCTTCACCCACGGTTTCTTCTTCTTCTCTTCTCTCTGTCCAAACCGAGAGAGCTGCTCCTTCCATGGTTCTCCATCTTCAATCACTTGCCAAATACAACTCCAGCTCCAAATCAAAAACTAAACACATATTATTCTTAGTTAGGTCAAGACCTATCTTTCCATCTTTTCAAATCTTTCAAAGCTCCATTTTGGTGCCATGAGAAAACTCCATTGATGGGGAAAATCAAGTTTGAAGAGCTCATTAGCTTCTCCATTCTCTTAAGGTAAGGAAAATGTAAGAAAACCATGTTTCCACCATTTCTACACATTACCGAAAATTCCTTCTCATGGGGATTCATTTTATCCATTGTTCTAGCTTGATTCTATTCTCCAAGGGCTAGAGGAGGTCCTACTTAATTCATATCCAAGCTTGCTTTGAGAATCCAAGGTAAAACATTCAGTTTTAATACCTTAGAACACATTTTTAACCTAGGGTTTACTCCTTAAGGTTAGTGTATTGTTTAGTGCTCATATGAGTCATTGGTTATTGATTAGAACATTGGCAAGAGAAGTTTGAGTGGTGGCCGATATTCATTCAAGAAGAAGGTCTAAGGAGGAGATTGAGTTAAGCTTGAGGAAACAAGGTAAAATGCTTACCTAATGGTGGTTTAAGATTAAGGAATGAGTTTTAGATAAATACCAATGTGGCTTAGAGCTTACATTGTGTATTGGGTTATATAACCTAAGGAAAAAGAACTTAAATAACAAGCTTATGAACTTGTGATTAAGGAGCTAATGAGAATGGGTTAGTAATATAAGTTTAAGGTGGATTTAAGAGCATTATAACTACTATGAGATTGATGAGTGTATTTGCAGGTTGAAAGCTTATACATGTGGAAATTCAGTGTTAAGTTTAAGTCATTTAAGGGCCTAAGAGCCATGTCATTTAAGAGCCTTAGTGCTATGCAATTTAAGATTATTGCACTATATTGAGTTATTAAGAATGAGTTGATTTGGATGAGGAAATGTGATGAGAAAGGACTTGGTGTGTGTGAGGTTATTGTGTGAGAAAAAACAATGCATTGGGCATGAGAATATACTAGAGGAGCTATGGCAAAATTTGAGTAGAAAATAAGTGTTTTGGTGAAGGTGGTGAATTAATATGATCTAGGATTTACTAGGAGTCATTAGGAAGAATTTGAGTGGAAATGAGTTAACTAAGGAGTTCTTGAGAATGAGAATGACCTAGAATGGTCTACGAGGAAGTTAGAGTTAGATGGTGAGTGTTTTGGGCACACCAAAATCATGAGATGAGGAATATAAGACGTGAGCATAAGTTTAAGAGAAGGTATGATGCTTAAGGTGATAAGATATGTTCTAAGGGAGTTTAATGACAAGGGAAGTACTAGGAAATGTTCTATAGGTTGTCTTGATGAAAAAGGGTGAAGTTAAGGTATTATAATGACTTAGGTATCACCATGGAAGATTTAAAGAATCAAGAGAATGTATTTGAGTATTTAGAACTTAGAAATGTTGGTAAACAACTAGGAGGAAATAAGGTGTTGGTGTGTGGAAGCTTAAGCTTGTGAAGGAACTTTTAGTAAATGCTTGAAAGAGTTTAGATAGTGAGAGATGCTGGGAGATGATGTTATAGTGGTGAGGAAACCTTTTGCATAGTGGTTCATTAAGTATAAACCACCACCAAAGATAACCTAACAAAAAATAGCAAGAGTAGCTTATTACAAGAAATGCATATGATACTTATAAGTAAGTTTGAGTGATGGATTGATAAGTATTTAAAGAGAGTAGTTATGGGTGGGTTTAAGTCCAAGATGGTGTTGGACCTATTAGGACACTTGTGGAAGAGGTTTGAATTGGAAGAGCAATTTAATAGAAGAATCTGTAGTGGACCGACCCAGGGTCCGACCCAGTTCTGGGTCGGTCGGACCTTGTTAACCCAGCAGAAATGTTTCGGCCATAGACCGACCCATAAGGATGGGTCGGTCGGTGGGTCGGTCGGGCAAGATTTAATGAAGGAAAATGTCTCGGCAGAGGACCGACCCAGAGGGTTTTGGGTCGGTCGGTTTAGCTTTGGGTCGGTCGGATGAGTTTCAAGAGACGGGAGAGTTTCGGTAATGACCGACCCAGGGGTGGGTCGGTCGGTGGGTCGGTCGACCCTTAACACTTAAAAAAAAAAAAAGAAATTTTGAATTCTAAGAATGGCAATGGGTAATAAGGTATGCCTTTGGTAGGGTAGTAATGATTGAGACCCTAAGAACTTAAGAGATAAGCTAAGTTAAGTATAAACTTGAAAGTTTAAGATTAAGTTTGTAAGATTAAGTGTAAGACCTAAGAGGTGTTAGGTGGGGATCATTAAGGAACTAAGTAAGTTAAACAAAGTAAGTAAGTGAATTAAGTTAAGTGATTAACAACCTAAAACTGAATGAATGTTTTAGGACGGAATTTGGGACTCCGGAGAGAGTAAGCAACCAAACGGCCAACGGTGAACGGTACAGTTGTTTCTTCTTGTGACCTGCTTGCTAACGAGGTGTCCCTCGGCTTGTGTGCTATTTGTTTTTGTGTGCTCACTAAACAAGATAAAGCATGCAACCGGAACATATTATATATATGTATTATATTGTTGTGTGATTTGAAAACTAACACAACATACCGTGAGAACTTACTAACCAATGTTTAGTAAGGAATTGAGTGAGACTAAGGAACGCCCCTAATGTGGGACGATATGAACCGAAAGAGGTTAACCAACAAACATGGTCTTGAGAGACTACACTAACTGGTACTTGAGTGAGGAAACCGGGACCGATCTCCGGTCATGCATGCTAGGAAAGGGAGTCGGTATCTATAGCAGATTCGACTTCCGCTTAAGGACTGTCTTCGGACGAGTGCATAAGCCTAGGGCGGTTGCGGCTCAGCTACGCTGGACTCCCGTCCAGAGTAGGTGGCGTTAAGATGGTGCGGTGGGATCACCTAAATCCCAGGTTCGATTAGATACGGCCAATCCCTTCAGGAAAGGTTGTATATAGATAGATTAAGATTAAGTACCATTCCTGTAAAGGATGATTGTATTAAGATTAGATTAAGTTAAGTTACAATTCTTAAGGATGATTTGTATTATTAAGATTAAGATTAAGTTAAGTTACAATCATTCCTGTTTAAAGGATGATTTGTATTATTAAGATTAAGATTAAGTAAGTTACAATCATTCCTGTTTAAAGGATGATTTGTATTATTAAGATTAAGATTAAGTTAAGTTACAATCATTCCTGTTTAAAGGATATTTGTATTATTAAGATTAAGATTAAGTTAAGTTACAATCATTCCTGTTTAAAGGATGATTTGTACTATTAAGATTAAGATTAAGGTAAGGTTAAGATAAGTTGCAACCATTCCTTTAAAGGATGGTTTGTAATATTAAGATTAAGATAAGCTACATCCACTCCTGATTAAAGGATGGTGTTTCTAAGATTAAGATAAGAATCGGATGAGGTAAGATAAGGATGGACTAAGATTAAGAGAGAACATACTTAAGGAGTTAAATAACTAACTCTCTAATTAAGGGAACGCATTTAAGTCGTTCATTGTGTGTGAACTTTGATTGTTCATATCTGAGTTGTTGTTTACTGCACTTTCTATTATGTTGTGCATCTAATCAACCTCCATGCTATCGACAATTAGTCGTCGTAGCCACGTTAGCTTGGGGGCCATGAGAGGATAGTACCAGCATTCGTGCTGACCCCCTCGGGGGCTTCTTTTTACTACACAGGTGAACATCAGGAGGCGGCTGTCGCAAGAGTAAGAAGAGGATACAGCTGTTAAGGGATTAAGTATGGCCTACGAGTTGTGCATGTACACTCGTATGGCAATTTGAGTTAGTAAGATGTATAGGTTGTGAGAGGGTTGTAAGAAGGTTATGTAAATGGTTAAGGTTGTTAGACTAATGTTCGGTATATTCTGTAGTCAGACCGTGGCAAGGTCCTGGATTGTAAGAATTCCGCTGTGACATGTGTATATATATACTGTTAAGTTGCGAGACCACATTTGGATTGAGTTGGGGTGTTACAAAAAGTGGTATCAGAGCGTAGTTACGCTCTGAAGACAAGAATTACCGAACTTAGGAGGATATGAGGGTTGAGATTGAGTTATGGGTTAAGGGTTAAGAGATAGAGTGTGAGGTGCGTTAGCCAGGACTCCCCGGTGTTTACCGGATATCCATAGTACCTAGGCCCGCCCTCCACATCCCTAACCTAAATATGTGGAACAAACGCCAGAGAGAAGAAAGCCTTCTCTTACTCGGGGAAACCCGATCTGGCAGTTAGTTAATAGTAAGCAATACAAGAAACATCTTGTGGCATAACAGTTAAGGAGAACTGGGAGATTTTAAATGGAGCATAGTCGAGAAACAGGCACTACCTAAGGAATACTATCAGTAAGGGAACGGTAATTACCGGCAACATGGGTCGACATGCTACGCAGTCGAAATAACCCGCGATATCAATGGTAAGGAAAGCACTACGCGTGCCATGGATAAGGAAATGATAAGAGACATGGGTACCGGACAGCGGTCCGAGTAAGAATAACAGTAGGATAATACAAATCATGAGGATTCAAGACATAAGAAAATATTAAGGGGTTCCCTCAGAAAGTGGAACGCCCTGATGGATGACAGTACTGTCAAACGAAAGGAAACTGCCGGAAGGATAGTTATCCAAAATAAGATATATTGAAGGAGTCCCGAGGACTACCAATTACTTGGAAATTAGAAGGAAGTTTTACTTCCATGCACCTTGTACCAATAACCCATCCTGCATGGCGCACTTGCCATAGCAAGTGCTACCACGGTTGAGCCACATGAAAAGCCATCAAGGCGAAATAGGAGAACGCTACAGTTGTAGCATAAATTAATACCGGATTGTAAATCCATAAGAACAGAAAAATAAGACTTGGAAAGGCCCGACGGCCTGACCATAATGAGGTGAACCGACACATCAGCCAGCAGGAAGCTGAGCTTAGACGAAATACTAAACCGTATAAATATTTGCAACGGTACAACCTACTACAACAACAACCGACAGTGTGGTAAAAGCACCAAACCCGGATCTCAAGGAGAACCTAAGAGATCGCTCAATAATTCGAGCAAAAGCACTACGTAAATAACAACATTCATAGAATGTATCAAGAGGTACAATAAGGGTAGTCGACTGAACGACTTACAACGAAAACGGATGAGACTCCCAGAGTGACCATTAAGGACACCAATGACAACATTCTTCAATGAAGATGTTGAAAAACCCGGAAATCAAGGATAAAAGAAATAAACATAAGCTATAACCTACTAAGAATTAAAGTCGTACAACCCTGGAAAAGGAAAGCTCAGAGGACTACCCCACAGAGCGGGCATAGTCGAGCCGAACAAGTGATGAATGACAGTTAACACTTTGTTTAACTCATTAACACCCAGGTATGATTTATCGTCAACGGGTGGCATAGTCAACGGAAGTTGAACGAAGCGTTGAGATGAGAGTATAAGATAACAGGATTATATCCAACTTGGACACCGTAAGGCAAACGCCTAATACGAACCTAACCTTGATTGTTAAGAGACATAAGTCTAGTAAAATGACAGTATTGTCAAAGACATTAAGTAACCTCAGATCACCTGAACAACTTCCATAGCAGGAGCAGGATGCAGCAACTTACCATGAAACCCGATACTACATTTAGTATGTAACCTAATGTGGATGAAGTTCAAGGACCAGAATTTATAAGGATAACCTGCAGATGAGTAAGAGTACAATAATGAACTGAGACATTAAGCATTAAGAGCCTACGAGCCAAGGATGTTAACCACATCAGAGCCCGAGGCGCAGTAAGTTATAAGAGAGCTTTTAAGCCATGAGGAACTACAATGCGTAGATATGAACGGTTACCAACCTATAATTTAGATTGGGAAAAACAAACCAAGAAAAGGTACCAATGAGAATATTGAGATAATGCTAAGGACAGGAGCGGAGAACGAACCATGCCTTTTAGGGTGGGGATACCTCTCCTTGTTGTGAGGCCATGAGTGGGAATGAACCCCTCAAAAGGGCTTTCACTTATTAGAGGTGAAATACACTTTATTTAGAAAATGGAAACTATGAACCTTGAGATTACTTTAGAACATACCAGATACCTTGAGTAATAAGGAAGGTTGCAGAGATAGACCTCATATCCAACACCCAGGATGTAAGAATTAATGATTGTCAGAGGTAAACATTGCACGTGCACTTATGACAGTCAATTAAGCAATGCTCAGAAGAGCTTGTGAATCAGTGGATGACTTCTTCAGTAACCAATTAAATCATGATAATCACTAAGGATAAAAGAAAGCGAAAGAAATTAGCCTACTTACGAATCTGAGATTGGAGCAGAACATCTTCATATCAAGAGTCAACTATTTTACAACACGGTACGGCAACCGCCATACACCGAATGAGAGAACTCCCAGTGTGTTTACACAAGAAGGGATTGAGTATAAGGTAAGACATTAGAATAAGTGAGTAAGAGGTTGCACCATTAATGGGCAACATGGTAAAGGCCAACTACCACGGTAGTAGTGGTCGTGAGTACAATAGTTAGATAAGTGGATTAAGTCATGGTGCGCGGTAAGGCGACCATTATGAATGAGCCGTCAATATTGACACTGAGGCAATTAGATTTATGAGTTAAGACCAGTATAAGTAAGGAAATAAGATGGTAGACGAACTGTGCATTGATGCCAGTAGTCTGGACCTAGTTAAGTAAGATTTTACAGGAAGCACACTACCCATTCCTTAAGGAACTGGAAGTGCATTCCTAGTAGCATAAATATGAGGAACAAGATAAGAGGCTCTACGAAGAGACCTCAGATATTAAGAGACCGCATCAGTACGGGATACAGAAAGAACTAGAGCATACAATACCAAGAACACAGTAAATGGACTTCCCTGATTAACTTCAAGAAGAACAATAAATGTTATTATGGAACGATGAAAGAGGAGATCGACAACAGAATACTTCATAATTAGCAATAGCTAAACGTGTGACGGACACTATGAGTTTACTAAACGAGACGTGGGACGACTGCACCCCACAGGGGCTTGCAGGCCTGACACGCTCATTTATGAGTTAGTTGGGTAAGTAGTAATGTACCAGTAAGGTACCCCATGCATGTGAACGAGTGGTGTAAGGAACACGGGAAGTAGTCGACTCCGTACCACCGACAACGACGCAAGATCAGACAAGAACAGCTACTACCACAGACAGTCGAAGAGAAGAATTTAGTTGAACCAGCAACACAGAGGAACCAGAGGACAGATAATTAAGAACTATGAGGTGCGAAGAGCACGGATTGTTAAGTACAGACATTGGACATGTCTTAAGATGTAAGGGATTAAGACTGTAAAGCGCGATATGCACTAAACAGTGGTTCAGACTAAGAATCATCCTCAGACCAAAGGTCATTTGGGGAGAACAATTTAGACATTCGAGGAAATACTGAGAGTATGAACATTAGATCTCCAAGGAGACTGGATAGACGAGTTACAACTCATCAAGGCCGTGTATATATAAAGATAACACGTGTCCATTAAGAGACTAATATTCCTAAACAGTAAGGATGCAGAAGGATATACAATGCTATCAAAAGCTAAGTGAGGCAGTTAAGCTAAGAACATCAGAGTGGCGCAGCGGAAGCTAGCAGATCACTACCTTTGAGATTAGACCAAACTAAGTTAAGGAAACGGTATAAGTACCGTTAAGAATCCTCGATACAAAGACTAAGTCATTTCTGATTGAATTATAAGTAAGATAGATGACGTGGAAGCTAGAATGCTTAGTGAGAATTAGACATCTTGAACTTATGTTCAAGGATGATATAACGCTGATTACGTGGGCGTAATCCATTTTAAGGGGGGTAGAGCGAAAACCGCTTAGCGTATGTTTGTGTACTGAGTACATAAACTACGATGTGCATAGCACAAAATAATTTGAGAATATGTTTTACATAAACATTTTAAGATAAACCATGGTTATTGCACACAGAAGATGTGAATACCATACATATTAAGTACCTATCTTGTTAACTCCGGTGTGAGTACAAGTTAAGAGAATTAAGAAGAGGATTAAGGAGACTTAAGGAATAAGGAAAATATGAGGTATAAGTCGATATGAGACTATGTGTGAGATAAGAATAAGATAACACTATGAGATATTATTTGATATGAGCATGAGGAAGGATATAGTAATGATATGTGGTATGAGACTGATATGGAATTTAGTAGGAACTTAAGTCTGGAGGTAGTTACTAAGAGATGAATTGAGGATGTTTGATGGACTTAGTCCACACTTTGGAGATGTATTGATTATGATTAGAAGAACTAAAAAGATAGAAAATTGGACATGAGTGAATTAACTGATGTTTGAAAATGACGTGGAGGTGGAACTTGATTTTCTAGGGATCAAGGGAAACCGAACACAAATTGGAGTGGAAGGATGGTTCTACACTGATGCTGATCACATCAGGGTAGGATTATTCCTGAAACTCCCTACCGGTGGTCACAAGTAATCACACTAAGGATAGAGGCCTTAGGATAAAAATGAAATTGGAGTTGCTTGTATTTTTAATTAGAGGAATTATTCCTCACATGACCTCGTAAAAAGGATTACCTTTTTACTGAGTCTCGCCCATGAAGTCGAGGACGCACGAGCCTTTGTCTTCGGACCGGTGACATGGGGAGAGCAGAGTGTTTTGTATTCTAGCCCATGGTGACGAGGACGAATGAGCCATTGTCTACGGACCGGTGACATGGGAGAATACGTTGGAAGTTATGTGAATGTTTTAATCATCAAAAGGAACAAAAGGAATTTTGAGTGCTACACATGCTTAAGCATGTTGTGTGATATTTAAGAATAAGCATATGGTGGACTTAAGGATTCAATGAGATTAAGTATACATAAGTATGATTATATGATCTAAGGAATGAGGTAAGACATGTATTCTAATGAGATAGGATGCATGGGAACTTCGGGGACAAAGTTCTTTTAAGGGGGGTAGATTGAAATACCCCAACCTAAGTATGCTAAGTAAACAAAATCAAATCATGATGTATTAAGGCTAAGATATGCCTTAGAAAGATTGGTGGACAATTTAAACCAAGGAAAACATAAGAAAGTGCCTTAAAGGCAATCAGGGCAAAAACGTGCTCTAAGCTTGGAGAGACTTGGGTGAGTACCCAAATATCATGATAAGACCTTAGTAATATCCTAATGGTCATTTTAAATCAATTAGCAAAGAAAACCAAGCTTGAAAACAAGTTAAACACAAAATGTGCTTTAAGAAGTCTTAAAGCACATTTTTGAGAAATTGTCTTAGAATTGAGTTTTGAGTGGCTAAATGTCCATCATTACTCTTTAATCAACATGTGTACTAATTAGTATCACATTAGGAGGTCTAAATCAATGGGAAATCAAAAATTTCCCGATTATGTGCCTTGATTAGTGAATAGTAACTATTTAGTGCTAGTTTAAGTTTTAATCAATATAAGTCTAATTAGTTGGTCAACAAAGACCATGACTAGCCTTATATTAATGGGGTGGCCGGGTTCTTATGTGGGGAGTCACCACATGAGTCACTAGATGAGAAAGGAAAAGAAGAGATAAGTAAAGAAGTTACTATTTGCTTTTAAAGCAAATATCTTATATTAGCTCACTTTCTCCTCTTTCCTTCATTTCTTCTTCTTCACCCACGGTTCTTCTTCTTTTCTCTGTTCCAAACCGAGAGAGCTGCTCCTCCAGTTCTCCATCTTCAATCACTTGCCAAATACAACTCCAGCTCCAAATCAAAAACTAAAACATATTATTCTTAGTTAGGTCAAGACCTATCTTTCTATCTTTTCAAATCTTTCAAAGCTCCATTTTGGTGCCATGAGAAAACTCCATTGATGGGGGAAAATCAAGTTTGAAGAGCTCATTAGCTTCTCCATTCTCTTAAGGTAAGGAAAATGTAAGAAAAACCATGTTTCCACCATTTCTACACATTACCGAAAATTCCTTCTCATGGGGATTCATTTTTATCCATTGTTCTAGCTTGATTCTATTCTCCAAGGCTAGAGGAGGTCCTACTTAATTCATATCCAAGCTTGCTTTGAGAATCCAAGGTAAAACATTCAGTTAATACCTTAGAACACATTTTTAACCTAGGGTTTACTCCTTAAGGTTAGTGTATTGTTTAGTGCTCATATGAGTCATTGGTTATTGATTAGAACATTGGCAAGAGAAGTTTGAGTGGTGGCCGATATTCATTCAAGAAGAAGGTCTAAGGAGGAGATTGAGTTAAGCTTGAGGAAACAAGGTAAAATGCTTACCTAATGGTGGTTTAAGATTAAGGAATGAGTTTTAGATAAATACCAATGTGGCTTAGAGCTTACATTGTGTATTGGGTTATATAACCTAAGGAAAAGAACTTAAACAAGCTTATGAACTTGTGATTAGGAGCTAATGAGAATGGGTTAGTAATATAAGTTTAAGGTGGATTTAAGAGCATTATACTACTATGAGATTGATGAGTGTATTTGCAGGTTGAAAGCTTATACATGTGGAAATTCAGTGTTTAAGTTTAAGTCATTTAAGGGCCTAAGAGCCATGTCATTTAAGAGCCTTAGTGCTATGCAATTTAAGATTATTGCACTATATTGAGTTATTAAGAATGAGTTGATTTGGATGAGGAAATGTGATGAGAAAGGACTTGGTGTGTGTGAGGTTATTGTGTGAGAAAAACAATGCATTTGGGCATGAGAATATACTAGAGGAGCTATGGCAAAATTTGAGTAGAAAATAAGTGTTTGGTGAAGGTGGTGAATTAATATGATCTAGGATTTACTAGGAGTCATTAGGAAGAATTTGAGTGGAAATGAGTTAACTAAGGAGTTCTTGAGAATGAGAATGACCTAGAATGGTCTACGAGGAAGTTAGAGTTTAGATGGGTGAGTGTTTTGGGCACACCAAAATCATGAGATGAGGAATATAAGACGTGAGCATAAGTTTAAGGAGAAGGTATGATGCTTAAGGTGATTAAGATATGTTCTAAGGGAGTTTAATGACAAAGGAAGTACTAGAAATGTTCTATAGGTTGTCTTGATGAAAAAGGGTGAAGTTAAGGTATTATAATGACTTAGGTATCACCATGGAAGATTTAAGAATCAAGAGAATGTATTTGAGTATTTAGAACTTAGGAAAATGTTGGTAAACAACTAGGAAGGAAATAAGGTGTTGGTGTGTGGAAGCTTAAGCTTGTGAAGGAACTTTTAGTAAATGCTGAAAGAGTTTTAGATAGTGAGAGATGCTTGGGAGATGATGTTATAGTGGTGAGGAACATTGGCATAGTGGTTACATTAAGTATGAACCACCACCTAGAAACCTAGAGGAAAGCATTACAAGAGTAGCATTATTACAAGGAAAATGCATAATGACTAAGGTGGACTTTGGTGGATGATTTAAGGTATTTAAAGGAGGTTATGAGGTGGGTTTAAGGTTCCAAGATGGTGTTGGACCTATTAGGACACTTGTGGAAGAGTTTGGAATTGGAAGAGTTGTAAATTAATAGAAATCTGTAGTGGACCGACCCAGGGTCCGACCCAGTTCTGGTGTCGGTCGGACCTTGTTAACCCAGCAGAAATGTTTCGGCCATAGACCGACCCATAAGGATGGGTCGGTCGTGGGTCGGTCGGGCAAGATTTAATGAAGGAAATGTCTCGGCAGAGGACCGACCCAGAGGGTTTTGGGTCGGTCGGTTTAGCTTTGGGTCGGCGGGTGATGTTTCAGAGTTTCAAGAGACGGGAGAGTTTCGGTAATGGACCGACCCAGGGGTGGGTCGGTCGGTGGGTCGGTCGACCCTTAACACTTAGAAAAAAAAAAAGAAATTTTGAATTCTAAGAATGGCAATGGGTAATAAGGTATGCCTTTGGTAGGGTAGTAATGATTGAGACCCTAAGAACTTAAGAGATTAAGCTAAGTTAAGTATAAACTTGAAAGTTTAAGATTAAGTTTGTAAGATTAAGTGTAAGACCTAAGAGGTGTTAGGTGGGGATCATTAAGGAACTGAGTAAGTTAAACAAATAAGTAAGTTGAATTAAGTTAAGTGATTAACAACCTAAAACTGAATGAATGTTTTAGGACTTGGAATTTGGACTCCGGAAGAGAGTAAGCAACCAAACGGCCAACGGTGAACGGTACAGTTGTTTCTTCTTGTGACCTGCTTGCTAACGAGGTGTCCCTCGGCTTGTGTGCTATTTGTTTTTGTGTGCTCACTAAACAAGATAAAGCATGCACCCGAACATATATATATATGTATTATACTGTTGTGTGATGTTTGAAAACTAACACAACATACCGTGAGAACTTACTAACCAATGTTTAGTAAGGAATTGAGTGAGACTAAGGAACGCCCCCTAATGTGGGACGATATGAACCGAAAGGGGTTAACCAACAAACATGGTCTTGAGATGACTACTAACTGGTACTTGAGTGAGGAAACCCGGGACCGATCTCCGGCATGCATGCTAAGGAAAGGGAGTCGGTATCTATAGCAGATTCGACTTCCGCTTAAGGACTTGTCTTCGGACTTGTGCCTAGGGTCGGTTGCCGGCTCAGCTACGCTGGACTCCCGTCCAGAGTAGTGGCGTTAAGATGGTGCGGTGGGATCACCTAAATCCCAGGTTCGATTATTTAGATACGGCCAATCCCTTCCAGGAAAGGTTTGTATATAGAGATTAAGATTAAGATTAAGTTAAGTTACAATCATCCTGTTAAAGGTGATTTGTATTATTAAGATAAGATTAAGTTAGTTACAATCATTCCTGTTTAAAGGATGATTTGTATTATTAAGATTAAGATTAAGTTAAGTTACAATCATTCCTGTTTAAAGGATGTTGTATTATAAGATTAAGATTAAGTTAAGTTACAATCATCCTGTTTAAAGGATGATTGTATTATTAAGATTAAGATTAAGTTAAGTTACAATCATTCCTGTTTAAAGGATGATTTGTATTATAAGATTAAGATTAAGTTAAGTTACAATCATTCCTGTTTAAAGGATGATTTGTACTATTAAGATTAAGATTAAGGTAAGGTTAAGATAAGTTGCAACCATTCCTTTTTAAAGGATGGTTGTAAGTTAAGATTAAGATAAGCTACATCCACTCCTGATTAAAGGATGGTTGTTTTCTAAGATTAAGATAAGAATCGGATTGAGGTAAGATAAGGATGGACTAAGATTAAGAGAGAACATTACTTAAGGAGTAAATAACTAACTCTCTAATTAAGGGAACGCATTTAAGTCGTTCATTGTGTGTGAACTTTGATTGTTCATATCTGAGTTGTTGTTTACTGCACTTCTATTATGTTGTGCATCTAATCAACCTCCATGCTATCGACAATTAGTCGTCGTAGCCACGTTAGCTTGGGGGCCATGAGAGGATAGTACCAGCATTCGTGCTGACCCCCTCGGGGGCTTCTTTTTACTACACAGGTGAACATCAGGAGGCGGCTGTCGCAAGAGTAAGAAGAGGATACAGCTGTTAAGGGATCAGTGTGGCCTACGAGTTGTGCATGTACACTCGTATGGCAATTTGAGTTAGTAAGATGTATAGGTTGTGAGAGGATTGTAAGAAGGTTATGTAAATGGTTAAGGTTGTTAGACTAATGTTCGGTATATTCTGTAGTCAGACCGTGGCAAGGTCCTGGATTGTAAGGAATTCCGCTGTGACATTTGTATATATATATTGTTAAGTTGCGAGACCACAATTGGATTGAGTTGGGGTGTTACACCTACCCACTTGCTTAACACTCGAACACTATAACCTCACTCACTTCGTTCACCGAAATTAGAGGGGGACAAGCGAGAGCTCCGCCATCTTCACAAAACGAAAGCTAAGCAAACAAAAAAGCGGGCGATCCCCTAACAGATGGCTGCACAACCTGTATAGCTAACCACCCGAGAATGTGCAAGAAGTGAACAGGGAAACTGAAGTTCTTGCAAAGCGCATATTATTTAATGACTAGTACACATTGCTAAGAAACAACATTTTGGATGATGAACGCATTTGGCCAACAATTAATCACATAGCAAAAAAACTCCCTTTTATCGCGCTTCGAGGCGATTCCAGAGAACGTCGTTCTCTTTTTTTCTCATCTGTGGAGACAGTGAGATTGGCTGCTGCACTTCTATCCTTCCATTCTGGTAGTGGCGTCAGTGTTCTTCAGGCTCCTCTTTGTGAGTAGTTCTTCTTCAGGCTTCGTCATCTTCGTCGACGAGTTAGGGTTGTCCTCCAGGTTGGGAATCAGGAGGGAGTTTTTGGTTTGCCGGTCTGCTCGCTGTCTATCCAATCGAGGTCTGTCGGAGGTGGGAGCCGGTTCGTTTGCTTCAGCTTCCTAGGGTGGACTTCTCTCTCGGCGGGGCCCGGGTGCTGGTTTAGGTTGTCGGCGCAGGAATCCTCTGGGCCCTGGGTGGAGATATGTCATCGTCATTCTTCAGATTCTGCAGGGTTAGTCCTTCTTTGCTTGTTTGGTCAGAGAGGTCGATTTTTTGGGTTGCTATGGTGCTGCTTAGCTAGGGTCTTCAGTGTTGTTTCAGTTTTGTCGGTTTGCAATCGGTTTTGTGGGGCCAGGTGGTTTCTTCTCTAGGTGATTCAGGACTTTCATCTGTGTTCCCGTTTTTTGGTCTGGTGATTGCTCCTGGCACCTCAATTTTCAGAAAGGATGGTATCGTCTTGGTTCTGTTTGTGTGGAAAGTTGGTGCTTGTTAGATTAAGCCAGTTTTGAAGCGATTTTGGTGAGCAGGTAGGTTGTCGGGTCTGGTTCAGTGTGGTTATTTGGCTTGTGTTGACTATTCTAGTGCTGCTGTCTCGGGGGTGATTCGTCCTCACACGCTTGTGCGTGTGCTTCTGTGGAGTGGTATACCCTTTTGTGTTGTTAATCAAGTTTCGTCCATTTGTTGTATGATAGGGGGCTGTTGGTCAAACAGGTCTGCTGAAGCTGTCAGATTTGCTATGTTTTTGAAATACCAAGATAAGAATGTTGAATGGAGTAAATGCACACGAGTTGTGTTGGTTCTTCAGTGGAAAATTCATTTTTGCTGGGTTTTTGGTTTACAACTTTACTCCCTCGTGATAGGTGCTGTGTAAGTTTCTACTTGTCATAAGTGCCAAGGAGTGATTAGGGTAGTGACCTGATGAAGCTTTATCATCACAAGACCAAAGTTTCATGCTCTGTTTTCTATCAGAAAGATTTCAAGCACAGTTATCGTGCATATGGTTAGTCGTAATCTTCTCTTCAGTTGGCTGGTGTCCAAGTGAGGATAAACGCACTGGGTGTTTAAAACCAAGGAACCAAACGAGGATTTAGTTGTTTACCTAGGTACCTTGTGTTTGTGCTTCTACAAGAACCAGGGAGAACTCCTTTTTTTGGTATAATATAGTCTGTAAATTTAAGCTTGAATTAATATCTAGTTTCTGAATTATTCGTGGGCTGATATGGAGCCATTTTTTTGTCTCTTAACTACTGTTAGAAGCAGCAGAATGATGTGGGGGTATATTCACAACTCTTTATTCACAAACTCTTTAAGCTCTTGGCCTGGAAAGATACTGTAGCTCTTGCTGCTGATGTATTTTTAATGTTATGATGAAATGAAATCTCAATGTTTTTCCAAACAAAAAAAACAACATTTTGAATAACTAGAATCACATACCATAAAATTAGATCCGAGTTTCAAGGACAAGAGCCTCAGAATTCCAAATTATTTTTCATGTCACATTCACCAAGTCTGGAAGCCCCTCAAACATATGGGCTTGAAAGTTCTCAATCCACCGCCATACTGTTATGAAGTAGGAAGCAAAACGTTCATAACAAAATGCACTTAAGCGGAAATCCTGAAATGCACGTTACTGGGCATCCTGAAATACACTTCATTCTTGAGATGAATCAGATCGGACGGCTGTCAAGTAGAACAAAAAGAAAGTTATTGGTCAGATCCCGGATTGTAAGATCATTAACAAAACCCAAGCACATAACCGTTGAGGTGTCCATTCCATCCACTACATTTTAAGTTAGCTAACATGAAAACAAGGACATGAGGCAAGTATATTAACAAGAAAGTTTAACATTAAATTTAAGAGGGGTCTAATATAGTGACCCATTCCTACTTCATCCTGTGGAAGCACTGCACGAAAACATGAACGATGCAACAGCAGACTGGTTAGCGTTATAATATTGCATCCTCAACTTCAAATAGTCACATCTTATTCCAATCCTGGAGAAAAGTTTAGCAACGATGTTATCCATCACGTCTACAAATTAAACACACGCCAGGAGGCATTCTTGTTTTTTTCAAAGCCATTTTATGGCTCCAAAGAAATACACGAAACTTTCTACTCTAGACAAGAAACCAGATTTCAATTCAACAATCACTTCAATAGTAAAAAGATAGATATATAATATGCTCATGTACATGATCTCTTTATATGTGAGCTTAGTATCACTCGCAATTCACAATTAAGCTAGGACAAGCCAGATTAGCACATTAAAAATATTATATAGGCTATCAACAACCGTCTTAGGTGCTGTTCAATATCTGCGAGAAACGCAGCATTAGTGACCTTTATGTTGAAGCTTACACTGGTTAGCCATAGTAGGTGTGACAGTGCACTTATTTTTGTTGTACAAAGCAGCACAAACCTAGTATGGTTGTGAGAACGGGTCCCTAGTTTCTAGGGCAAAGAACAATAATTAGTATGATATAAGGCTACCCAAGCAATCATAGTTTCCTCTTCAAGGAACCATATAAATTACAGTTTACATCAAATAATTGACACACATTCCAACTGAAAACAGAGAACAAGGCAATAATCTTCAAAATTTCAAGCAACTCTCATCTCCATGACTATGGAGCCTGGGTAGAAAGATGTTCTTCAGCTGTCATGCCATAGGCGAGACTTCCATCATCAAACAGGATAACATAAAACCAGGACAAGAAAACATGCACATACAACACATAGGACCACAGGATTAGGCTGATGAACATGAACATCAAAATTATGAAAGCTATTATGCAAATATTTGACAAATAACAATCCCTTTAATATAGATTAGCAATTAGATTTCGTTTCATTTTCCCAATAATGAGAGGAACAAAGAGGTTCCCATAGTATACAGGACGATTGTCAACAGTGTTGGTATGTCTAACCTAATCAACGTAATATTCCTGATGAAACACGTTGTCCGAGCACAATGTTATGGTGCAAACAATTGTTGCTCTATTTTCCAAAATTAAAATAAACCACTTCAGAGAAGTTGATCCTTTTAATTGAAAGAAAATGAAATTGATCAAACAAACACGCTAACTCTCAAAAATACGATATCTAAAGCAACTTAAGAACGCGTAAATAGCCAACCGGCTCAATCGTTGAAATATAAGTTAATCGAAAAAAAAAAGACCGACTCGATTCCAATTTTCAGAGATCCATCATAGATCTTCCGATCAAACCCGCATTCAAGAAACAAATAAAAACGAAAACAAACCAGAACGAAAAAAGACATTAAAATGAAATAGACAGAGAAAGAGCTTATTACTGGGTTTCTGGGCTTTTCCATCAACGAACTTCGCAACGGAGTAATGAACCTGCTCCCGAGCCTTGACCTCGATCGGAGTGGCTCCTTGAGGCAGTTCCTGACTAAATTCGCGCATATGTTCGAGTAGGTGACGTACGTCATCCCTGCCGCCCTCCAAAGGCACAGCTGCGCTCGAAGACATCCTTCCTCGCTCGTTCTCCTTTTCTCTCTCTTGGAGTTTCAGAGACTATCTGCGAAATGGTCACTTCTCTCGCGTTCCTTCGACCACCAGACCTAGAAACGGACGAAGAAGCCGGTGGAGATGAAGTGTTTATATTGGGCTTTCCCGCTGAATCATTTGGGCTTATGGTTATTTCATGAATATGAAATGGGAATGCGGGTTGGGTTATGGTTCATGCAATTGCTTTTCACTTTTTCCTATGCACCATAATTGTTAAGTAGGGCTGTCCAAAAAATCTGAAACCGCGGTATCCGAATGACTGTACATGTTTTTAGATTACCGGTTTTTACAGTATGGTTAATCAGATCGTATAAATTGATTGGTTTCAGTTTCGCTAATGGTATTAAATTTTCCCGAACAATAGCTCAGTTAACCGTGGTTAACTGATTATATAAACAACTAAAATCTTCAAATATTAATGTTCACCTTATATAATAATTAATCTTAGCTATTGAGGGAATATGGACAATATTATATTTTTTGTCACATGTGTTTGATTTGTCACTCATGATTTAGGTGAATGATCAATGTTGTACTATAATATTAATAGTATGGGTCTTATCAATAATAAAAAAAATATACAGCTATAAGATTAACCGATAAAATCGAACCAAACTAAAGGTTAACACCGGTCTAAATGGAATGGTAATGGAATCGGATTTTAGAAAACCAAATTAAATGGTTAACCGAAATCCGGTTAACCGATCTAAATGGAATGGTAATGGAATTGGCTTTTAGAAAACTGAAGACCCGGTTAACCGAAAATGGTTAACTGAATTAGGCAGTTAACCTACCATGGGCAGCCCTAGCAACGAGTAATCTACCTATATTAGGTTATATTTACAGGTTTACTCCGCGTAGTATTCCTTCAGTCACCTTCAAAATGTTTTAAATTATAATATTTACCCAAACTTGTGATATATTGTGAAGAGCACCCAAATTTCATTATATAAGAAGGGTGAATATTTTACAAAATCATATTCAAATTCAGAAATTATATATTAAGAGAGCGGAAGAGATGAAATGGTTTTAAAAGGTTTAAAGAATTTTTTTGGAAGGAGGAGCAAAAAGGAATGAGGAAATAATGAAGACGAGTATGCACATGATGTTAACATCGAAGAGAACTTACAAGGGGATCATTCTGAGGTATTTTTATTATTTTTTTCATAATTAAAGCTATATTAGGTACAATGTAGAACAAAATTGGTACAAATAGTCAGAAAAAGGAAAAATGGAATCGCGGGAACTAGCCAACCGCGCCACCCAGACGTGGCCAGTGCAGACGTCGAAGACCACCCTTTCTAGTTGACGTCGGCGCCGGCCCTTTATCGGTGTAACACCCCAACTCGTAATTCACAATTAGAGGTAATTAACAAACAAAGCCAAACTTAAACACAATCACAGCGAAATCTAAACAAACCTTTGGTGTTACCGTCGTCAGTCGCCCACGTGACTAACAAGGCCTTTCAAACTAAATGCAACAGTCTAATAAACTGGAAATAATACAAACTTAAATTCATACAATAACATACCGAGTTCTAGTAATCTGAATCCAAATACAAGTTCGTTCCCGACTTAACTACAATATACATAAGAGTGTATAAACTTTTTCAAGGTATAATCAAAACCAAAAGGATACCCAAAGAGTTTATAAACTTACAATTTCATCCTTTAACCTTAGATTATACAACCTTATTATTCTAATTCCAAAATGAACTTAAATTTCTCCAGTATAACAGAATCGACCCCAAGTCTGTTTTAATCACATTTCTGCCCCATAACTTTTAGATTTTACACTTTAGCCTCATAAATTTTACAAAACATACAATTAACTCCTAAACTTCATTAAAATTCCTATTTTATTATTTCTCTCATCTAATTTGGTCAACACCCTAAGTTTAGTCAAGGATGACTACCACCAACTGCTTTGACCAATATTTCCTCAAAAAATTATGATTTAAAACCCCTAATTTTGCCTAAATTTTCATTTAAGTTTTCTAAAACTCATATTTTACATCTTAAACCCAATTAAAACCCAACTTTAGGTGATAACATTTTGACATCCTTTTTTTTATTTATTTACTCTCTATCACTTATATTATACGCATTTGTTCACTAGAACATCCTATAAGTTCTTAAACCCATTTAAAGTCAATTTTGACATTAAACTCCTTCTAAATACTACCTAATCCTTAGGTTTTTTATCCAAAATTTCATAGGTGTTTTAAACACTCCAAATAACCCCTTAAAAGTAGGTTTTCTCACCAAATTAAATACTAACCAATGCTTAACTTATAAAGCATTAGAAGTACTTAAACACTTATAAACTTGGCCTAAACACATGGCCATATTACAAAACTCAACCATTACTTAAAATGACATAAAATAACCATAATAACATAGTTAATTCTAAGCTATGTCATGTTCTTACCCAACACTTTTCGGTAATTGCATATTTACCCCAAAACATTATAATTTGACATTTAAGTCATTAATCCACTTAATTAATCCATCCGAAGTTGTTAATATAATTTCCTAGCCATATTTAGGTCAATGTTGACCATTTTCCCACCTATGTTCTATGTTGTACTTAGCTACACAACTTTAATGCCTTAAAGCATAAAAATGTGTTTTAAAAGTTACTTACAAGTTTGAAGCACAAAATCAAACTTTTCTCTACACCAATATCGGCCCTATATTTCATTATAGAGCTAAGTTAGATTTTTACACAAATCTCAAGCTTAATTGATGATGAAGAAGTTCTAGGGTTTAGATTATCCACTTACCCTTTAAAAGTTGATTTTGACTTTGATTTCTCTTCTTTTGCACTCAACCTCTTTGGTGTTTTTTTACCCAACACTTTAAGCCACGGTTTGAACAAAGACAATGGAGTCAAGCTAAGGTCTACTAATGAACTAAACATAAGGAAGAATCTTATGGAATAAAATGTGCTCTAAGGAGAAGGTTTACCTTTGGATTTTCTAGGAAGAAAAATTGCTCATTCTCGGCCAACAAAGGACCACAAGTTAAGATTTAGATCTCTTGTAGAGCCATAGATATAGAGTGGATTAAGGCACTTAGTGAAATACCCTGTACTTAAATAGGGTGATAAAATTATTCTAATATGATATTTAGAGGCCTAATGATGCCTGAAGAACATTGGTGAAGAAAGTAAAACCAAAAGAAAAGAGAAAATGCTTAAAAGGAACAAAACGTAAAAACGTGCTTAAAGGACCCTTGGAGTTAGGTAACCTTGAATAGGGCCTAAAGGGGATTCCTACAGCTAATATTGATGGTGGGAATAAGATAAAATAATTCCCAAAGAAAACCGACTTATAAATTAGCTAAACCGCAAAATATGCTTTAAAGTTCCATAGAGCATATTTTTATGAAATTGTCTTGTAAAGAGAATTTGGATGAGTTAAAGGCTTAATATACCCTAATGGATTAGGGGAATATGATAACCCAACTAGAGAGCCTAACTCCAAATATTTAAGAAAATCAAAATTTCATGTGGCTTATTGATGAATAGTAACAGTTTAAGCACATGTGGACTTATGTTGACTTAACATGGTCAATGGTCAAAAGGAGACCCCAAAACAGCCTTAAAAATTGGTTCCCCTTTATTAGAGATAAAATATCTCTTTTAACAAGTAACATTAAAACATGAGAAAGAGAAGAGAGAGAGAGAGAGAGAGAGAGAGAGAGAGAGAAGAAGAAGAGTAAAAGAGTGAAAAGTAACATGATTACTTTAACCAGTAAAAAGCAAATAAAACTTATCTACCCCTCTATCCTCTATTGGCTTGTCGACTTTTCAGCCCTTCTCCCCCCTTGTTCTAACTCATCCTCACTTTTAGTCATGTGAAAAGTAAAAAGTGCAAGTGAAAAACAAATAAAATCTACCGACTCCCTCCCTTCTCCATCTCATTTCTTTTCCTTCCCAGCCGGGCTACCCCCACTCTCTCCCAGCCGTTTTCTTCCTCATTTCTCTCTTCTCCCATTTATGATTGCTCCATCCCATGGCTGCTTGCTTTCCTTCTCTTGCCAAGCCACTGCAAAGTCCAACCTCAAAACAAATTACATATTCTACTTAGTTGGACAAAGGCTATATTCTCCACCTTTTTGAATCTCCAAAGCTTGAAGTCCACCTCCATGGGTAGAACTCCATTTGAAGAGAAAATTACAGTAACTGGAACTAGACAACATCCTCTTTGGTTTGAGGTAAGAAAAACTCAAAAACTCATTATTTTCTCCATTCCTTGCTTGACTGAATTGGTCCTCAAGGTGCTCTATTGCTTTCTTTGTGTTAGCCTTGATTCGAGCTTTGAAAGTGTACTTGGAATCCCTCTCCAATTCATGATCGAAAACACTATTCTAGGGTTCAAGGTAATTCCTCAATTTTGTGCTTTAAGCACCTTCCTCTTATGTTCTAGATTAATTCATGAGTCTAAGTGTATTACTTAGTTCTCATTTCCCCTACTTGGGTGTTAGTTTAGAACTTGACAACCACATTGTCCCTTGGCTGGTTTCAATCAAGAGAAAAGAGGAAGAGAAGTGAAAAGAGGAACTTAGGAACTTAAGGTAAATAATCTACCTTAATATCTATCCTTAGTGCTTTTAAGATTATGGGATGGGAAATAAAAGAAACGAATCAAAATATGTGCTAGAAAATGTGTTTGGTTGAGATGAGAGAGAATTGTGATATATGCTTAATGCAATGGTGATATGTTGTTTGATTTAAGGGCCTTGGAGCCAAGTCATTTAAGATTATTGCATTATATTGTGATTGAAGAGATTTGGGATGAAATTGTGTGCTGGTAGAATCCATTAAGGATTTGCTTAGTTGGATTTGAGTAGGAAGAGAAAAAACTTTGCATTTGGGCATGCTAGAAAAGTAGAGGAGCTATGATGAAATTTCTGTAGAAATCAAGTGGTTTACGTAAGGTTATGAGTTTGAAAAGCCTAAGATTAACTAGGAGTTAATGGGGATTAATATGGTTAATTGATCACCCAAAAATGTTAGTAAAAGGATTGGGTTTGAGTTGAGTAAAAATCTGTAGCAAATTTGATGTTGGAGTGTCTTGGAATTTCTAGAGATGAACTAGGGTGTGTGAACATAGGTGGGAAAATGGTTGAGAGTAAGTGGTAAACTGTCATGAGAATGTTGGTAATGCACTAGTGTGTATAATGTGCAGGAATTGAGAATAGAAATTTGTTTAATTGAGCAAGAATTGAGTAATGGGTTTGATCAATGAATTAAGGAGGTTTAATGTGCCATTATGGAGTTAGAACATGTTTGGAAGCATGTGGAAAGATTAGGAAAGAGTTAGGCAAGAAACAAGTTTGAAATAACAATTGAAAACTGTCAATTGTAGCAGGAAGTAGTAGGGTCCGAGACTTGGTCCTTGTAAAAGGTCTCGGACCACTACCCAAAATTGCCTGAAATTCACCTGTAACATTGGTCCGAGACTTGGTTCTAGCAAGAAGTCACGGACCAAACCAGAGAATCACGGTCAGCTATCATAGAATGATACAAGAGGAGTTGACAATAGAATACTTCACCTAGGTTGTGACGAGCACTACGAGTGTACCCAAACACGGGATGTGGGACGACCGGACTCCGAAGGAGCTTGCGGGCCTGACATACCTATTTGTGAGTTAGTCTGGTAAGGGGTAACGTGCCAATAAGGTACCCCACATATGTATACAAGTTTGTACGAAACATGGTGTAGACACCAAAATTCTCACCCCATAAAGCAAAATTCAGACAAAGAGGGTCGTCGCCTTTCTTTTCAAAACTTGTTCATGTACATCCGTTCTTGAACTTGTCCCTTTTATTTATTTGCTTATTTTCCTATCTTGTTTTTATGTATTTTTATTTTTACTTTAGTTTTAGTGTACCCTATTTATTTACTTTTACTTACTACTCGCCCATTAGTTCTTGTGTTAGTTTATGCTATATTTTTTAGGTGTGTATTTTATATCATTTCATTGATATTTTTACTTGTCTTTTACTTACTAGTATTCACTTTTATTATGTCTTTATTATTTTTAGGATTATTTTCATCATTTTATGTACATCTCATTATTATACTGTCTGTATTATTAATTTTATGTTCTCGTCTTCATTTTATCATTTCTTGTCTTAAAAAAAAAGAGTAGAACACATCATTGTTACATGCGAAACATCTTTAGTTTTACACCGTATTTTTGTTTAAACATTAGCGTTTCTGGGAAGCTTATTCAATCAGAAATACAACATTTCTTTAATTTCACACAATTTTGTATTAAGTTGTATCATTAGCTTAATTGGTTGAGTGTGAGATTGGGGAGACCATTGGTCCTAAGTTCGAACCTAGCTGTTGGCATGGGAACATTTTGTTTCCTTTTTAACTGGATAACCCTAGCTGCTATATCACTCACTATTCGATTATAAAAGCAACAAACCCTGATCCCAAGGCAGAGATATCCAATTCCCAGCACGGCCACCACTACATTCTTCCCTATCTCTATTCTGTCGACCATCTTCAACCTTCTTCATTATTCACGCCATTGGTTTTTGCTCGCCCAAAACTGGAGACAAGCAACATACATGCTCCTCCCTCTTTTTATCTCCAGATCCACGTTCCTTCACCACTGTAATTTGCGATCTAATGCGGCAAACAAGGAGCATGTAAGCTCCATCATTCCTCAGCTCTTCACGACGCTGGCCAACAAGGAGCATCTGCTCCACATTTCTTCAATATGTTCACTGTAATTTGTAACCCAGCTGCGTGCCTTTGTTCATTGTCTTCCTCACGATAATTCACACCCCCTGGCGATTGATGAGCAGACTGGCTCCATCCTTTTTCTTCAAGTCACCGGTAAAGAAGAAGCACATATGATACGCCCCTGTACATTTTCTCATCACCAACGTAGTTTTTGCAAATCCAGTTGGCGAACCAGGAACACAGAGCCACCACCTCTCTTCATTGTCTCCATCGGTAATTATGCACACACTCCCACAGTAGGAGACTCCTCATTTTTTTTATGGTTTTGTTCTTTTCTTCTTTGAGCCCACCAGCCACGCTGCTTCTCATTTTTCTTCACGCCGGTGGTTCTACCAAACAGCTAGACACAAAGAACAATGCTCTACCCTCCATTCGTTCTCAATACTCCTCGGCTAATTCACAAGCAACTGACAAGGAGCCTAAACAAACCACCCTCTCATTCATTCCTCACACTCACGATGAATTTGTACCCAAACCGCCTACAAAGAGCATCCGGTCTTCTACACTCTCCTCCTTGTTTACGGTTATCGCAACCACTGGAGAACAAGGAACATACCACCTCTGCACCTCTGCACCTTCCTTTCTTTTCTTTTCAACTGCGAACAGGACGGAACGCTCCCACCTCTTTATCTCTCAAACTGCGAAGAAGGACATACAGGCTATGCGACTGTTTTCCCTCTTCACTCACAGCGGATTTGCAACCCACTGGCGAAGAGGGACATACATGCTCATCGACTCTTCCTTCGTGCACGCTGGCGAACAGAGACATACACATTCACCCCCAGATCTGTCTCCTCACTTTGGCCTAAACAAACTTGGCGAACAAGGAATAAGCAGCTACCCCGCTCCCTTCCCTCACCGACGGTAATTTTGCCACCCGGACTGGCGAACAAGAAAGTATACATGCCTCCATTTTTCTTCATTCACTATCAAAGGGCTGATATGATATATGCTCTTCGCTCTGTCAATTCTCTTCTTGTGTCTTAATTACGATAAACCTGGAATTTCTGACACACCCGATGCAAAACAGAATATAATCTGCTCTCCAACTCCCATGTGTATCAACTGCTGCAGTACTGAATAAAATCGCTGAAACTGCACCTCTCAAAACAGGATAAGGACAGAACTGTAATCTATAATGCTATTCAATCTTTCATACTCTTGTATCTGCACCTATGATAAATCACTGGCATCGCTGCATCTTGCATACAGATGGTAGAAGGATTTGTTTGTTTACTCTCCAATATCATGGTCTTGGGAAGCAGTATCTCTCGAAATTCTAGGATCATTACTCGCATGAACATGGCTTCTGGTGTTAGTATCTTTGTTCTGCATTTCCATCCTGATGTGAACAAGCGGTATTTGCATTCGAAGGTTATCATTTTTGTTCATTTTGTTAATCTGATTTACTCTTGTAAGCTGACTTTGTGTCTTGGGTCGCTTTATTGGGTGCTTGACAGGAAACATCATCATTTACCCTTCTAATCTTGGCCTCCGATTTCATTGCCACTTATTACCTCTGTTTGATTTGGTTGTGTCTGAAGGAAGATTCATTCTCTTTCATCCATCATATTGAGGTGAATCTGCTTCATATCAGCGACCACCTCCGATGTTTGCTATTTGTTTGGCCTTTGTAAGCCTCTTTCGGCTAGTCCATTGCTGTGCAGTTAATCTAATATATTATGGCCACTTCTAGCTTTTATTGCCGAATGCAACTTAAATCAGTGTGTTCAAATCGTCGAAGGCTCGTTTGTTTCTCATTCATACCTTGATTAAACCATGGTTTTGCAATCGGTGTTTTTGATGCGAGAGATCCTTTGGCCCTCGACCATTGTTATATGGAATGTTTTGTCGTAAGCGGGTTTGTTCAACTCCTTCTGATCTTGCTATTTATGGTTTAGGTCATGGTTGCCTTGTTCAGGTATCACTATTTTGGTTTGAAAAAGAGCTGATCGATTGAAATGCCCCTAAATAATTAAACGTTATTTAAAAATATAAATTACTACATTAAAGTATGAACCAACAATATTAACACGGTTACGTACGTATATATGTACGTATATATAACGTTACAACATTATAACGTTGTACATATAATTAGTAACGTTGTGATCGGAAACATATAGTTAAAACATGGCAAATAAAAATAGTCAAAACCGTATAACGGTTTAAATCAACATCGCGACATAACATTAGTCGTTTATATATATGTAAATACCAATATACAAGAATATACACAAATGGGACTGAAACAAAAATAAAAGAGCAACCATGCTCTAAGCGGGATTCGAACCCGAGACCTCTCGTACCTATCCCGAAACCTTAACCGTTTGAGCTGAGCTCGAATTCAGTATAATCTACCCACGAATTATAATTAGTAGTCTTTGTAGTGAGGTTACAGAAAGGAGAGAATAACTCCCGACACCATCCTCTGAAATCAACACTGCAGAATCAACAAACTGTTTCAAACTTCCACACGACAGTCGGATATTCCTCAGCCTGCCTACGTTCTCCCATGCGACAGAAGGAATTCTTTTTCCAAATGCCCATTCCCTTGAGGATTCCCACGCAACACCACCATCGACCAAACTACCCCATACCCATCACATTATAATCGGTTCCCTTCTCTTCTTCCTCCTCAGTACCTTCGCTTTCTCCAACTCCCACCGAGGACTACCACGACCTCCACGGCTGCTACTCCTCAGCTGGGTGAGTTTCTAAGTTTGAACTATACTCACTGTCTCCTATGAGTTTCTCATCTTCAAGAACTAAACCGTGTATGTACACCCCAGCAGCAAAGATCGGTACTGGGAGCTAGAGCAGTGGGAAGTCTCGGTTGGAAAACAGAGAGGAAGGGAAGTTAGCTTCCTTGTCTTCTCAAGGTAAAACCATACGAAACCCAGCTTAGTTTCCACCTGCATTTCTGTAATGAACCCATCATGCAATAAGCCTCTACTCTCTGTTTTTGTTTCTTATGTAAGCTTCACCACATTTTCACTCACGGTTGTACCGGTTACAAACATAGCCAGCCCTGAGTTCTTTTCCTTCCTTTCTGTTGTAGAAGACCGTAGATAGAACTCAGCTTGGTGAAGGAGCAAGACCAAGTCATTCTTCCTTGCTGTACCCTTCTCAGTGAAGAACGAAACAAGGGAGAACAAGGTAAAAACCGTACCGTCTCAGTAAGCTAACTATGTCCTTCCTCTGAGTAGCATGATCTTGACTTCTGAATGATCTGCCCTGTAGTTAAGCCGACCAGGGAACTGTGAGCTCGAAATCCCCACCAAAGGTGTAGCTAAGGAGTGGTCAAGTCCCTAGACTGGTGAGACACCTCTAAACTCATGCAGGATCAGGAACAGAAAGTAGTTTAAATTTACCAAACTGATAAAACATGCAAACCTGTAGCATGCAGCCTCGATGTATTTAGTACTTTTGAGCTGCTAAAACATTTACTATCTTCTGAGTAAACCTGATCAAGATTATAAACGTGAGAATGTTGGAGTAAAACAATGAAAACAGATCACAGCAAAAAAAAAAAAAGAAGAGAAACAGAAAAGGGAGTCAGAGTTATCAAAACTGATAAGCATGCAAGCCTATAACAGGAAGTCTCGGTATATTTTGTGTGCTCTTAAACTACTAGCACCTTACTATCTTATGAATGTACATGACCAAGGTAACCGTAAGAGGGTTGAAGAAAGAAGTAAAAACAGATAACAACCCAAGAAAAGAAAACAAACAGAAAACAAATGTCACAGTTTTGGGTTGTTTCTGGTGTAGTTATCAACCGAGAAAAGAAGAAAAAAAACTGTGTTTGTGTATCTACTTTGCAGAGGGAGGGAGATGGTAGTGAGAGCTAGATTAGGAACTTGAAACTCAGTCAAAAACATGACTACCTGTATTAATATTGGAGGGAAACTGAAAAGAAAACCAAAACTATGGATTTTCAGAAAAAACAGAAGAAGTTTATCGATTTAGAGTTTTGTCAAATTGGAAGTTCTGTTGATTTTGAAGTTCCTGTCAATTTTGTAGTTTCTATCGGTGTGGAAGCTTCTGTCAATTTTGAACTTTCTATCAGTTTTAAAGCTTCTGTCAATTTTGAAGTTCCTGCCAGTTTCAAAGCTTCTGTCAATTTTGAAGTCTTTATCAGTTTTGAAGTTCTGATTGGCTTTGAGTTTTGTGTTCTGTACAACTGACTCGTGAGTTGGGTAATGAATTTAAAACATTCTAACACTCCTAAATACAGATAAGAGAATCTGGAGTAAACAGAAACCCCACCTGTTGCATAATCGTGAAATAAAGAGGAGAGGAAATACAAGAGACTAGTTTCTGTTTTAGGGACTTTGATTTCAGTAACACTAGGAGTGTGTTTTAGTAACTATAAAACCAGGACCACCTAAACATTTAGACAATGCTGAGAACCAACTAGTGCGTTAGGACTGAAGACAGAAGAAGAAGA
Source organism: Limonium bicolor (assembly GCA_023374045.1). Taxonomy (NCBI): domain Eukaryota; kingdom Viridiplantae; phylum Streptophyta; class Magnoliopsida; order Caryophyllales; family Plumbaginaceae; genus Limonium; species Limonium bicolor. The sequence goes on along the minus strand of CM041777.1, from coordinate 63,562,628 downwards.
GAAAAAAAACTGGTGTGAGAACTGTTCTGTGTAACAATCAGATTCGGTTTCTGTGTAGAGGAGTTTCAAAAGAGTGACCTAAGTCATTGTAGACCTGTTATGAGAATAAGCTGGGGTAGACAACTAGCTGATTGAGTGATAAAATTTGAGAAAGAAAGGTAAGCAGAAGAATAAGGAAACACCAGTTTTGGGTTGCAATTTAAGTTTCTGTTTCAGGTTCTTAGCAGATCAGACTCTGATTATTTCTATATCTGTAACAGAGCTATGTTGGGTTTTGCTGGGTTTAAAAGCTTGATGGGATACTAGAACAACTTGGTAATCATTGTGAGGAATTGAGGATCAAACGTAAGCTAAACAGGAAATAAAATAGAAAAGAAGTCCAGCTGTTGTGGTTCCTGTTCTGCTGTTCCGGTTCCATTAATACCACAACAGAAGCATCAGTGAGTTTGTTTTGGGTTACCTTTAGGTTTAAAAATCTCGATGAATCATTAGTTAAGGGGGTAAGGAGTTAGGAGAGGTGTAACTAGATAAAAAGACAGACAGGAAAGAAAACAAGAAACACTTATCAGTTTCTGTTTTGAATTTAATTCCAGGAAAAAAAAAAACTTCAGTTCTGTATAACGAATTTCAGAGGGCATAAAGGGATGACCTTGAGTGGTTCAAGAGTTTAAAACTTAGCTAAAACACTTAACTAAGTGTGCAAGCACAACTGTAAGATAGAGAAACCAACTATACCTCAACTGTGAATGGAATAGAAGAAAAACAGACAGAACACATATCTGTTGAACTAAATCCTGCAAATCTGATTTTCTGTATAGGAACCCTTATGAGGTTAAACATTGTGTTGGTGAATCTGTTTTGAAGTTAAAACTATACTGAGATACCTACTTAGATAGCTAAGCAAACTGGGGAAAATTCAAATCAGAAACCATGAGCAAACTACAAGGTACAAGCTAGATTATCAGGTTCTGATTTCGTTTTACAGTTGACAGCCTGATTGATTTCTGTTAAGTGAGGTTTCTGAAATAATAACAGCATGCTTGTGAGTTGTTTTGAGTCCAATCCTTTTTCCAATGCAAACAGCAAGTGGTGTACTAGCTTGAGAAGTTTGGAAACCAAATCAGTAAAAAACTAAATAAAGAACTGAGCAAGGAGTAAACAAATGCTGCTTCGGTTTCTTGTTTCTTCTGTTTTCGAACTCTGTAGGGTGATTTCTGTGTCTGTAACAGATGGAAATGAGAGTGTAAAGACACCATGAATTGAGTAACTAGACAGATGAGAAGAGAGGGAGTGAAACAGAAATCAAATCGAGGGAAAGGAGACGAGACAAAACAGGAAAAGTTTAACAAACCTAATGCATCAGTTAACTGTTTCTGTGATGAATAATCTTCCTGTACAGATCTGTTACAGAGGTATACTAAGGGTGAGATTTAGTTAAAGTGGTAATGCAGTCCTAAAACTGTTAATCTGTAACAGAAATGATGGGATGGTGACTTTGGAATGTGCATTGAGATTAGCTGTACATGTATATGTAACCGAAATTAAAACACGTGTGAAGAAACCTTGGGTTATATTTTACCACAAGGTTTTCGATGTTATCAAATTGAATACCTATAACATATCATAAGTTATGAGATCACAATGTGGTTAGTAATAATTATATGGTAAAAGAATTCAAGTGTAACACATGTGTATGCTATTTTTCAATATACATAACAACTACCAAAAACACGTGTTATAAAGTCTAGTGACACACATAAATATCGTACCATATAATATTATGGAACGAATATAACACAAATAATATTATGTGGCTAGGGATATAGTTACCCAAACTGTTACGCTAAATGCATATGTACATAAATAAAAACGTACCAAGAAATAAGGATATACAATATAGTTATAACGACATAAAATACTAAGGTTAGTATAGGACCTTGGTTTGATAAATAAACCCTAGTGAAGCGTCATAAGTGTATAACGTAAGGTTTCATGCTCTAATGTAAACCGAGTATTAACTCATACAACGAGTGAGGAGTCATCAAATATTAATAACGATACTTTAACTAGTAACAATTGTTAAGTCTGGGGACATGGTACTAGAATTTCAAACGTTATTCGGAAATACCGAATTGTGCTGTCAAGTGGATTGACGCTTAGTGTTCCTTGTATTACTAGATCGCATTTCCGACGTACGTGCTCGAAAGCTCTAGTGGTCTGCACTGCACGAATCTAGCCAACGGTGTACGGTATGTAAAGGGATTTGATCCGAGTTGTCCTGAGGAATTCCTCGGGCTCGGATTTGTTTGATAAATAACTTGTGTGAATGTATGTATGTGATGTATGTATGTGATGTATGTGTATGATGTGTAGTTAAGTTCATTGCACTATTTATTTATGCACGAACGTCCTACGGGACTAATATTACGTCGACTATAGATCGACTTATATAAAACTACATATGCGATATGTGTGTTGTGACCACTGTTGTCTGACCTAATACGCTAAGTATTACAAGTATGTATTTATAACCTAAGTAAAATACTTAGGAACGGGACACGACATTGTCGGTCTCTAGAGCTTTGACTCAAACGTGAATATTACCTAGAATAACTCTAGGCATGCGTAAGACCCATAGGGCAGTCAACAAATTAAGTGATGTACTCCATAACAAAACTGTAACTGACTATCTAACTAACAAAGCTAACAGTGGAGTGTGAATGAATGTGATGATGTACCTTAATCCAGACAGTCACTGGCTGCTGGTCGCGCGTAGAGATCTCTTGGGTTATCCCGTACCGGGTTTTCCCTAGTTAAATCCTGATCGAGCCTAGATAGATCGTCAGGCGGAGTGTGCTACCGTTGGCACCAGGCCCTTGGCCACCTAAATGGACGCCTCTACAAAGGCAAAGTGAATAGCCCAGAGTCTTCGGATGATCAGGGCAGTGAGCACCTTGTGTGTACGTGGGACTACAGTCCAAGTGAATATAATTCGGGTTGTCCTAACTGACTCCCAACAGTGCTAACCAAAACTAATAATATGTGAGGGCCCGGGGGGCCGAATGTTGTACTGTGCTAACTAAAATTAATGATATGTGAAGGCCCGGAGGGCCGAGTGATGTACTATGTGATGAGGTTAACATACGATGAATGAGTTCTCAATGCCATTGTATTGTATGATGTATGACAGTAATGTGTATATCCATATATGACTGGTTGAATCGGATGAATGATTATATAATCATGCATGTTGTTACAGTAATTATTATATCTGTAAAATGACAAAGCATGAAATCAACCTAATATCAAGACGGTTAAAAATGACAAGTGACCAATAGGGTCCAGATCCGGCATACTCAGCGTCTATCGCTGATACTACACTTATTGTGCAGGTTGTTGAACACGTTGAAGCCGAAGTGCGGGATTGGGTAGTTAGGACATTGTTGATTTTGGATTTATCGTTCATACCTCGTTATATACTAAATGATTCAACCGGAAAGGGGTTGTAAGAGTTGGATTATGTTTAGATGCTCACAGTAGTTGTGCTTTTGATACTTAGATAGAAATGTAGGTGGTATCTCGTTGTCACTGCGGATTGTATTTTTATGTTTAATTTTGTAAGATGTTGTACTGCTACATCACTCGTATGGGCGAGTGGTGGCAAGTAACACCCATGTGAGTTTTTACTGTAATCACTTCCGCTGTGAGACGCATTTATTTCCTGTTCACGTGAGCGACTATTACGTATTTGTTATGAGGGGTGTTACAAAAGTGGTATCAGAGCGGAGTACCGCTCTGATGACGAGATACTAGGTTAAGACAGTGAGCTTAGGATTTGGGAAACTTGGGAAACGTTTGTGAGGTACGAAACGTCTGTGTCTTAATGAAATTATGTGTTGGCAGAGCCTTTGGCCTGCAAGTGAAGCCCTTGGGGCACACGAACGAGTTGATTGTATTAAGGTGCCTTATTGAGAAAACGAACGGTAATACCGACATCTAGTGGTGGTGTGAGCTAGGAAGCTGACCAAGGGCATAAAGGCCCGGGAATATTACCCCTGTTAGGGTCCAGCTGAGAGCTCGGCCAGGAGGAGACACAAACGTCATGGATACATTGGCGACAGTCCGCCTTCATGTGGAAGTCCAGTACGAACTACCGCCGATAGTACCCCTCCCGCCACAACCCAATGAGTATAATACAACTAAGAACTATAATCCCCGAACATAGGGAAAAGGGCTACTAAGCCAACAGACCGTCTAAACACTCTCGCAGCGAATGAATAATTCCTGCTCCTGTAACACTAATACAACCTCAACTTCATACCTCCATTGACGACCAAGCGACGTGCTAATAGGCACTACCAGAGGCGAGCGCCACTACTGCTACAACATGGTGGAAAGGATCACCCAAGAACATCAGGGCAAGCGGACCGGGAGCACGATGAACTCCGCGAGACCGTCGCCCGTAGGGGGACCTTTAACCACCAAACTGTAAAAAGAAATTATATTGAGAACGTAAAGGAACATTGTGAGAATACCGTCCTGTTATGTTCAAACTTCAAACCTAAACTTGTGTGCACACAATACCGTGACACTAGGTCCCCGTCGTGGCGGTACCTATAGGGAGACACCGTCCAAACGTTTGCGAAATTATAAATATAATGTGAGGAAGGACTTGATTATTCTAATGACAATGTGGTCAGGAAAAATTTCCCAAATCCAAATACCATCTTATTCATGAACAATCACTCTAACAGTGCTTAAACAACCAATGCAGCAGTGAGACAAACAAGTCGGGAACCGACAACTCTACCTGCATGGTGCGCTTGCCACTGTAAGCGCTGATTTAAACAATGTACCAGTAATTTCGTCTACCCCGCGCACTTGCCACTACAAGTGCTGCAAACAATTACTACTGCAAACAATTACTACTGCAAACAATTACCACTGCTATTATCGTTACAAACAAATACTGTAAACTACGTAGACCTATGGTACGACACCATGGCTACCCATAATCACCAAACAATTGTACACCTAGTATAATCTACATAACTACAATTGTTACAATAAACCATCAAGATATGAGGCCTGCAACCTCAGAAGGACCTGACGAGTCCGGCTAATGTAATAAAAATGGCACACCAGCCCATAACAAATTGTAACTACTAAACGAGAACGAGTTAAATGACACCGGCTTAGGAGCCAAGGTAACACAATTTAGTTATCAAACCATTAAATGGCTGAATTGGAAGTGGACGGTGAAACCTGATTCCCGGGGATCAAGGGAAAACCAACCACAAATTGGGGTGAAAGGTTAGTGCAACACTGGTGCTGATCACACCAGAGTCGTATGACTCCTGAAACTCTTCACAAGTTGCCAAAATTAATTATGGTAAGGATAAACAAAACTGCAGTACCCTAGTTACAAACAACTAGCAACAATTTAGCAATAAGATATTAAACAGGGGAACTTATGATTAACAGTTACGTTGTATATATATTGAATCATATAAATAAAACTATGAAGAGAATACGATCGTATAACGATCGCTACCATACAGTTTCCAACTATATCGTATGCGCAGTATTTATATTTATTCACTTACATTTATATCTCATGATTTATTCTCTTATATCTTATGTCACATTTTCATATTATACATTATACTATACAACTTATATTAAGAACTTCATCGTAATATCTTGTCACATTTCAGGACATATATTTATAATTCCTAAGGTCTACTTTATACTAACCTTAGTTTATAAACTCCATTTCCTCATTAAATAATAAACCCATGCTTTTAATAAAAACTGTATTATTGCCAAAAGGCATGTACATCAAAATTCTTACTTCCACCAACTCCTAATACTTTTCCAATATTCAGTATTGCCACATATTTAATAGATGTTATACACATCATACGTTATAACATTTTAACCTTGTAATAAATGTAACTTATAGTTCACTAACTATAAGTACGTATACGCCAACCTGTGATGAACACAAGAGAGTTGGTAAAACGTATCAGTCCACAGATGGACCAAGAGTGAAAAGAACAATTCTACCGTAATACGGACATTACCAATACCTTCGCAATAATTACCACTGAACACATGAATAATTACCACCTCTGAGCACTACCTTTACCAAGGAGTGCCATGTATGATTACGTACAATTAATAGTGATCAACGTCAAGATTAAGTTCTATACGTATTATCAATATCATACCGATTACAAAACAAGTTCCAAGTAGAGGAATGGCTACCGCCATTGGCGTCCCGCCATGTAAAGAAAATGATAAGTATCAATTTATGTTAAAACATGTCGTTCACTACTGTGACGACTGCCAGTGATGAATGGACGTGTAAGTTGGATCAATGACAACCACCTAAATCGATATTACAAAACACACAAACCAAACGCTGAATAGCGTAAATGGGCAAGTACCTAATGTACAAATAAGGGGCATAAACTCAGGAGACCGGGAACACCGACTCCAGTTACCTTTCAAGGCATATTACTAACGTAACAATGTCTAAGTTAATATAATGAAGCAAAAGGAGCTACGGTACATACCGTAAGCAATGTAAATAACAATGATGAATTACTAACAGGCGCCAAACCGCGCACCTAAAAAAAATAATAAAAAATAAATAACTACAGTTACAAGTAACTAGCACCAAACAATAAGTAACAACAGAGACATTACCTACTAGCTGAATACCAGGAGTATATACCAGCATGTAATGTTCACTAATAGCGATAAATGTTCAGTCCTAGGGGACGAACCTGATCTTATGGAAGGTGGCATACAAGGATTCACTTATAAAATTTTGTAAAAGCAACTCATTTGCAGTACCATCAGTGAGAATGGTTGGGGAGTGAAGAGCCAAGATGCTCAAGTAATCATGCAATCTACAATACACCCAATTAAATGGGAGAGAAAACACCTATAAATGCCTAAGTGTGAGAACCTACCCTACGCCGCATCGGGAAGCATAGGTAGGAAATTATAATGATTAGACCTGGAGGAAATAATTATATATATACTCATGGAGATCGACAAGATAACCAACATTGCGGACCAATCAACATCAAACTACAACAAGGACATCCACCGAAAGGGAGATTGACAATAGAATACTTCACCATAGTCGTGTGACGGACGCTACCAGTTTACTAAACGAGACATGGGACGACCGCACTCGATAGGAGCATGTGGGCCTGACAGACTTATTTATAGGTTACTCAGGTAAGTAGTAATGTATCAGTACGGTACCCCATGCATGTAGACAAGTGGTGTTAGGAACACGAGAAGTAGTCAACTCCATACTACGGACAGTAAGACAAACTACCCTGAAGATGGACGAGAAGAGCCGCAGTTAAACAAAGTAGCAGACGATACACAGTGAAGACAAGGAGACCCTTCAAAGATGACGAGACAGACGACAGAAATAAGAAACCACTATACGGACGAATAATACGTAGAACCCTCATAAGGATCATGCAAGTTCTTGCAATCCAGAGGAAATCTACCAAATGATGTGAACATAAACGTGTGACTACGCAATGATGAGAGACAAGCTAAATGCTAGCAGATACCCTAAGAAGGAATAATGGATTTGGAATTTACCACTCACATGATGATTCGCCCATCTTATCTGTTTGACTCTTTAGATATTAGCTGAGAGTTTACGCCTCTGCACTCTGTAGGACTGAGTGTTTTGGTATTGCTCTTGTGCAGCTATTAATCTAGTAGAAATACAGAAAGATGCAATGGATATCAACAAGAGTGAGTATCAAAGAACTACAACAGTGTATTACTCTGGAACAAAACCACCAGGAGACACGGATGACAATCATCATCTACGTGGACATGTAGGCTGGTACGTCTTGGTATTACCAAGACAAGTGCAAAGAGCACCAACTACTAACAAGAGCCAATGCCATATTATACCTCAAGCTGAATATCAGTGGGAGAAGACACACGAATGTATGCTAGTGATCCAAATAAGAGGATACACAGTAATGGAAGAGGGAAATTGAGCCTATGTTCATGGGTCTGCACCTCATACAGAGCGAGTGGGCCCATTAGAACGAACTTGGGAGAGAGCACAAATACGTGCCTCACCCTTTATATATTTAAGAGCCGAAAGGGCTAAAGTCAAACCTGTCTCTCTGATAAGAGAATGATCTACTCCAAAGGTGAAAACACCACATGAGAGTTAGAGAACTCTATGAGAGTCAAATATCCAGCGCTCCTTGTGGAGCGGCTGTCGAGTACTTGTGGGGTACGGGGGCGTAACCCTTTTTAAGGGGGGTAGAGCCTCTTGGCAGTGCACATGTCTGCACTAAATTCTGTTATTTCGTATGCGGGGCATACAATGTTTGTGGGTGTGCGAGGCACACGATATTGATTGTTGGATGTTGTTTGTGATGTTGTTCGTTCATTTTGTTGGTGTTGTTTGGTACGCGGGGCGTACGTGGTTGATTTGTTTGTGTGAAATGTGCACTTGTTGTATGTATCTTATGAAATACTTGTTGAAATGATGTGTCTACATACGTGAATGTAGTAATGTTCTTTATGATATGTGTGATATACATATTTATAGTACCGTGTAGATTGATTACATGTGGTACAGTCCGGATACAAGTAAATGTGTGATGATGGTAGGGTGTGGACACCTCGGGGAGGTTGTCAGGATTGGTAGAACTGATAGGAAATGATGGTGCTGATGGATCACCTATATCCATACGTGTTTGTATTAACGCCACAATTGAGGGCTATGTGCGGTATTAGCACAACACGATATGCGTAAATCATATATCACATAGATACATTATAGGATTGTAAGGGTAGTTATTAATACACCTATCAAGTAAAACGACTTCGGGACATACGTGTACTAATTGATTATCATGGGTGTCTGTATGTGTATTTGTATGAGGAGCATATGTGTTTTGTCTTGTTGGTAGGTTGTTTGCGCATTGCGCATATGTGTATGTTGTGAACATGTATGAATGGTTGACTATTGTTATATATATATATATGTGTGTACACTCCTTATGAATTCCGTTATACTGTACCGCTTAGGTATCGCCACATCAAACAGATGTGCACCATGGCTATATGGGTAGTTGCTATAAATCATTCGAGAATGACGACTTCGGGACGAAGTCTCTTTAAGGGGGGTAGACTGAAATGCCCCTAAATAATTAAACGTTATTTAAAAATATAAATTACTACATTAAAGTATGAACCAACAATATTAACACGGTTACGTACGTATATATGTACGTATATATAACGTTACAACATTATAACGTTGTACATATAATTAGTAACGTTGTGATCGGAAACATATAGTTAAAACATGGCAAATAAAAATAGTCAAAACCGTATAACGGTTTAAATCAACATCGCGACATAACATTAGTCGTTTATATATATGTAAATACCAATATACAAGAATATACACAAATGGGACTGAAACAAAAATAAAAGAGCAACCATGCTCTAAGCGGGATTCGAACCCGAGACCTCTCGTACCTATCCCGAAACCTTAACCGTTTGAGCTGAGCTCGAATTCAGTATAATCTACCCACGAATTATAATTAGTAGTCTTTGTAGTGAGGTTACAGAAAGGAGAGAATAACTCCCGACACCATCCTCTGAAATCAACACTGCAGAATCAACAAACTGTTTCAAACTTCCACACGACAGTCGGATATTCCTCAGCCTGCCTACGTTCTCCCATGCGACAGAAGGAATTCTTTTTCCAAATGCCCATTCCCTTGAGGATTCCCACGCAACACCACCATCGACCAAACTACCCCATACCCATCACATTATAATCGGTTCCCTTCTCTTCTTCCTCCTCAGTACCTTCGCTTTCTCCAACTCCCACCGAGGACTACCACGACCTCCACGGCTGCTACTCCTCAGCTGGGTGAGTTTCTAAGTTTGAACTATACTCACTGTCTCCTATGAGTTTCTCATCTTCAAGAACTAAACCGTGTATGTACACCCCAGCAGCAAAGATCGGTACTGGGAGCTAGAGCAGTGGGAAGTCTCGGTTGGAAAACAGAGAGGAAGGGAAGTTAGCTTCCTTGTCTTCTCAAGGTAAAACCATACGAAACCCAGCTTAGTTTCCACCTGCATTTCTGTAATGAACCCATCATGCAATAAGCCTCTACTCTCTGTTTTTGTTTCTTATGTAAGCTTCACCACATTTTCACTCACGGTTGTACCGGTTACAAACATAGCCAGCCCTGAGTTCTTTTCCTTCCTTTCTGTTGTAGAAGACCGTAGATAGAACTCAGCTTGGTGAAGGAGCAAGACCAAGTCATTCTTCCTTGCTGTACCCTTCTCAGTGAAGAACGAAAACAAGGGAGAACAAGGTAAAAACCGTACCGTCTCAGTAAGCTAACTATGTCCTTCCTCTGAGTAGCATGATCTTGACTTCTGAATGATCTGCCCTGTAGTTAAGCCGACCAGGGAACTGTGAGCTCGAAATCCCCACCAAAGGTGTAGCTAAGGAGTGGTCAAGTCCCTAGACTGGTGAGACACCTCTAAACTCATGCAGGATCAGGAACAGAAAGTAGTTTAAATTTACCAAACTGATAAAACATGCAAACCTGTAGCATGCAGCCTCGATGTATTTAGTACTTTTGAGCTGCTAAAACATTTACTATCTTCTGAGTAAACCTGATCAAGATTATAAACGTGAGAATGTTGGAGTAAAACAATGAAAACAGATCACAGCAAAAAAAAAAGAAAAGAGAAACAGAAAAGGGAGTCAGAGTTATCAAAACTGATAAGCATGCAAGCCTATAACAGGAAGTCTCGGTATATTTTGTGTGCTCTTAAACTACTAGCACCTTACTATCTTATGAATGTACATGACCAAGGTAACCGTAAGAGGGTTGAAGAAAAGAAGTAAAAACAGATAACAACCCAAGAAAAGAAAACAAACAGAAAACAAATGTCACAGTTTTGGGTTGTTTCTGGTGTAGTTATCAACCGAGAAAAGAAGAAAAAAAAAACTGTGTTTGTGTATCTACTTTGCAGAGGGAGGGAGATGGTAGTGAGAGCTAGATTAGGAACTTGAAACTCAGTCAAAAACATGACTACCTGTATTAATATTGGAGGGAAACTGAAAAGAAAACCAAAACTATGGATTTTCAGAAAAAACAGAAGAAGTTTATCGATTTAGAGTTTTGTCAAATTGGAAGTTCTGTTGATTTTGAAGTTCCTGTCAATTTTGTAGTTTCTATCGGTGTGGAAGCTTCTGTCAATTTTGAACTTTCTATCAGTTTTAAAGCTTCTGTCAATTTTGAAGTTCCTGCCAGTTTCAAAGCTTCTGTCAATTTTGAAGTCTTTATCAGTTTTGAAGTTCTGATTGGCTTTGAGTTTTGTGTTCTGTACAACTGACTCGTGAGTTGGGTAATGAATTTAAAACATTCTAACACTCCTAAATACAGATAAGAGAATCTGGAGTAAACAGAAACCCCACCTGTTGCATAATCGTGAAATAAAGAGGAGAGGAAATACAAGAGACTAGTTTCTGTTTTAGGGACTTTGATTTCAGTAACACTAGGAGTGTGTTTTAGTAACTATAAAACCAGGACCACCTAAACATTTAGACAATGCTGAGAACCAACTAGTGCGTTAGGACTGAAGACAGAAGAAGAAGAGAAAAAAAACTGGTGTGAGAACTGTTCTGTGTAACAATCAGATTCGGTTTCTGTGTAGAGGAGTTTCAAAAGAGTGACCTAAGTCATTGTAGACCTGTTATGAGAATAAGCTGGGGTAGACAACTAGCTGATTGAGTGATAAAATTTGAGAAAGAAAGGTAAGCAGAAGAATAAGGAAACACCAGTTTTGGGTTGCAATTTAAGTTTCTGTTTCAGGTTCTTAGCAGATCAGACTCTGATTATTTCTATATCTGTAACAGAGCTATGTTGGGTTTTGCTGGGTTTAAAAGCTTGATGGGATACTAGAACAACTTGGTAATCATTGTGAGGAATTGAGGATCAAAACGTAAGCTAAACAGGAAATAAAATAGAAAAGAAGTCCAGCTGTTGTGGTTCCTGTTCTGCTGTTCCGGTTCCATTAATACCACAACAGAAGCATCAGTGAGTTTGTTTTGGGTTACCTTTAGGTTTAAAAATCTCGATGAATCATTAGTTAAGGGGGTAAGGAGTTAGGAGAGGTGTAACTAGATAAAAAGACAGACAGGAAAGAAAACAAGAAACACTTATCAGTTTCTGTTTTGAATTTAATTCCAGGAAAAAAAAACTTCAGTTCTGTATAACGAATTTCAGAGGGCATAAAGGGATGACCTTGAGTGGTTCAAGAGTTTAAAACTTAGCTAAAACACTTAACTAAGTGTGCAAGCACACTGTAAGATAGAGAAACCAACTATACCTCAACTGTGAATGGAATAGAAGAAAAACAGACAGAACACATATCTGTTGAACTAAATCCTGCAAATCTGATTTTCTGTATAGGAACCCTTATGAGGTTAAACATTGTGTTGGTGAATCTGTTTTGAAGTTAAAACTATACTGAGATACCTACTTAGATAGCTAAGCAAACTGGGGAAAATTCAAATCAGAAACCATGAGCAAACTACAAGGTACAAGCTAGATTATCAGGTTCTGATTTCGGTTTTACAGTTGACAGCCTGATTGATTTCTGTTAAGTGAGGTTTCTGAAATAATAACAGCATGCTTGTGAGTTGTTTTGAGTCCAATCCTTTTTCCAATGCAAACAGCAAGTGGTGTACTAGCTTGAGAAGTTTGGAAACCAAATCAGTAAAAAACTAAATAAAGAACTGAGCAAGGAGTAAACAAATGCTGCTTCGGTTTCTTGTTTCTTCTGTTTTCGAACTCTGTAGGGTGATTTCTGTGTCTGTAACAGATGGAAATGAGAGTGTAAAGACACCATGAATTGAGTAACTAGACAGATGAGAAGAGAGGGAGTGAAACAGAAATCAAATCGAGGGAAAGGAGACAAAACAGAAGAGGAAAAGTTTAACAAACCTAATGCATCAGTTAACTGTTTCTGTGATGAATAATCTTCCTGTACAGATCTGTTACAGAGGTATACTAAGGGTGAGATTTAGTTAAAGTGGTAATGCAGTCCTAAAACTGTTAATCTGTAACAGAAATGATGGGATGGTGACTTTGGAATGTGCATTGAGATTAGCTGTACATGTATATGTAACCGAAATTAAAACACGTGTGAAGAAACCTTGGGTTATATTTTACCACAAGGTTTTCGATGTTATCAAATTGAATACCTATAACATATCATAAGTTATGAGATCACAATGTGGTTAGTAATAATTATATGGTAAAAGAATTCAAGTGTAACACATGTGTATGCTATTTTTCAATATACATAACAACTACCAAAAACACGTGTTATAAAGTCTAGTGACACACATAAATATCGTACCATATAATATTATGGAACGAATATAACACAAATAATATTATGTGGCTAGGGATATAGTTACCCAAACTGTTACGCTAAATGCATATGTACATAAATAAAAACGTACCAAGAAATAAGGATATACAATATAGTTATAACGACATAAAATACTAAGGTTAGTATAGGACCTTGGTTTGATAAATAAACCCTGTGAAGCGTCATAAGTGTATAACGTAAGGTTTCATGCTCTAATGTAAACCGAGTATTAACTCATACAACGAGTGAGGAGTCTCAAATATTAATAACGATACTTTAACTAGTACAATTGTTAAGTCTGGGGACATGGTACTAAATTTCAAACGTTATTCGGAAATACCGAATTGTGATGTCAAGTGGATTGACGCTTAGTGTTCCTTGTACTAGATAGCATTTCCGACGTACGTGCTCGAAAGCTCTAGTGGTCTGCACTGCACGAATCTAGCAACGGTGTACGGTATGTAAAGGGATTTGATCCGAGTTGTCCTGAGGAATTCCTCGGGCTCGATTTGTTTGATAAATAACTTGTGTGAATGTATGTATGTGATGTATGTATGTGATGTATGTGTACGATGTGTAGTTAAGTTCATTGCACTATTTATTTATGCACGAACGTCCTAACGGGACTAATATTACGTCGACTATAGATCGACTTATATAAACTACATATGCGATATGTGTGTTGTGACCATGTTGTCTGACCTAATACGCTAAGTATACAAGTAGTATTTATATCCTAAGTAAAATACTTAGGAACGGGACACGACATTGTCGGTCTCTAGAGCTTTGACTCAACGTGATATTACCTAGAATAATTCTAGGCATGCTAAGACCCATAGGGCAGCCAACAAATTAAGTGATGTACCATAACAAAAACTGTAACTGACTATCTAACTAACAAAGCTAACAGTGGAGTGTGAATGAATGTGATGATGTACCTTAATCCAGACAGTCACTGGCTGGTCGCGCGTAGAGATCTCTTGGTTATCCGTACCGGGTTTTCCCTAGTTAAATCCTGATCGAGCCTAGATAGATCGTCAGGCGGAGTGTGCTACCGTTGGCACCAGGCCCTTGGCCACCTAAATGGACGCCTCTACAAAGGCAACGTGAATAGCCAGAGTCTTCGGATGATCAGGGCAGTGGAGCACCTTGTGTGTACGTGGGACTACAGTCCAAGTGAATATAATTCGGGTTGTCCTAACTGACTCCCAACAGTCTAACCAAAACTAATAATATGTGAGGGCCCGGGGGGCCGAATGTTGTACTGTGCTAACTAAAATTAATGATATGTGAAGGCCCGGAGGGCCGAGTGATGTACTATGTGATGAGGTTAACATACGATGAATGAGTTCTCAATGCCATTGTATTGTATGATGTATGACAGTAATGTGTATATCCATATATGACTGGTTGAATCGGATGAATGATTATATAATCATGCATGTTGTTACAGTAATTATTATATCTGTAAAATGACAAAGCATGAATCAACCTAACATCAGACGGTTAAAAATGACAAGTGACCAATAGGGTCCAGATCCGGCATACTCAGTGTCTATCGCTGATACTACACTTATTGTGCAGGTGTTGAACACGTTGAAGCCGAAGTGCGGGATTGGGTAGTTAGGACATTGTTGATTTTGGATTTATCATTCATACCTGTTATATACTAAATGATTCAACCGGAAAGGGGTTGTAAGAGTTGGATTATGTTTAGATGCTCACAGTAGGTGCTTTTGATACTTAGATAGAAATGTAGGTGGTATCTCGTTGTCACTGTGGATTGTATTTTTATGTTTAATTTTGTAAGATGTTGTACTGCTACATCACTCGTATGGGCGAGTGGTGGCAAGTAACACCCATGTGAGTTTTATTACTGTAATCACTTCCGCTGTGAGACGCATTTATTTCCTGTTCACGTGAGCGACTATTACGTATTTGTTATGAGGGGTGTTACAATATCCGTCAAAACCAGGTGCCTTGCTACTGTCACAATTTCAGATTGTCTGCTTGATTTCTGCCAAAGTGGGTAGTCTTTCTAGTTGAGAGGCATCCTGTGCTGAAAGGCTAGAGTGTGCAGACAGTGGTGGACGAATTCTAGCCACCCGGCCCGATTGATACAGTTTCTTGTAGTAGTCAACAATTACGTCCTTGATTGCGGCTGGGCTATCTACCACACCGCTATCTGTAACCAGACAACTGATCAGTTTCCTCCTTCGATTAAAAGTAGCTCTTCTATGAAAGTATCTCGTGTTGTTGTCTACTTCCTTCACCCACTTGTCACGAGATAGCTGTCTCCAGTATATTTCATTGTTTTGTTCAGCCTTCTCCAGCAACACCATGGCTCGTTTTCTCTTGGTCTCTGTATGGGTAGTAATATCACCCTCTTCAATCTTTGTCTCGACTTTCCTCAACTCATTTCGACTGTTGGTAATCTTTTGCCTCAGTTCGCCGAAAACATCCCTGTTCCATACTCTTAAAGCCTGCTTGAGTTTCTTCAGTTTACTCGAAGTTGTTCCATACTGCAAGTTGTTCCATTCCTTTTTCACATACTGCCCAAACCCAGGATGATCCGACCAGGAATCCATCGACCGAAACAGCTTCAGACCCCAGTTGATCTAGCCCATGTACAATAGTAAGAACCGATGGTCAGATAGTGACCATTCCCTTGATCGAAGCAATACATCCGCATGTAGACCTAGCCAGTCATGTGTAGCAAATATCCTGTCTATTTTGCTAAACGACCCACCGCCATGCTAGGTAAATTTTGCATCGTGTAATTGTATCTTAACTAATTGCATGACATTTACCCATGAAGCGAAATCTTTCATACCTCTAGTGCGATGAGCACTGTGCATAGGGAGTCTCTCTTCTGGTACAAGGACTTCGTTGAAGTCACCCACAATTACAACTTCAGATTGCCAGTTTGTTCTTTGCTGTATCAGTTCCTAAAATAGTGATCTCCTTCCCACCATGTCGCACGGGCCATATACTATAACCATTGTGCTCTCGGTTCCATCCTCTAGATTCTTTAACTCCAGCATCATCCAACGTGTTCCTTTTACTACAATCTTGACTTCCACCTCCTCTTCACACCACAACACTACTAATCCCCAAGACCTTCCTTTACTCGGTACTTCCTCCCACACCAAACTGTTCTTCTTCCTACCCAAAAGTTTGGAATCTTTTGTGATACTGACCTATTTTGTTGAGTCTCTACCAGTCCCAGGATTGGTATTTTTTGGCTGCGAACCTCCTCCCTTATTCTTCTCTGTTTTTCTTTGGGGCCCATGCCTCTGAAATTTAGGAACCTCAACCTCATCCCTTGCTCCCAGGCTAATTACCAGTGTGTGGTTGTAGCTGGTCCTGGATGTTGTGTTTTGTTTGTTCTGGGTCCTGAACTTGACATCCCAATTTCTACATCAGGTTTAGGCACTCTTCTGCCTCTGCTTCAAGGTTGACTATCCTCCCCTTTTCGTTACGAGCTTGATTTTTCGATTTGTTATAGGTGCTTGGAGGTATATTATGGAACAAATCCACAAATAATTTTATTCCTCCCTCTCCTTGTGATGTACGCACTCTTTTGACGTGTAATGGACTCATACTACGGGAGGCGCACAGACTCGTTTTGTTTAACCCACCAGAAGCGTCTATGATTGACTTTCCGGGTCCCGAGTTACTTTCCCTATCCTCAGTGGATTTAATTAATTCATGTGACTACATGATTTGCATGGGGGATTCTTCATATTCTGGGGCAATTCCTTCATTACCTATCCCTGACATTCTTTTCTGATTCTCAATTGTCTCGGGAATTACCAATTCAGTTTCTCCTTTTTGTCCTATCTACTCCAGCTATTTTTCATTCATGAGAGATATTGATTCCTCGATCCTTGTTACGTGCCAACGTCGTTTGGGATCTGCGCTCGCTGGTCCTCCGTGAATAGGTGATCAAGACACAATGATTGTGTCTCTTCGTCTGTTGTCTTCTCTTCAGGTGTTGCGCCCATTAGGTTTCATGTGCCACCTGTACTGCCTCGGGATTCATCTTAGTAGTTTTCCTGATCATTTCCTCTATTTTCCTCAAGGTCAACGATAATATGGTCGACGTTTTTGCTATTATGCTGACTCTGTTCGCCCCTTGCCGCTGTCTTTGGCAGTTGAATGATACTTTGTGAGCAGTCCTCATTTGTACTGCTGAGAGTCTGGTCATCGACTTCAACTAGACTTACTGGATAACTGATCCCATCAACATTGACCATGATTTTCCAGTTTATTTGTTGTAAGGTTGAAGTTTCAATTTAGAGCCGGATTTCAGCATTTTCCACTAGTTGGCTATCCTCGTCCTTGATTTTCAAGACGTCACCCACCATTTGTGCGATCTTGCGCATGTTTGCCTTGTTCCATGCCTGTATTGGGATACCCCGGATCACTATCTATGTCCTCCATTTTTCGAATTGATCGCTCACGTCCCACTTTCGTATGTCTATTCCTTCAGGTTCTTTGCCTTTCGAGTGAGCTATTTTCACAACCTCCTCAGCCTCTTTGAATGTGTTGAACACCATTAGAAATTTCTTTCTAGAGAAGGCGAATAACCCAGCTAGATTTGGTCATCTGTTCTGTGAGAAATCCATTGCTTCTTTGGGATTCCTCTCTTCTGGGACGGTGATAACCGTACATTTGGAGAGGCATGTCAACATTTCCTTATCTGATGTAACATTTATCGATAGCCTCATTTTGACATTGCTGTAGTCCTTGCGACTTGCTTCCTTGCGGATTCAGTTCTTCTGATTTTTTGTGGGACCTTGTAGTTGTCTTGGGGGGTGACTACTTTCCTCAGGGTGATTTTGTCTGGCTTTAGAGCCTTGGAACTCCATTATAGCCCATAACTTGTCCCCGTTTATGTTCCAGCCGCTAATACCTTTGATGACTCTTCTCGCATCTTCTACATGGTTCACGTCGACGAAAGCACATGCCTTGAGGCTTTTCTTCCTGTGTTTTCTGCTGATAAACAGCCTACTCCAGTGGACAACTTTCTTTACTATCTTACCTAACTGATAGTCCGACACTTCTCTGTTAATATTATCGATAAAGACTGTAGTTTTTACGCTCTTACTTCGGCTTTGACCTTCTCTTTCCGTCTCCTTACTGCTCGACCGCTTCTGTTTGTGGGGCTGACTACAAGAGTTTTCACGACTGGCTTTGTGGGAGTATGTGTTATGTTTGAAACTCCCTTCACGTATGCGGTATGCCTGTTGGGTGTCCTTCCATCGGGATTTCTTGCCCGACTTTCTGCCTTTAAGATGGTTCGCAGGGTTTGAGAAGTTACGGTTGTTCCATGACGTCTTAATCTTTCCTCTCCCCATGGTCATCGGTCAGTTGGGCTTTCTTGCAAAGGGATTGTGGGTGTTGGTAGTTGGTAGGGAGAGGGCGGGGGGATTTGTTTGGGGGGTTTTTGGAGATTTTGTGGGGATTATGGTGGTTGGGAGGGGACGTAGTGGCGGAGGAAATTGTTACGGGTGGAGGTGGCATGGTGGTTGAGCGTTGAGGTGGGATGGGGAGTTGGGACGGCGGAGGTTTTTGGAGAGAGAAGGGAGCGCCATAGAGATGTGATGTAAAGCTAACTAAAATCTAAATAAATGTAAAGATCAAATCTAGTTTGAATTTGTAAATTATAAGATATCCTAAGCATCCTGAAATTAAGAACTAAATATCCTAACCATCCTAAGATAAAGTAACTAAACATCTGAACCATCCTAAATAAAGGAACTAATACTTTAAACGTAATCATCCATGTACTTTGGGCCCTTCTTGTTATAGGCTGGACGATTAGGCCCACTACTTATCACTGGATCGGTCACATTCCCTCCCCCCTTTGAAAGCGTCCTTGTCCTCAAGGTGTCGAAAGCATGGAGAGAGATGTTAGGCACACCGTCATCTACCAGGGATGGGGTTCGAAGTCCTCCCAGACAGGGAATTCAAAATCGGGCTCAGACATGGGATCATCCCCTAGATTGGACTCGCCTATTAACCACAAAAACTGTCGGTTTCTACAACATTGCCCCGGGACAAGTCGTTCATCACAATTATAGCACAAGACTTTTTCCCTTCGTTCCAAGGCTTCTGTTGGGGTAAGGCGCTGGATTAGAGCACATGCGGGGACAGACGAAGCTAGATCTTTGGGTAGAGGTGTGGTCATCGGTGATGGTAAAGCTGGTAGCTGGGGTAGTCACACGAGTGGTTAGTTGAAGGAACAACCAAATGAAGAACGGATAAGAGGTAAGGCAGAGATAGCCGTTATCTTATCTTCGATCAAACACGCGAGGCCGACGATTAGCATCAAAGTTATGGGGTGCATGAGAAGAACTTCACGGCGGATGTCTTCACAGAGTCCAGAAACATAGCAATGCAAATCGCTCACTTGTGGATAATGAGGAACTCGAGATTGAAAAAACTCAAATTCCACTGTATATTTGGCAACATTGGTGGACTGTGTAAGCTTGTAAAATAATCCCTCCAGGCTCTCAAATGTGGATGAACCAAATCGCTCTTGGACGACGCGTTTGACTTGCTCCCATGAGGTAAAGAGATGCGCCTGATGTTGCACAATGAACCAGGTAAGAGCGACACCGGTCATATACATGGCCGCGATGTCGAGGCGTTGATCATGAACGGTTTGATGATACACAAAGAAACGTTCAATCTGAAATAGCAAGCCATGGACATTCTCACCCGTGAAGAAGCGGATCTTTAACTTTGGAATCTATGATGGTAAGCGAGGCTGGTGAGGAAGAAGGACCGGCACTAAGTTTGCAGAATCGGCGTGCGGACTCCATGAAGGCAAGATGCTGGATAATGTTTACCAATTGTGTTTGCATCATCTTTGGAACGCGTGCTGTTCGGTGACCAGAACATTAAGGGCATCATTGGTTTTCTTATTTTGATCTTCCAAAGCCCTAAAACGAGATGTTGTTCCATTATTTGTCATAACGGAAGGACATCAAGACTGAAGAGAGCAACAACTATTGTAGAGCAGAACCACAACGAAAGTGTGTAGTGTTGGACTTGATTTTTTTTTTGTGTTTGCTAGTTTGTTTGTGTTTGAGTTAGATAACATGGAGATAAAGTGGACGAGGGAGATGTGATTTTGACTACTGAGCAAAAGAGGATATGGTGCAGAAATCAAAAGAAAGAAAGATAATAAAGAGAAGAATATTTTAGGAAGATGAATCAGCAATGAAAGCACCAATGTAACCGGATGTAATTCACGTAACCAAGACAGAGGGGAGATGAGGATTATAGGAGTTGAGAGGATAGGAATATAGAAGATAAGAAAGTATTTCATTCACTGATGATCCTAATAAATTTTTGAATCCCAAATAAATAGCCATCATCTAAAGCTAACTAAAATATAATAAACTTAAAGATAAGATCTAGTTTGAATTTGTAAATTATAAATATCCTAACTATCCTAAAATAAAGGAACCAATTATCCTAACCATACTAAAATAAAGGAACTAATACTTTAAACGTAATTATCTATGGAAGGGAGAAGCTGGCGCTTGCGCCATATTGCTATATGGCTTCTACCACATGTCAACACTCTATTGAAGATGAAATAAAGGGAAAAAAGAGGGAATAGGAGACGCGCGTACGGGAGTCCCAATAGAGGAGTATGTGAGGAGGAGAGAGAAAAATACATTTTTTTCAAAATGTTATAACTCACAAAAATAAGTGTAAAAAAAAAAAAAATTATATCAATGTTCATCATTTTTCGTGCTCTTCAAAACAAGATGCATCATGGATATGTTTTGGTAAACTTAAAATTTTATGTTTTTATAAGGAGTATATATTACATTTTTTAAAGTGAATCTTATTCATTTACAAAATGAATCTTCTTTAATAATAAAATGAACCTTATTCATCTACAAAATGAATCTTACCCTAAACACTTTAAAAACCACCCTAGGAAAGTTAAAAACGTCGAAGGCACTTTTAGGGTTTGTAGTGCAGGGTTTAGGGTCTAATGACCCGAAGACCCTAAACCCTGCACTACAAACCCTAATAACCTTTCAAGTCAGTAACGACAATATAAAGTGTAGAACTAGTACAAAAAAGATTACTCTACTCCCCAAACACCCAAAAACCCACTCTAAGAAAGCTAAAATGTCGAAGGCATTTTTAGGGTTTGTAGTGCAGGTTTAGGGTCTGTCTAGTCTATAACGATGATATAAAGTGTAGAACCAATGCCAAAAAAGATTACCCTACCCCCAAACACCCTAAAAACCACCCTAGGAATGCTAAAAAAGGCGAAGACAATTTTAGGGTTTGTAGTGCAAGGTTAAGGTTCACTTTTTAAAAACACAAAGGATTCACATTGTTTTATATAAAAGGTTCACTAATCTTAAACATAAGATTAACTTTTTAAAAATGAATTATTCACTTTCAATAAATGAAAGGTTCATACTATTCTCGCATAAGTTTGTGGTAGGATTAACTTTTACTAGTATTAAACAAAATATTCACTTTTCTTAAACCTTTGATTCACCTTTAAAAAACCTTTGATTCACTTTTCTTAAACCTCTGATTCACTTTTCTTAAACCTCTTATTCACTTTTCTTAAACCTCTTATTCACTTTAGTAAAACAATCTCTATTTATGAGAATCACTTTTCTTAAACCTCTGATTCACTTTTCTTAAACCCATGATTCACTTTTTAAAAACCTATGATTCACATTTCTTAAACCTCTTAATCACTTTAGTTAAACAATTTATGCTTACGAGATTCACTTTTCTTATTACTCTGATTCACTTTGTAACAACGTGTGATTCACTTTTAACAACATTTGCTTCAATTTTCTAAAACCTCTGATTCACACTAGTCAAACAATCAAAATCACTTTAGTTAAACAATCGTTGTTTATGAGATTCGATGTTTATGATATTCGCTTTTTTAAACCTCTTATTCACTTTTAAGCAACTCTCTGATTCACTTTTTAACAACCTTTGATTCACTTTTTAATAACCTTTGATTCACTTTTCTTAAACTTAAGATTCACAATGAATCTTAAAACATATGTGTACATACAAAAAATAAAAAATTTAAAATTTATCAAAACATACTCATGTTGGGTCTTATTTTGAAGAACTCGAATTATGATGAACAATTGTATAAAATTTATGTTATTTGGACTTATATATAATAAAATACAACATTTTAAAGTTTTATAAAAGTATAAAGCATAAAAAGAAAAAATAAAATCAAAAGACCAATCCATATTAGAACCTGGCGTAAGAGCCACTTTCGAATTCGCGATAATCTAAGTATTCAGGGGTCTTCTTGTTACAAGGTGGACGATTGGAGACCCACTACCAATCAATCGATGGATCACTTTAGGTCGCGTTCGATACGGGCTGTCAATTTCTGAAACGCAGCAAATACATGCTTTATGGTAAAGCTGACTAGAGTTAATGGCCATGTGTTACTTTTTTGATATTTGATTAAACATAAACCAATTAAATAATGACGCATGTCTTCAATTTTTTTTGCATACCAGATTAATGCCCCAACTGCTATTATCGAACCACGCCTTAGTCCTCACGAAAAACATTAGAATCATTTGGTTCAGTGTACTATTCTCAATATATAGACTCTCATCTCAGATGAGTCATATCATCCGGGGCAAAATACATAATTATATACTTAGATAAAATCATTTCTTGTTTACTACTCCCTCTTTTTAAAATATTTGTTATTTTCGTGATAAATCTAGAAATATTTAAGTGGAGATTCATTATGTTCAGATTTATCGACCGATATTTTGAATAAAAACGAATAGATAAAAACCAAAACAAAAGTGGATCCTAGCCCCTGGGCCTATTTTTGCGTCTACATGAAACCTACAACAATAAGAGAGGGAGAAGTACATCAATTATCCATATAAACAAACATAAGATACGTCTATGAATGTTTATTTTATACTCTGCTTCCTGTTAAAAAAACAAATAATATATATATATTATATACTGCTTTTTTTTCATTTTCATATCAATGGATCGATTAATATATGCAGAACAGACGGTGGATGCCGCGGCATGCTCCCGTGCAGATCGGTGCAGCCCTATCCACTTGCAGTCCAGTCAGTTGCTGAGTGGATTGTTTTGCTGACTGGACTTTTTTATTATATTAACTTCAATTGTTATAACTTTTAAAATATAAGTCCAAAATGAAAAAAAAATATCATTATTCATCTAATTTCAAACTCTTCAAAATAAGATCAGATATGGATATGTTTTGACAACTTTAAAATTTTATATTTTTATATGTATATTTATACATATCAACCATACTTGATTCACCATATACAGTTTTAAATACACCGTGCAACAATAATAATACACTACTAAACAATAATGATTCATTATGTTTTGAAATTGGTATGTTAAAAAAAATATGATCATATAGACTAAAAATATATCATACAAATAATAATAATACACCACAAAACAATAATAATAATAATACATTACAATAAAGATCTATTATTAGTTTCAAAGTTAATTTGTTATTTAATTCACTACTTGTTAGTTAATGAATCATAATATCAGTTTTAATGAATCATAATATCAAAATTAATGAATCATATCTTTATTTTGGTGTATCATCGCAAACATATATAAAAAAAACAACAATGCAATAAAAAAATATTTGGTATGTATGAAAAATACATGATTCACCATAGAAGATTTAAATTACACCATACAATAATAATAATACACTACAAAACAATAATGATTTTTATTGGTTCCAAACTTTATTATCTAACTCACCACTTATTAGTTAATGAATCATAATATCAAATTTAATGAATCATAATATCAAAATTAATGAATCATATCATCATTTTAGTGTATCAACGTAAACATATAAAAATAAAAAATTAAACAATAATACAACACAAAACAAATTTGGTATGTACGGAAAATACATGATTCACCATATAAGGTTTAAAATACACCATACAATAATAATACACTACAAAATAATAATAATTTTTTATCGGTTCCAAAGTGTGTTATCTAATTCACCACTTATTAGTTAGTAAATCATAATATCAATTTTAATGAATCATAATATCAATTTTAATGAATCACAATATCAAAATTAATGAATCATATCATCATTTTAGTGTATCATCATAACATGTTAAAAATATTTTTTTTCAAAGTTGTCAAAACATATTCATGACTGGTCTTGTTTTGAAGAGCTTGAATTTAGGTGAACAATGATATAATTTTTTTTTTCATTTTGGACTTATATATTAAAAGTTATAACCATTAAAGTTACAGATTATAGATCGTACGGGTCGCTCACTCCTAATATGGGTGCGGCTGTTATGTGGCAGTCTAGTCAGCTTGTTGACTGGACTGCTTATGTGGCATAATAAATAATGGTAATATTTGTACTAACTTTAAATAGTCATAACTTTTAAAATATAAGTCCAAAATTAAAAATTTTTGCACCATTGTTCATCTAAATTCAAGCTCTTTAAAACAAGACCAGTCATGGATATGTTTCGACAAGTTTAAAAATTTATGTTAGTTATATGTACATATCAACATATATCAACTTCACTTATGATTCACCACATACAGTTTAGAATACACCATATAACATTAATAATACACCACAAAACAAATAATGATTCATTTTGTTCCGAATTTTGTTATCTAATTCACCACTTATTCGTTAATGAATCATAATACCAATTTCAGTGAATCATAATATCAAATTTAATGAATCATAACATCATTTTGGTGAATCATCAGTCACATATAACAAGAAAACTTTTAAACAATAATACACAAAACAATATTTGGTACGTAAGAAAAATACATCATTCGCTATAAGGTTTATAATTTATTACAATACAATAATAATACATTAAAAACAATAATAATTTTTTATCGGTTCCGGAGTTTGTTATCTAATTCACCACTTATTAGTTAATGAATCATAATACCAATTTCAATGAATCATAATATCAAATTTAATGAATCATAACATCATTTTAGTGAATCATCAGTCACATATAAAAGAAAATTTTAAACAATAATAAACACAAAACAATATTTGGTACGTAGAAAAATACATGATTCACCGTATAAGATTTAAAATACACCATACAACAATAATAATACATCACAAAACAATAATGATTTTTATCGGGTTCAAATTTGTAATCTAATTCACCACTTATTAATTAATGAATCATAATATCAATTTAATGAATCATAATACCAATTTTAATGAATTATAATATCAAAACTAATGAATCATATATGATTTTAGTGTATCGTCATACACATGTAAAATAGGTTTTTTTTAAGTTGTCAAAACATATCCATGACTGATCTTATTTTGAAGAGCTTGAATTTAGATGAACGATGATATAATTTTTTTCATTTTGGACTTATATATTGAAAGTTACAACAATTTAAACTTAATATAGTAAAAAAGTAATCCAGTCAACAAATAATCCCAGTCAGCTGCTGACTGGGACTGCCAATGTTAGCAGCTCGCACGAAAAGTTTGTGCGGATGGTTCGTCCGCTCGAATTTGCGTTAAAGTTAATATAATTTTTCTTCTCACTCATGTGCCACATAAGCAGTCCAGTCAACTATTGACTGGACTTCCACATAAACAGACCGCACACAGTATTGTACAAACCTACCGTCTAATCGATTCTGCGATGCAGGAAAGTCGATAGTTCAGCAACGAGAATTGCTGTTGTTGCGTGTGAAATAAATAATTAGCACTTGTAACCTTTTTGTAAGGAAAATTAATTAACAGTTGAAGCATACAGAAAGCGACGTAAGCTCACCACCATCATCATCATTGCAAGCACGATGTTTAAGAATGTGTCAATTGACGAATCCCCTTCCCCACCATCCCGTAATGATGCAACGAAAGCGTCGAATCTAAGATAAGAAATAGCCGCCCTTACTATATAACAAAACCAGAGTATTATTATTTTCTTTTACGCGTCTAGAGATTTGGAAGCAGAAAAATTATTCTGATCAGAGACGTACCGATTCCGTATTGAGCTTACCTCACGGGCCAACCCAAACCACATCCTATTATAAGGGCCCAAAATGATAGGTCAGAGGCCCAATATTAAACTAGATACGGTGGTCCAGGGTTGTAGCACGTGCTAGCTAATAGTCTAATAGAGTAGGTCATGTCTATTGATTTTACTCCGACACTCCCAACAACACAAATGACACCAATCACAGCCTTGATAATTCTTGATGAGTGCCGTATCACTTGACCATTTGATCTGTCAAAACAGTTGAAAATCTCACAAAAATGGGTGAAAAAGGATGGTCAATGATGGGTGAACGGGTATGGGTTTAAGTCGTATTCAAGTGAACGTTTTCTACCTGACCAGTCTATCTGTTATGTATTTTAATATATAAAATATATATCATTCTCCTCACTCATGGTATTTTTACAACCCTAACTTGCGAACAAGGTACTTACTTCCTCTGCACCTCTGTTCATTCTCTTCATTTCATTTTCCAACTCTAACTGGCGAACAAGGATCATACATGTTGTGTGCCTCTGTTCATTCTCTTCGAATTTGCATGCTTTGCGCCTTTGTTCATTCTCATCACTCTCGGTGTTTTGCAGCCCTAACTGGCCAACCTAGAACATACATTTTCTATGCCTCTGTTCATTCTCTTCAGTCACGATAATGTTGCAAACTGGCGAACAAGGAACATACATGCTCCGATCTTTTGTTCATTATATTCTTGCTGGAACAAAAAAAAACGGGTGAAACAGGTTCACCCGCATCAAAAGAGTGCGGCTGATGAAATTTCAGGTGACGGGTAGGATTAGGTGGCACGGCTGAAAATGGGTGACGGGTGCGGGCGGAGCGTCACCCGACCTGAACTCGACTTGTTGCCATTCCTAAACCGAATAGCGAATAAAAGGAAGTGATGAGCAGGGTTTGACTACGGTGTCAATTTTGACACGAACCCGAAATCCGACTCAAAACCGACACGCTAAAACGCGGGTTTGGATTGCAATTTTCAAGCCAAAAACATTTTTGGGTTGGGTTCGAGTTGGGTTGCTAAAGACCTGGGTCGGGTTTGGGTTTGACCTCGCAACCCAATTTCAACTCGCACCCTGAAAATATTTTTTAAAAGAAAAGAAAATATATATTCTTATATTTATACGACATAACACTAAATATATCAATCATGTAACCATTTATGTTTGATGGTTTTATATGTTATGTTATATTGTCTTGGTGATTTTGTGTAGAATTTTATTGATAGTACAATATTTTTAATTTTAGGTTGATTTTGGGTTGATTTCGGGTCGATTCCTTGTTGATTTCGGGTCATCAAGTTAGTTTCAGGTTGATTTCGAGTCATCATATCGGTTTCGGGTTGACAAATCATAACCCGTTTCAGGTTTAGGTTGGTTTCGGGTTGAGGTGAAACATGAGCAGGTCGGATTTGGGTTGAAGTCAACCCGACCTAAAACCCTAAATTGACAACCCTAGGATTGACCATGAGGCATCTTAGTAAGGGTAACCTGAAGAACCACTGACAACACCAATTTCTAATCTAGGGTTTACATATGATGAAGTGATAAGTGTGAAATATATCTACTTTTTAGGGTCGAATTCACTTAATATTCACAATAGTTTGGGCAATATTTCCCACTTACCATATGATTTTCCCTAGATTTACATGTCAAGTGCAGGAAAACTCTAGAAATTGCATAGGTTATCTCACGAGGATTACAAAACAACAAACGGGGAGCAAATCGAAGTCCAAACGAAGAATCTAGTCCCTATTGAAGTTGTGTCTGACCTTACATCCAGACTTGCAAGGCCGGACAAAGGCCGAGAGTCCCATACATTTATGTCTGGACACATGTACAGAGTTGAAAAGAAGGAAAATCATGCGTGGACATTATAGAGGAGTCCAGACATACAAGTCCGAACGCAACAAAGAGTACATTAGGGAAAGCTGCGTTTTGAGGATTGAAAAGATAAAATTAATCGAATCAAGCATTACTGCAATTAAAAGGAGACTAGGGTTGCACTATGGGACAACTTCATGCCCAAGCAGGGGCCATTGTGCTTCTCAATCTCACCGCCACCACCATCATCACACAATACCACCGATCATCATAACCATCATTCACCTTTCTACATTCATCATCGTACACCACCAACACCATTCCACACCATATAGTACCACACCACATTTCACCATCGTAGCACTACATTTCTGACTGAGGATCAACGTGAAGACAAAGGCGGAGCAAGGATCCAGATTCATGCTCTTTAACCAGATTTTCTCTATCCTTATTCTCAATCTATTTAATGTCTTCATTTATTATTTGTCTTGTTCTAAGTTTTATGCTAGAGTAGTTAGATAAGCTACCTAGGTTAGGGAAGCGAACCTATTTCATAGGATTATACTACGTAATCTTTCCATTACTTTTTATTAATGCAATAGTTTAATTCCAGTTCTTCATGTGCTTTAATCTTCTGATTAATTATTAAAGTAATCTTTGTAGTTTTCTAATCAACACGCGAGAGCTGAGATAGTTAACAAGACATAAAAAGTTAAACCGGATTAATGACTAGAAGCATGATCCCGCCTATAGGTTAATCTATCTCCTATAGGAACTGTTCTTCATGTGATTTGTCTGTTTCCGGATTATAGCATTAGCCTGCTGCTAGTTCTTTCAGCCAATTAGGATTCGTTGTACAAGACCCGGTCAACGAATTATTTATAGTTCTTGAGTTTATTACAATATTAGTGGAATTGTTATTTAATAGGGTTAGAAGAAATAGGAGAGCAGAACAATCTGGGTGCTTCTTAGGTTTAAAGTTTCAACCTTTATTTCTTAATTTAAGTTGTTTAGTTGTTTCTTTTAATTTCTTTATTAATACAGTCTTCAATTAGATTGATTAATTTTTCTTAAAGAAAAAGTGAGATTTCATGTTTCTAGTTTAGTTTAGCATTCTCACTTAATTTTAATAAATTGTCAATCAACTGAAAAGAGGTCGTTGAGTTTAACAATCCGCACTTAATCACTATTTCACAAAAAGATAAGTACACTAACTAGGTATAGAGATAGTCACATATTTTAGATCTCAACAAGGTTTTGGCGCTGTCGTCAGGGACCTCTCACATGGTTGATTGACAATTTTATTGTATTTAGTTAAGATTTTATATTAGCTTAGTTTTTGTTTTTTATTTATTCAATTTGTGTTTCTTTGTTTATTAATTTTGTATCAATTGTGAGGATTTATTTGTTTCATTTAGTTTGACTATTCAACATTTAATTTGTTTTGTTTTTGTTTAATTTCTAGTTTATTTTAAAGTTTGATTGTTTAGTATCTAATTTCATTTATTTTAGTTTTTCTTTTTGTTTTCGTCATTCTTGGTCTATTAGTTTATATTTTTGGTAATTTTGATTTTTTATGTTTAGTTAATTCTCTTTGCTTTATATTTTGTTTTATTTTTTATTTTATTTAATGCATTAATCTTAGTTTTATTTTAACTAGGAACTTTGATACTTTCTATATTAATTGTGATTTTAATTTTCTTTAGTTTGATCATTTTATTTAGGGAAATTTTATGAAATGTGACTATTTTGGCTAACTCATGAAATGCCACTAAAAAAAGAAAGTCACAAAATGCCACTATATTTTTGCAAAAGTCCATGAAATGCAACTATGTCAAAAAAAGACAAAAATACCCCTACTAGTTAACAAAGTACTTTTAAAGTTCAAATATGCCCATAAGTGTTAAAAAAGTCAAAAATATTCACAAAAGTTCAAAATACTATAAAAATATAGATAACTATAAAATTATTTAAATTATTATAAAAATTAATAAAATAAATAAAAGATATTAAAATATCATAAATCATTGGAAATAGTAAATATTTCTTAGATTTTTTTTCAAAATTATTTAGTACCATAAAAAATAATATGAGTTTTAAACACATAATTTATACTAATTTTTCTACAAATTTAGACCAATATAGTACCATAATTTATACCAATTAATTATAATAAATTTTACCATACATTTTTAAATTATTTTTCTACCATTTTTATTTTTTTTAAAATAAAATTTTTAAAATTAGGAAAATAATTTATTTTAATTTATATTTTATTCTTCAGATGACTTTATGACATAATATAATTTATTTCAAATAATTAATTTAATTTGATAAAAAAAGATAATTTGAAAATATATGGTACAAATTATGGTAATTCATTGGTACTAGTTATGATGCTTAATTGGTTGAAAAATGGTACCATAACTAGTACCAAGTATCTACCATAATTTGATTAATTTCTACCATACAATTTCAAATTATCTTTTTTTCTATCAATTTAAATTATTTATTTGAAATAATTATATTATGTCATAAAGTCATATGTGAAATAGAATATAAATTAGAAAAAATACTTTTCTTAATATTAACTAAAAAATTTAAATAATTTATCTTGAAGAAATAATTTAAATTGGTAGAAAAATAATTTAAAAATGTATGGTAAAAGTTAATATTAATTGGTATAAATTATGGTACTACATTGGTTTAAATTTGTAAAAAAATTAGTATAAATTATGTGTTTAACAATCTATATTTTTTAATGGTAAAAATAATTTTGAAAAAATCTAAGAAATATTTACTTTTTCAATGTTTTATGATATTTTAATATATTTTTTAATACCTTGGACTTTATAATGGTGATTAAATTACCCTAATACGATTATTAAAGGCCTAATGGTGCCTAGAGAGCGTTGGTAAAGAGAATCAAGCCAAAAGAAAAGAGAAAATGTGGAAAACGCGAAAAACGCTAAAACACGCATTAAATGAGTATAGGAGATATATGATCTCGTTAGGGCCCGAGGTGGATTCCTAAGGCCTAATTATACCTAATTAGTATGTGGGAATGATTCCCGAAGAAAACGGATCCAAATAATGGATTTAAACGCTAACGGAGTTTTAAAGCACGTTTTTTGAGAAAACCTGAAAACGTGACTTTAAGTGGTCAAATAGACCCGTAAAAATTATAGTTGATTATATAACTATAATTAAGCATTAATGGAAGCTTAAGAACCATTAAAAATAAAGAAACGAGAAAAATCCGAAAAACGGGCCCGGTTAGTGAATAGTGTCGAATCGGGTAAATTAACGGGCGTTTTCTGTAAAAGACGAAAAATGCTCCAGAATGTCTATGGTGGGGCCGGTTTTATTAGAAAAGTCAGCCCCCTCTCTAATAGCTAAATAACAAAAGAAAAAGAAGGGTTGAAAAGTAAAAAAGGGGAATAGTGAAAAGTACTTAATTACCTTTCTTTCTTCTCTTTCCTCACTTCCCTCCTTCCAATCTGAATTTCCCCACCTCTCTCTGCCGTATTGCTTCCCCTTATTCTTCCTCTTGAGCGATTTTAAGCTCCTCCAATGTCTACTCCAACTTTCTCATCTTGTACAAGCTTCGATTAAGCTCCGAATTAAAAACCGAGCATAGATTCTTGCTCCTTTCACCAAGGCCTATCTCCCTCTCTTTTCAAAATTCAAAAAGGAAGAATTTCATCTCCATGGGTTTTGCTCATTTGAAGAATAAACTACACCATTTTGGAGCTTGGAGTCTCCTCTTTCAAACATGGTAAAAAGTTTCAAGAGAAAAGCTCATCTTGTCCATTCTCTTGGGTTGGCCGATTTTTTCCCTCCTTAATACCTTGTTTCTTCCTTGTTGAGCATCTATACAAACCTCTAATGGTGGGTTGGAGCTCCTCCTTTGATTCATGGCAAAATCAATTCTAGGGTTTCCAAAGGTAATGTTCAAATTTTATGCCTTAAGCCCTCTTCTTGAATTCATGAGTTGTTTTCACAAACTAGGAGAGCTAATTAGTACTCCTTGTGTCCATTGGTACATTGGTCTAGAGAATTGGGCAAGAGAATTGCCTTGACCGATTTTGGTGTGAAGAGGAGTGGAGAAGAGAAGAAGAATATTAAAAAGAGAGTTTGAGAATTCAAGGTAAGAACCCCACTGTGACTTATATTCTATATGTATTAGGATTTGGGATGGGTTAATTAAATGAATAAACCCCACATGAGTTGTGGTAGTAATGTGCTTGTGTGGTATTAATGCAAGTGAGAAAGAGTTTGTGAAATTAGTGTTTGATTTAAGAGCTATGCATTTTATGAATTGTGCATTGTGTTGTATTTGGGGAATTTGATGAGTATTGATGGATTTATGTGTGCTGGTAGAACCCTTATGGGTTTGGTTAGTTTTAGGATGAATTATGTGAAAGTATAAGCTTTTGGGCAATGTTAGAAAAGTAGCCGGGTTATGGTGAAATTTCGGTTGAAACCGAAGGATTTTGAGAAATGAGACAAGTGGAGAATGACCTAGGTTTAGCTAGGTGTTGTTAGAGCTTGATTTGGGTAAATGATTACCCTAGAATATGAGAGGAAGATTGTGGAGAGAGAGTGTAAAATCTGTAGCATAAATGAGGAGAAAAGTAATGAATTTTGCTAGTAATGAACAAGAGTGTTTAACTTGTGAAACAAGGAGTGAACTTGGGTTTTAGAGGTGCATTGGTCTAGGAATGAATTGGAGTGGTGAGTAAGTGATTTGGTAAGGTTGGTACGAGGTATAAACTACCAAGAGAAAGTTAGAAAATGCATTAGTGTGCAAAGATGAAAAATGAGAATGGAAATTTGTGAGAATTGAGCAAGAATCGGAGTAAGGATTAAACCTATGATTTGAAGAGGTTTAGAGCATGTTTTAAGGTGTTTAAACATGTAGGAAACTTGTGGAAAGATTAGGGAATGATTAGGGGTGGATTAAGAATGGATTAGGGACTGAAAATTGATGTTTTAGCGGCTTTTTAGCAGGGTCCGGGACTTAGGGGCCGGACCAAGCATAAAAACGCCCCGAGAGTTGATGTAGCAGGTGATCCGGGACCCTAGTCCAGGACCAAGACCCGGACCAAGGCAGAAAAGTGGCCGAGATTGATGCA
Organism: Limonium bicolor; assembly: GCA_023374045.1. Taxonomy (NCBI): domain Eukaryota; kingdom Viridiplantae; phylum Streptophyta; class Magnoliopsida; order Caryophyllales; family Plumbaginaceae; genus Limonium; species Limonium bicolor. Next base: position 63,529,067 of record CM041777.1, on the reverse strand, counting down.
AAGCATTGGTCCGGGACTTTAGACCCGGACCATGTCCTGGACCATGCCCAAAATGTAACCAAGAGTGCTTTAAGGGGTGTAAATGATGGGGGATTGATTGGTAATGGTTTTAGCTGATGTTTAGGCCTTGTTTGGTGACATGTAAAGGCCCTAAGAAGTGTAAAAAAGTGCTAGAAGTGATTGAGAAGTGAGAACTTAAATTAACAAGAGTAAAACCGAGATAACGGGATAACGGGGTAAGTATGGGAGTAGTATTTAATTACGTACCGTATGAGCTTGGTATTGATAATAGTGTTTGAAACATTATCAGAGTATCGTGCGTGAACCGAGCAATGTGAGGACACGGTAAAAGTGAAACCAAGGTGTAAGGTATGATTTTCTCATGCCCCATATGCTAACCGTGTTACGTTGATTTGTGTGTTTGTGTGCCGGCTTAATCAAGACTAAAGCATGAAAATGATCCATTGCTTGATTATGTATGTCTTGTTGTATATTGTATGAGCTAACATACTTGAATTCCGGTGTGGTCTAACTTAGTGTATAGGCCGACTCATAGATGAGTGACGATTGGCTGGAGACTCGTAGATCGGGTCGTATCGTAAAATAACGAAAATGTGCAAACACGCAAACTATCGATTTAAGAACAACGATATCGTAAACTTATGAACTCACTAGTATGTGAGGGAGTTGTACGGGCTTAGTAAACACCCGATAACGGTTAGAAAACCAAATTAAAACAATCCACGAAATAAATAAATGTGGAAAGGTACATGAACCTCTATCTAGAGGATTGTAGATAGTTCAAAGATGTGAACTTGTAAGAAAAGTAAAAGAGACCTAAGGGACCATTTAACTCCCTTGAGACATGGTCGACCTCCTATATGAGGATTATACCCGGTATGAGAAAATAACCAAAAATATAATTATACAGAAGTTTGGGGCAACCCTTAAACTTAAGAATACCCAAACCTAAGAAAAATTCCCTAAGTCATTAGGAACATCGAGAGTGATGCTTCTAGACTAATGTACATGATTATATTATAACTCCAAGAGAGGAGTGTATGGGAATGTGAGAAGTCCGAGATTAGTCGGACCTATGAGAAAGTAGTAGAAACTAAGAGAGAGTTCCAGGAGCTAGTTGAACCTTCCCACCATGCTAGACCCAGAGTAGGGTCAAAACCGGGGAAGTAAGACTATGCTCGAGAGCCATGTGTTTTGGCTTAAGAATGTATTAAGAGTAAACAAGCGTGACGTAGGAGACCTGTAGTGTCTCGAGAACTACAAGAGCTTGAGTATAAGTAACCCAAGAGAGTGGGTGAGATAAAGAATAAGTAACCCAAGTGAGTGGGTGAGGTATTAATAAGTACCCAAGAGAGTGGGTGAGATATTGAACAAGTAACCAAGGCATAGTGAGGTAGAACCCTCAAGGCCTAAGAGTAAATTGATACAAACTAACAACCTTGTTATGTTAGTTAGGGATAGTATCTCATGTTTGATTGTCGAATCCTTGTGTAGTGTACATATATAATGTATTACTATGTGCATGTTGGTTGAATTAAAATGAACTCCATGCTCATGACAAAAGTAGTCGGCATACCCCGGTTAGCATGCGGGTTATACGAATTTCATATGCAGCGTTAAGCTGAGCCCCTAGGGGCATCGTTTTTATTTTTTAGGTACACCGAAGATGATACCGTTCGAGAGTAGGACGGGGTCGGTGGTTAGCATGGGTAGTTAGAATTTATTTTACTCATGTATTTGATAAGGTGTAAGACCGAATATGTTATCGGCATCCGTATATTGTAGACTCGGTATAGTAAAGAATGGAGTTGAGATTTGTATATGTCCGGTTAGAAATGAATGAGTAATGTATTTGTACTGAGTGCTCGGTTATTCCGGTCCATCAGACCGATGCAGTAGTTGAATTAGGCCTGGTTAGCCACGTGGGTGGCTAACAGCATTGTACCACCCTCCGTTGTATTTAGAGTTCCGCTGTGAGATTATGGGCAAATTGAGACTGTTTAAGAGGTAATTATGAGATTAGCGGATGGGATGTTACATATTTTTATAATTTTTAATAATATTTTTTATAGTAATCTATATTTTTCTAATATATTGAAATTTTTGTGAACTTTTGTGAATTTTTTAGCACTTAGTGGCATTTCGTGATTTTCACTTTTTTTTAGTTGCATTTCATGAATTAGCTAAAAATATAATGACATTTAATGAAATTTCCCTTTATTTCCTTTTTGTTTTATGTTTTTTTTCATTTTGTTGTACTTTCGTTTTCATTTATTTTAGTTACTTTATTTATTTTAAAAGTTTATTTTATTTTATTTTGTTTTTCTTTGTAATCTATTTAGTGAATTTTATTTTTGTTTTCTTTCAATTAGGATTTGTGTTTCCTTTTACTTTTATTTCTATTTACTTTTACTTTTAGTTTTTATCGGAATAACTACTGCTAATGGCGAACAACATGGATAAGGTAAGGAGAGTGTTGACACAGTTGGAAACAACGGTTGCATTGATGAACATAAAACAGATGTTGAGTGGGGATAACCAGTCGGGCACTCAGAGCTACAACCAAAACCGACAACAGAGTTATTACCAATCACAAAAACAGTCCTATCAACAACCATACTGGTGGGAAAATCAGCAGAGTGCACTGCTAATGAAGAACGACTCATTCTACACCTATCAGGAGCCCTTTCAGAGGGATATGAGCAAGATAGACAACATGCTTGTAGAGCTCCTTGTGCAGGGTGAAATCAATAATGCTAGGCTTGTTGATATGGATGCTAAATTTTCAGCTCAAACGGTCATTAATCAGAGTCAGGAGAGGCAGTTAAATCAAATCTCACAACAACTAGCACAGGTGGAAGCAGAATTCCTCTAGAGCCAAAGTTATTCGAACCCGGTGGGTCAATTTCAGGCAGAGACTCTGAGGAGTGAGAACTGGTTCAAGCATATATTTATTGAAGCTGAGGAAGATTTCGATGAAGAGGTAGAGCGATTTATTGAAGTTTTACATTACGCTCCCTCTCCAATCGTGACTTAACCAGAGCAACCAATGTTTACGGATCTATTGCCTGGACCAATCTATAAGCCAGTAGAGTTGGATGCAGCAGTTGACTCTAGGGAGATTGAAGATATTTTACCATCCTCTACAATTGTCTACCACAAGAATCTTCCGTTGAGTCTCTACCACTTGAGGAGTATCTCTGCATCCTCAAATTTGAGGGGGAAGAGCTGCTTTCAACTGGTTACGATTTGCAAGACTATTCTTTTGAGCCTCACCAATCGGAAAAGGATGTTTTCATCCTTGAATCAGAGGAGAAAGCACCACCAACTTCTTAACAACTTCAATATCACCTCAAGAAGTCTCACTAACATGAGGAGCATGTGTACATACTCCAATTTAAGGAAGAGTAGCCATCCACACCTAGTCTCCTGTTAGAAATTCGTTACCGTCAATACTTCCTCAAATACCAGGTTGAGTGGGGTATTTATTTTCCTATCTTATTTGTTGAGGTAACCTTTTGTTTTGATCCAAGTGATTTAACAAAGATTATTGTTCTCTTTGTTCCCCGATGAAACCATTGACAACTTTTATTTTTGATCCGGGATAACAAAGCGGGAGTCTGTCCAAAGACTATAAAGATGGGCAACTGACTAGGAGGCAACCCAGTGGTAAAATTCATGTTTTTATTTTTTATTAGTTTGATTACCTTTGTTTTACTGAGAAAGGAACATGAAGCTGGATTTTATACCCTGTCTGTTCGGACTTGGATGTCTGGACAGGGTACGAGAGCTAAGGGTCGGAACAAGGGATTTTTTCTAGACTTCGAAGTCTGGACGGCGTGCGAGAAGAAATACAAGGGCGCAGTAGCATTGTTCGGACTGCTAGCCAGGACAAAATGCGAATAGGACTTACGGAGGTGTCCGGATAAACAAAAAATTTGAGTATTTTCTTGCTTTTCTATTTTTCAGCATCACTTTGGTTTTATGTATTTTTACTTACTACATTAATTTCTTTTCTTAGTATAATTTTGTTTTTCTATCACTCAGAAGTGGCAGTGGTGCTCGTGCTTCTAATGCAATGCTTCTAGCGTTTTGTGGTATTTTTGTAAGTGTGTGCAAGTGTAATACTTTCAATATCCCTATTTCCCCATGGCTGGACACTTGCTTGGATGCAAGTGTGAGAAACGTCTCTACCCGTCCAGAGGACTTAAGTGTGAGTAAGAGAATCTTCCTCAATCTAAAGATATCAGAGGTTTTAGTTTCTTTATCTTTATTGTTTGTGTTTTGCCTACGTTGCTTAATGATTTTTGTCAGTCTGTGGTGCCCTAAATGAAATCCTTCATGAGTATGACATATTTTGAAAGGTATTTTCTTGATTTTATTTTGTGAACAATGAGGACACTACTCCTCTTAAGTGTGAGGAAGTGTAGATCTTTCTAGATATGCCAGTTGTGCTTAAAGACGCATTGCTTTTGATTTTTCACTTGCTATAAGGAATCCCCCTCTCTAGTGCTAATAATTTTAATTTTTGGGGGATAATTTTTTGTAGAAGTTTAGAAATCAAGCTGATGACAACCTCAATAATTGTTTTGCTTCAAGCTTTTTGTATGTATTGTTTCCTTTAAATTAATTTTGTTTTCACTGAAATTTGGTGGATTAGCTGATTGTGGAAAATAAATTAGTTTAGCTCGGTGGCCTTGGGAAAGATATGAAAGTTTGGAATGAAAAGGATAAGGCAAGGCATTCCTCTGATCCTAATTAAGTTTTTTGAACCAAAACATGTCTCGTTCCACTGCTGGAAAAAAAATAATAAACAACGCTTAAATTTGGCATATAGAACGTTTATAAAGCGCAGTTTATTCGAGCGACGCAAATGATTAAACATTTTAAATGACGCTTTCAAAGCGTTCTTTATACTATCTTTAAAGAACGCTTATTTGCAAAGCGTTCTTTATAATGCGAGAAAGATGGGAACATAAAAAACGTTTTAGCCTAACAAGCGTTCTTTATGCTTAGACAAAAACAACGCTTATCACATATAAGCATTTCTTATGATGGTTGGCGGGAGAGTTTAAAGAACACTTATATGGATAAGCGTTCTTTATATCTTCCTTTTTTAAATTTTTTTTTTCAGAAATCTCTGTTCCAACAAATGCTACAGATATATCATCACATCAGATCAATGCATTGTTGCATTTTCAACACAGCAGAAGCCATCACAACAAACTGTAACAGAGAAATTAAATCTACGAATTAAATTTACAGCAAAACACATCAGATCCCAGGCCAATTGCAACAAATCAGCTAGTATTAGTACCAAATTAACAGAGATTTGCCAGTATTAGTACCAAACATGCAGACAAAATTAATTTAATTACAATTAAAATCCAAACACAGATGGAAGCTACTAAGTACTTATGTTGTACTGCAATCTGTAGAAATTTGATAATGCAAGAAACTGCATTTTTCAACACAATGCAAGTGTACTTGACATAATGCAACAAACTGCATTTACAGGTGCAAATTGCATGGTTCAGTTCAGACAACTTCAAAAGAAAAGAAATAGCTGCAGCGCAACTCATGACTTATGCTGATCTTCAGCTATTTATCTCGTCCAGTAAGCGCACATGTGATCCTTGACAAACTCTAGATCGGCAAGTGAATAAGTAGCTCCTTGATTTGTGAAGAATTCAACAAGCTGCACGCAAGAATTATAAAAGCAATTAAGTACACCATTTAACCGTATCCAACCATGCACAAACAGTTAAATTACCAATTCAAACACAAGACTTATAATACGTACTTCATTGGCATTTCTAATAAAATTATCGATTTTGGACACAATTTCGTACATGTATCGCATCACAAAATATCCACACCTGCTGCTATCCGGTTGCCTGGGACACTATTTTCAATAAAATTATATTATTAATTATATATATATATACACACACACTAATATACAAAATATATTTACGTATGCATGAGTAAATAGAATGTTTTTTTTTACCTTTTTCATATAATATATCCAAAGGAAAATTCATTTGCCGGACACTGACCATACCATCTCTAAAACCACTGAAATTAGTTAAAACAAGCATTTAAGTGACAAGTAATAAAAAAAAGTATAAAATTTTATTTGTGAAATGAAAATATGCACCATTTACTTACTTTGCCAGCAGAATAGAAATGGCGATGTTCCTAATTCCTTTAATAGGGTCAATCACTATACAAGATGATGTGTAAGTACAAACCACTAACAACAACCAATGATTGTTACAAGTTCAAACAACAACAAATCAACTTCAGCTTCGAAATATATATGAGTTAATATTAAAACAATAAAGACAAACACATAAGGTGGTCAAGCACGCTTACTTCTGATGATATGGTATGAGCACAAATCGGCTTTTCCTGCTAACCGCCGTAATTATGGCATCGCGCATATGGCTTTGACACGCAACACCGTCTCTCATAGCTTCATCAGAAGACATGATTTGTGGACATAGGAAGGTGATCATATTTGCCATTTCCTTTGACACCAGCCTCGATAGCAAGGGCCTTTGATGACAAAGGCATTAAATTAAAATTATACATGATAAAACTTACTATTAACTTTGAGAGAGAAAAAATGTGATACTTACAAGCAGTATGATTGAATCACCGAGATGTTCAGCATATCGCCAAGCAGCAGCTCCTTGACATCTTTAATACTGATCAGCAACTCCTGGGGTTGTTTGCTGTGGAACAAAGTCTGCGGAACCCTAAGGATGAACTGAATGAAATCATCACCCTTCCCGAGTATCATGTTATATAAGACCTGCTGTCGCTTTCGTAGTGTATTCACCAAATTTTGGGGAAGAATGAAATCGTGTCGAAGTGGACTGGTGTAGTGATCATCCTGCTGACCCGATGGTCCCTTTCCTTTCGACACACGAACTCGCTTACCTTTGTCAGCGATAGGAACAGGTGTCTAAGAAATGACAAGTTAGTATACGTTAGAAAACAATTCCCAAAACTGCATTTATATATGGAATGTTAATTAGTAAACAAATTTAAGTTCTTTTGCTTACCGTACTATCAGATAAATCCACCAGATAGCAAGGCCACGGTACTTGTGAGCCACGTGCTTCAATGACAGTGCTCCAACCATTCCACTCTATCGGTAATGGAATGTGATCACAACCTTGACAGACACTGTCTACGAACACACGGACGTACCAGGCCGGAACCCGCTTAGAATGACATAGTGACGCCGAATCAGTCTGTAGAATTGTGCCTAATGCTACCATAAAGGTGCCATGTTCATTGATCTGCTGAAGATGACACTTTTTGGTTTCCTAATAAACGAACAAAAAAAATTAGATTCATACATTGCAACATGCATACTTTTGATTAATTGAAAAAATAAATAACGACAAAGCACTAAAATTCACACATACCTGAAGCTTGGCATATGGGAATGGATCAGAAGGTGCAGGGGTGGAAGCAGGTGCTGGGATGGAAGCAGGTGCAGGGGTGGAAACGGGTGCAGGGGCATACCCTGATGAGCTAGAAGATTGATGCCCCTGACTCAGCTGTTGCATCAATCTTACTTCCATTTATTGCATCTGCTGCTGCAAATCAGATTGGAATTGTTATGACAACTTCCTTTCGATCTCCCTCACTTCTTCCTCTCTCCCCATCTGTTGGGAGCGAGGAAAAACATCTCTGTGATGCACTGCGGATCCAAATCCTCGAACTCTCCCAGGGTAATCCTTCTTGCCAAGCGCTTTGTTCAACGGATCATCCTGACTATGAGGTTGGCCAAGAAAAGAATCAGCACCCTCTGCAGTCTTGTACACGCAAAAAAAACATGTAAATTATGAATTAGATCAAATAAATAAAACATACATAAATTGTAGGAAAATTTTATAAACTATTAAATATTACTCAGGACACTCACAATTTTTGCAGCTAAGTCTGCAGTCTCCTTCCGCGGATAATACATTTCGCCGTCCTTCTCTAATTGGCGGCCAAGCATGTATGCTTGTGCCCGATTCACCTCATCCGGACTCTGAATCGGCTCAATTGTGCCGTCCTCATGCACACGCTTCAATAACCCCTTTTTAATCTAGCCTGGAAAATGCCCCGCGTACCCAGCTCGGCCCATGTAGTGTGGGTTCTGATCTTTCAAGCGATTCTGTCAGGCTTTTTCCTGAACTGCCTGTGGAAAGAATTAATACAATTCATTTTAACTTTATCCTGTTATATTAACAACATAAACTTAAAAGTTAATCTATGAAAACAATTACGTACCCTGAACTCAGGGGTGATATGTGCTTCATAGAATTCCTTCCACTCCTCCTCAGTGATCATGCAGTGTACAGCTCATAGGGAGGCACTTCCGGGTTGTTCGTATTGATCAACCAGCCACCAGCCTATTTTTGAACGCTCGCATACGCAAAGCAAGCAGCGACAACACGTTATCATATGCTTCTTCTAGGATTTGGTACTTCTTCTTCAAGCTCGTCCACATGATCTCTTTTACTTCCTGATCTTGGTTCCTCCAGTTTTTGTTGATACAGCAATGGGTCTTAACCAATCGACCCATGGCACTAGCAAACTTCTGCTTTTTCCCGCCAGTGGGTCTAAGATACCTGTAATATATACAGTATATATGTTAGTCATACGTAATATATATAGTACTACATATAAATGTATAAATATCAGTATATATATGAAAAAATAAAACAGAATAACATATAGGTGTAACATATACCTATCCCACACCAGATCAATCATGCCACTCTCCTTCTTCTCATTTAGACCACGTGACGGTCCTCGTGTCTTTCGTGGAGGGCCCTGAGAGGTCGTAGGAGGGTCCTGAGAGGTGGTAGGAGCATCATCGACAACGACAATCTGTGTACGCTCCTCTAACTGCATCTCTGCATCTATTTTCATCTCCATATCCTCATCACATTGTAGGAGCATCTCATGATCGTTGGCATCCATAATCTGCACAATATCATTACATAAATATATAGTCAGTGTCATAAATAGAGTCATAAATAGAGTCATAAACAATCATAAATTGTACACGCATGTGTTGAGCATTCAATTTTATGCCAGACTTACTTTTTGTTCATTTTTCCACCCAAAACCCTTCTCCATGATCTGACACTACAAGAAAAGCATAATATTAGTGACGGAATTTTTCCAACGGAATTGTTCCGTTTGTGTAAGTCGCTATTAGCGACAGAACAATACTATATTAGTGACGAACATATATTTTCTCGTGTAGCACCTTATCCTCCTATATCAGCAACAGATTTTGCTATAGAATTTCTGTAGGAGTTGTTTTCCGTCGGAATAGAGTCTAATTTCCGTAGCAAATATTTGGTGGGCAAAATGGAAAAAGTTGGCGCCATAGTTTCTGCAATTTATTCCGTCACTAATAGTTACCTACGGAAATGTCCGTAGCAAATATGATATTTCCTACGGAATATTCCGTTGGAGATAAATAAATTTTAGTTACAATAATTTCTGTTGGAGAAACATAATTCTGTTTGAAATACCCAAAATATATATGCTCATATTTGACTGCCTATTTATAATACACCCTTGTTACATGAAGTTAAGCTAATACCAATGATATCCCTAACATTTTTTAAGTATACAATATATTTTCTCATTAAACATATTGATATCATGTAATTAATTAATAGATTTTAAATAAAAAATTCTATCAAAATAGAAAAGCATTTATATAATGGATAACAAGCTTTAAATTTTTTTTTTCATTTGTGTCGGTTTAAAACTATTGTTTTTTAAATCTATACCAAACGTTTTTGAGATATTATGAATATTTAGATTATTTTTTATTTTCTTTATTTGTAAATTGATAAATTTAAAACTTATAGTCTTTAAAAAATATAAAACTTGTACAAATGTAAAATATCGCAACTAGATACCCTTTTAACAAACATTAAAATGTATTTTTTATAAAAAATGATTAAAAAAATAAACATATATAATTCTTTAATTTTTAAAATAATAATAACTTTGTAATTTATTTATGATGATACTTAAAAAATTATACTGTATAAAACCTTTCAAATCTTTATTTATAACTCTAAGGATAGAAAAAGAAAGAAAGAATGATAAAAATTCTTAATTATATCTTGTACAGTATAAAAGATATTTTAGCCTAAAATATAATAAGAACATTAATTTTTTTAAACAATAATATATGAATAGTTATTATATCTGTAAAAAAAACTAGATCTTATTTACCCTTCTCAATTTCACTCTCGACAACATTTCTCTCGCTCTCTTTTCTCTCGTTCTCTTCTTCTCCATGTCTGAATTAAGTCACACTCAAGTCTCCAGTCTCCATCTCTGAAGTCGAACACCAGTTTCTTGAGTCTCCATCTCTGTTGATTGAAGATTTGGAAAACAGCCAAGCTGGTAATACTCTCTTCTCTTGCTGTAATTTTGTAGCCCTAACTTGTGAATCTCTCCTCTATATGTAATTTTGCAACCCTAACTGGCAAACATGGAACTTGCGCCGCGGCTCTCTTCATTCTCTTCCTGTGTTTGCGTTCTACAGAGATGAATTGCTGAGTTGAAGATAGGGCTTAAGACATTTCATCTGGGAGTCTGCTAGTAATATTCTCCATCACTGAAGGTAATTTTGCAACTCTTACTGGCGATTAACATACATGCTTTATGCTCTCTCATTCTCTTCTTGTGTCTGGCTGTCTGCGCCTCTGCAGAGTTAAATTACTGACTACACACTATACTACTACTTACTTGAGTTTGTATATGGAGTTGTGCGTGCGTACATCCAACGGGAACCCAAATTCCAACTGCTTTGTTGGGTCCTAATAGAAAAGTTAGATACAAACTAAATATCATAGATGTTAAGGTTCCCGTATAATAATACACTGTTCTCTTTTCTAAAGTAATATCATGAACCATAAAATAAATGCTACCAAATCTTAAATATTAAATTAAATCTTAACTGAACTCTTGATCTGAAATTAAAAAAAAGGCTCTTGATCTGAGATTTGAACATATAGTCACTGAGCAAGAGATGTAAGTTGGTTCAAGAGAAGAATTGTTGTTTTATGTGTTAAGAATGTGGTAGAGAAGAGGAGTTGTTAAACATGCAAGGCTTCTGGTGCTTCTAATCTTAGATCGATAATAGGAGTAATAATTAATCTTCTTCTATATCTTAGTTATTTTTGTTGTTGTGTTAAGTTGTCTTGAGTATCTCAAATATTGGTTAATTTGGTTTATTTAGTGTAAGCATCTCAAGTTGTCTTGAGTTCAAGGTTAGTTGTACATGAATCCATACTTATGCTCCAACATGTTTTAAATTTGAACGACATATATTAGTTGTACATGAATGATAGAATGTGAGATCACTGAATAAACTAGAATTATGTATGTGGACCTTTTGATGGACAGTGTGTGCTCCTTATTTTGTTTGTGAGTTACAAAATTTGATCTCTTGGGTACTAGATCTGAGTTTAGTGCTATAGCTTATTTTGGTGAGGAATGGCTGTAGCATAACACAAGATAAATGAAATGGATACTAATATTGTGGTGCATAGCAACTTTATCTGTTAAAGCCTGTAGGCTGCAACATAGTACATAAAGTATGAATTTCCAACTCTCTCAATGATTAAGCCTTGTATTACATAAAGTTGATTGCTCCGCAACTATGAAATGGAAATTGTTGTGTTTATCCAAATAGCTCATAAGATTAGCGTAATCTCGTGTTCTATAATAGCAGATTTTGTGAGGAAAGTCTAATATTGGACCTTATTTTTAGTTTTATGGATTTGTCAATAGTCTTCATATGTAGCTGATTTTTTTGTCTCATGGTTCTTTGTGGGTCAAGTGCTATGTAGAAATTGCAATGCTATCCTGTCTGAATTGATTTTTTCATTTACCAAGGGAAGAATAAAGCTGATTCACTTTGTTCTCTGTTTATGCTAATCTCTGCTTCTGACTATTTTTTATGCATCTCTTATTATTGTCTTCTGAGTGTGCTTTGGATTAGAAAGAAGGTTGAGGAAAGGATAACAGAGGGTATATATCAACTTTTGTTTCCATCTTCCCTTTATTTTGAAGAATGAACTCGAGTCGTCCCACTTCTTTTTATTATGGCTCTGGATCCAGATCTGAGTTATGTTTATGTGTCTACTTGTTTAACCTCTTTTTGGTTTTGAATATGGAATGAGAAGTTTGACCAGAAATGTATGATAGATGAAAATAGAATAGATGCTAGCAATTGAATCCAAATGAAGACATGATGTTGTTTTGTTAAGGGATTATGTGCTTCACAAATCTATTCTATTTAAGGCATTGTTAACTGTATATGTTTATAATATTATTCTTTATCAGCTTAACAGTATTCATGTATTTAGATATATCATTTTTATGTCCTCAATATGTTTAACTTGTATGTTAATGACTTTGTATTGTAGACATTATTTTCATGGCCGTCGGAAGATACTGCTGTTGTCAAAAAATATGGGAGAAGTCTTGTAAGGATCGCTTCAGAGGGATGTTGGAAGATGAGAGAAAGAATGCTAAGAAGCACTTTAAGACTTCTGATATTGCACAATGCATCTATGAATTCTCAAAATGCTGGTGTACCGCCTCAAGCTTCACATAATGCACCAGTATTGCGTGAATCTTCTGACTCTGATTCTGAATCTGAATCTGATGATGATTATGGTGATTGAGGTATTGAATTTATTTAGATAAATTCTTTGAATGATTATAATTAGTTAATTCATTGCTTGATTATTCCGGCTTATTTGAATGGTAGGACTTGATTTTATCTACAATTGCAACAATAATAGTTAATATTTTTGAATCAGTGATTTATTATACTTGTTCAGTTCTAATATTCTTTTTTTTACATGTTACAGCTTTATTGTACTTACCGCAACAGCAACAACATCAACAACTTGATTGCTATGTGAGTGTATTAATTCTCTTAAGCTTATATCTTTAGTGCAATGTTAGGCTTGTGAAGTAGTCCACGAGATTTTGACATATTTCACTCTTGCTAATTTTGCAACCTAAACTAGCGTAGAAGGAATATACATGTCTATTGTCCGTTGTTGTATGTTCTTGGTAATTTTGCAATCTAAACTGACGAACTAGGAACATATATGTCTGCTGTCTACTGCATTTTCTCTTGGTAATTTTGCAACCTAAGCTGGCATACAAGGAATATACATGTGTAATGCATTTTTGGATGTTTTTGCAACCTAAACTGGCTTACAAGGAACATACATGTTTGTTGTTTGTTGTTGTATCTTCTCGGTATTTTGCAACCTAAGCTGGTGTACAAGGAGGATACATGTGTGCTGCATTTTATGATAATTTTGGAACCTAGACTGCTGTATAAGGAACATACATGTTCGCTGTTTGCTGTTGTATCTTCTTATTTTGCAACCTAATCTGGTGTACAAGGAGGATACATGTGTGCTGCATTTTATGATAATTTTGCAACCTAGACTGTTGTATAAGGAATATACATGTATGTTGATTGCTACTGTATCTTGGTAACTTACAACCTAAACTGGCAGAAAACATACATGTTGCTGTCCTGTCTTCATTCTTTGATGAAAAATTGAACATTTTGTTCATTTTTTCATCTTGTATGAGATGAGTATCTTAATTTCAATGTGATTGTCTTCTACTTTAGTGCTAATACCCATCTTCTTTTTTGATCATGCAGTGTTCCCTTTTGAAGGCTAGGAGATAACTACAAAACTTTTGGTTACTATGTACAACAACTATTTTTTTGTTCCTTTTGAACCTTTTTTGTGAAGGCTATGAGAATGTAATGGGTATGTGTTACCCAACCTTTATACGTGAAGCCTTTTTTTAGTTGGGTAATGTATGTGATCATTACACCTAATATATGAATGTATAAAGGCATTTGATCTACACTGTATGGTTGATGTTATGTTTGTTATATATATTTTATAGATATTTTTGTAGCAGTGGTTAAACAAAGTACAAAATTGTACATTATTGAAACTGTTTTTTTTAGGTTGAAGTTTATATATTTGATACAAGAAACAGCCATCTAATTCTGTTGGAAAATACTCTTCAGTGACAGAAATATGATTCAATTGAAAACAAAAAATTCCGTGGGTGATGTATTTTGTAACAGAAAATTCCGTGGGTGATATTTTTAACAACAGAAATTTCTGTCGTAGATTGTCAAGACTAATGAATAACATAGGATGGTCATACATATTACCAACGAATCATTCCGTTACTAAAAGAATCTCCTACAGAAAGTATCTGTAGCAAATGACTTTTTAAAAATGGAGGTTCTGTCGTAAAAAGATTTATAGCAACATAATATTATCTGTCGGTGATATTATTTTCACCAACGGAATCAGTTTCACTGACGGAAAACTTATAACGACGCGACTTCTTGCCACGAAATTTTCCAACGGAACATTCCGTCAGTGATTCCTTTTTCCATCAGAAAATTACTTTTCACCAACGGAAATGTCCGTCACTGAAACGACGCTTTTTTTGTAGTGTGATCTTGTGCACTGAAAGTTGGTCACATTATCAACTTCCATTGGCATTTGGAGGGGAACATTGTCCATTTCACAGTCATAATCTTCCTTGTTCATAACACCATCAACACCAACTATCCGTCGCTTACTTTGCAATACAACTGACCATCTGGGATTACATTGATCACGACAGTAGAACACTTGTCTTGCTTTAGAAGCAACTATAAACGGTTCTTCTGTGTATGTCAATGCATTTAGGTCAACCAACTTCATACCGTGTTCCACCTGACGGTAACTGCGCTTGTTGTCTACCTATTTGCATTTAAAGACACACGACGAATCAAATGGTCCTTAATTTTCTCAATATCTCTATACTTAAAGTCGGTTTTGCAGTCGATGCATGGACACAAAATATATCCCTTATTCCTCGGTTGAAGATTGTTGACTAGGATCTTACAGAACTTATCGACCCCTTGTAGGTAATCGTTGTCAAGTTTGTCATTGTACATCTTTGAACGCATCCATCTCTCTTATGTGTAAGATTGATGTTACTTTACAGCTGATCGATCGTTCATATGTTGCTAGATATTAGTCCAGTTACTTTTAAAAATTTACAACCTTTAACCCATCCAATCACGTTCAATCTCACATGCGAAACAAGTTCTTTAAAAAAACAATTCATTGAAAAATTTCGGCAGCATTTCCCTTCCATTCTTCTAGTGTAATATGAATGTATACACTTGAAGAACAAAAAAAGGGAAAAGCTATACCGGATTTTTAAATGAACTATTTTTTATAAATACTTGTTCACTACCTAGAAGGTGAGACAACGTGATTGGACAGTCCCGACGGGGACATCCAAGATATACCTCGGAGGGGGGTTGCTTGTGACTATGTTCGAGTATCTATTTAATATATAGCTATTCAGAGAAACACTATATGAACAATTAAGAAGTAATTAGAGAAAAATTATAAACTAACCTAGTAGTCTGCTTAGTCCTGATGTGAAAAAGCTAGACTTCAACCAACAAGCCCGTATCAGGTGTGACAATGAAAAGTACTACCAATGCCTGCAGAAGATAGTTTGTACACAACAATAATTACATTACACATCCAATAATTCAATTCTTTGACAAAATTTTCTGGGAAATCCGATAGAATCCCCCCTAAAAATATAGGGTTTCACCACAATAGAGCATGCACAAGAGGCGACAGTTTGGTTCGCAAAATTAATCCCAAATACACTTAATCCTAATAAACACATTAATCTCGATCTCAAACAGAGCATGTATGCTCCTGATCGACGTACAGTTTGGTTTTACAACATTTCACCATAACTACGTGGCTATATTTGTATGCTCAAACACATTATTTTTTTCCTAATAACACATTAATCTCAAGTCCATTTGTAAACAACCAGCAAGTATATACTACCAAAAATTAGCTCAGGCGACAGTTTAATTGGTTTGCAAAATTAATTAATCCCAAACATCCACTTAATCCTAATAATTAAACACATTAATCCCAACCACAGCATGTATATGTTCCTGATCGATCAGTTTGGTTAGCAAAATTACCTCCAGCAGAATCAAGAATATAGGCGATAGAGCATGGATCGATGTTACGCCAGTTGGGTTGTAAAATTAATTACTGCAGATGATATCAATATAAAACGTATTAGGCGATGTTCCTATTAGATAGCAGGTTGCAAAATTAATAAGAGCTAGCGAAAGAGCAGAAATATATATGTTCCTGTTCGCAGATTTGATGAATTACCGAAACAGAGGCGATTGACAGGCATGCATGTAGGGTCGATCGATCGATGATCATCAGAGAAGATGCACATGCGCACGGGCGCAAATATCAGGAGAAATTAATCAACGCGTAGCAGGCGCGCGGCGGCGGCGACACGGACGGCGACGGCAATGGCGCCAACGGCAGTGACGGTGATGGCGTAGTACAGCTAGCGGACGGTACTGGCCGGGTACGTATGTGAGCTTAGTTGAGAGAGAGAGAGAGGTAGCTTGAGGGTTACGTTGTAACAGAGAGCGCGGGAGAGATTAAATTTTTCGGGAAAGTGGGGTGAATTATTCAGGCAACATAAAGAACGCTTCACTTAAGAAGCGTTTTTTTTATGCTGAGAGTAAATAACATAAAGAATGCTTCTAAACGGAAGCGTTCTTTATGCTAAGCGTTCTAGAGACATAAAAAACGCTTTATATGTGAAGCGTTCTTTATATGTTCCATATAAAGAACGCTTATTTTCTAAGCGTTTTTTTGTCTTTGGGCGCGATACAATAAAGAACGCTTCCTAAGTGAAGTGTTTTTTAAAATGTCCGGCCTAAACCATAAATACAATGCCTTACTTTATAATCGTTCTTTAATATGCTAAAAAAACGATTTACAAATATAATTATTTTTAAAAGGGCGTTGTTTATTCTTTTTTTTCCAGCAGTGTTCATTCGGTTATTAAGTCCTTGGGGGTGCTTCGTTACCCATCTACCTAAGTTTTGTTATCTGGGATAGAAGGCTCAATGCCACTACAGGATGAAGAGAAAAAGTTTGGGGGATGAAATAAATTTTCATAATCAAAAAATTATTTAAAGAAAGAAAACTTGAAACTGCTAAATGTTTACTGAAATTTTTCTATTTTGATCATGCGTGCATGGTGCTGAAAGGTATTACAAAATAAGACATTACTTCACATCCCTTTTCATCCACAGGTTAAGGAACGAAATTGGTGGAAGGTCTCGAGCTAGTTTATGTTTAGTTTCTACAATCTAACTTCTCCATGCTCTTATGAAAATAGTTTCTTTTCATTGTTTGTGAAAACTTACAGCTAAGAGCAGGATTATTCTTTTGAGTGTCATTTTTCTTGCTTTTGCACTTGTTTAATCCGAAGTTTGATACTGCAGTCTCAGAGATAGTTTATTCCTTATTTTTTTGAGGACAAGCATAAGCTAAGTATAATGAAGAGATTTTAAATTTTCAGCGTTGCAAAACCTGTTTTAATAGAATGATGAAATATACCCGCCAAGATATGACGATCCTAAGCAAGTAAAAATGGGAAAGAAAAAGGATTTTAGGAAGAATTGTTTGGAAGAGGACAAAAAGGAAGCAAGAATATGATAACTTAATAATTAAGAGCTGAAAATAAGATGAGAAGATATGAAATGGTTTAACAAATAAATTGTGACAAGACATGAGTGCGGTCTAACCATTTTATGAGGAATTGTTTGGGGGAGGACTGTAGATGCATATTTCTTACTAAGAAAGGATTTGAATAAGTATTATGCAATCGTTAAATCATTTAGTTATGACAAGATACGGTGTAGGTAATAAATCTCTTAACAAATTTTCTCTATATCATCAAGAATAATTTGTTAAGCAAAAATGTTATCCTCTTTTATGGGTGAACTTTCTAATCTTTTGTCATACGTAGTTTTAAACCAGATTGAAAAGAAGGACAATTGGAAGTATAGTATGTTACAAAGATTGTTCATTGTCATCAAATGGCTCCTTTTCAATTAGCATGTCTTATAATTTAAGTGCCACGTCGAACTAGCAGGGCAATAGAAAGTAGAGTGTGTTTTGGATCCTGCAATGTCTATAAATAATTAAAGTGTTTCCTTTAAAGATAAAATTAATGAAAAAAAATCATATGTCATGTGTATGTTTCTTAATAACTTGATGGTTGTGTGGGGAATTTGAAACTCTATAATATTTGAAGATATTGTCTAGCTACTTATATTTTAAAGAATATGATTCCCAAGGATGATCGTGGCTTTTTTCTTCAATTTTAGTTCCTTTAAATAGCTTGTTACAGTGTAATATGTGTTATAGGGTTAGATTATATTTTTTTTTGGGGGGGGGGGTGAAATAATATAAGACTTGTGACTTACGGTTAATATAATGAGGGAGACACAAATATTTATGTGGTTTGATTTTGAATGTCTACTTACAGGAGTTGATAGAGGTTCTTAGTAGAATTGAGACAGAGAGAGAGTACATGTATGAGCATCACGTGTCCCTTTATATATGGGGATGTTGTGAGAATTATGTAATGGTCAATATCACAAATTATGGGCAAGTGAACCCAATCGAAGTAGTAATGAAAGTGTCGTTCCACTTGGAAATTGACTATCTATCTCCATAGCTTCGGTAATCGGTAAAGAAACAATAATTAAAATGGGGGTTTAGCTGATGACAAGCTTAATAGTTCAATTCAAGACAAATTGTAAACTAAATACGGAAACTAAAATCGGTTGTTAATGGATTTGGATGGAATGCACCCAAGGATGGTTATTGTCACCTAAATTCACCCCAAATTTACTTGTAAACCAATTTCACTCAAGTTGTCTATTTGGACTAGTATAATGACCTTCCAAATTGTGGAAGAGTCAAATCTTATCTAGCTACTTCCAACCCTCAAATCAAGTAGAGTTTAAATCACTAAATAGCATTAATTGCAAGTCCACATAATAGCCCTAAATTTCACCTACTAATCAAGAAAGTCAAATCTAGGGTTTCTCTCTCTCTTTGGTCACAATCACCAACTCAAAATCATGTGTTGTTGAAGACTTCCATAAATACCATAAATGATCAAGTCATGACATTAAATAAGCAAGAGAGAGAGAACAACCACAATAAATGAAATGTAGGTTTACAAGCTAGTTAAGGGATTTAAGTTCAAATCCCCATCCCAAAGTGCAAAATGAAACAACTCAAACGTGGAGATAAGTAAAAGGGAGAGAGAGATAGAAGAAGCCATTGTTGAAGGTGGTTGAGCTTAGAGAAGGTTCTTCCCCAAAAATTGCCTCTCTCTCTCTCTCTCCTAGGTTGAGTGTTTTAATGTGTGGAAAAAGTTAATTCTAGAGATCCCCCCGAAATCAGCTTTTAAAACCTCAGTTCTGGGCAAAATTCCAGTCCGACCAACCCACCCTGGGTCGGTCCCGTGGGTCGGTCGGCCTCTGAAGGAGGCACGTGCGCATTTTAAGTGTCGACCGACCCATCCTGGGTCGGTCCGGTGGGTCAGTCGATTCCAGTACCTCCCAGACGAGTTGGACCGACCCACCCTGGGTCGGTCCGGTGGGTTGGTCGATTCTAGTAGCTCCTAGACGAGTTGGACCGACCCACTCTAGGTCGGTCGGCTGGGTCGGTCGGCTCCAGTGAATTTGCTCCAACTTGCGCAAGGCCTAGAATCTTCGTTGTGTCTCGGAATTACTCCCCGTTTGTGGCGTTGGAAAGGTTGAGGGATGGGGAATATTTTGATTCATTCCAATAGCTCAAAAAGAACCCAATAGTATGCTCAAAATGAGCTTTTACCTATCAAGAGATCAAACTCTATGTTCACTATTAATCACAAAAACACTCTATTAAGTGGTGAAATAGGTTATGCACCAAGTAAAATGAAGGTGAATAAAGATCTTAAAATAGCATTATTTCACCACTTATCAGATGGACTACTGTTGATAAAAGGGAGACTAACAAACCGACTTGCTCTTCCAGCTTGTTACAAGTCTTATAGCCGAATAGATGACAGGGGATACCCTTATGTGAAGTAGGGATGACGTTACTTGAAGAGGAAGATTTCCTAGGAAGATTCCTTTGTCCATATGTGCTTATCTGCGTCAATTGAAGGACACATCAATCTCGGATTATTAATAGTGTGTTAGCCTGTTAGGAGAGGCTCCTGGCTCTAGGTGATAAGTCGTCTAATGTAAATAATGGGACAGGGCAATGAGGCATGATCTTTAAGCTATGAATGTTTTCCTAGTTTTGGAGCCGGGTCATGTGGAGAAGGTGCTAACCGGGGTCTTGGATGGTGCAATCCGGATAGATTTGGCTGGGGTCGACGAGGAGCTTGATCATCTCCTTGGGATCGGGGAGGTTTATCCAGGGTCTTTGGTTCCTGGGGTACATGTGATTAAGGGGATGGAAACATGATTAGTTATTCTAATGACATGGTTAAGGTAGGGCTAAATACACCGAACCAACACTAGTCCCCCAAGTCTCGTTTTTGGAGTTGTGCCCAAGTGCGGAACCAGTCATACGACAAACGCATGCCGGCATAACTCAATATCAGGGACACTGGCAGAGGGGGCAAGGCCCTGAAGCCGTTGGAGCCCACTAACCCAGCTATAGATAGTGGGACATGTTCTGGGCATTCACGTGCCTAGTTGGGTGCTCTCCAAGCAGCCCGGGGTGACTCACGAGCCGCCGGTGTGGGCTGCATGGGCCCAACACCGCTAGGGAGTCCAAGCGTTCCGACATCCCCATTCATGGGTAAACTGTAGCCATTGAGGCCCTCGGGCACTGGTGCCCAGCCGGGACCCAGCCATGTAAGGCTGCCTGGGGACAGGTCATGCAGAAACTAACCAGCCCCCTAAAGAGGTTAAAGTACCTTTCAGGCCATACTGGACCCAGACATGCCCCTTTTCATCCAAAACCCGGCATAGTCATGGGACACTTCAAAAATTCACTAAAATCAAATGCAAGCTCCAATTACCGTGAAACTTTGCCAACATCCCTTATTAATCAAGGGTAACATTTGGCCTTCTTAGGTGCCCAGCAAAGTTATCAAGGTGCCACACGTTTTGAGCCAACTTCACATCGGCTGCAGCAGGGTGCCTGCGGACAATATCTAGATGGGCACTGGGTGCCTACGGCAGTGTCCGGATGGGAGCTGGGTGCCTGCGGCAGTGTCCAAGCACCGTCACTCTGCAACACAAGGCACCGGGCACCCCAGACAAGGTATGGCCGCCTGTAGTGCCACATCATTGTGCGCACAAGGCACACAACAAGGCTCACGCGGTAAGTGAGACTTATGTTGTCTGGGATTCTTGCATTGTGCTTAGGAAAAATTAATGTAAAAGAGGAAAGGTTGAGATATATACTTGGATATCCCCACCAGTCCCCCACTTTTGACTTCTAGTGGGTTTTGAATGGGAAGTTGAACTTTTGGAGTGTTTTGAATGGCACTGAGAAGATGAGCAGTTGCCTCATGTCGCAATCAGGTTTAATCTCAGGGATGAAAAACATCACAAACATAAGCTGTTGTGCGGTGGCGTCTGGGTAAAGATGAGTGCGGGTTACCGATGACACTTGAGTGTTTTTCTGTTCACGAATTGGCGCACGTTTTTGACACGTGATGAGAGGCGGTTGGAGCGTCAGTTGGTTTGAGTGGGCAAGGAAAATAACCGTTT
The DNA here is from genome assembly GCA_023374045.1 of Limonium bicolor. Lineage (NCBI taxonomy): Eukaryota > Viridiplantae > Streptophyta > Magnoliopsida > Caryophyllales > Plumbaginaceae > Limonium > Limonium bicolor. The sequence goes on along the minus strand of CM041777.1, from coordinate 63,507,292 downwards.
GAGCTTTTACGCCTATAAATCATGGTCAGATGAGGGGGAAAAGCCCTTTACGCCTTTAAGCTTACTGAATCGCTGTTAAACTTTTATCTACCTTCTCGCGCGCGTCCTTATCGCCTTTCTCTTCTTGCTTTCTGCATGTTTCTCAGAGAACTTCCAACACTAGGAAATGGCTATTGGTTTGATTTGTGTTGCTGTGAGCGAGGAAGGGAGTGGTTCGTCGCCTCACGGTCCCTAAGGATCCAAAGATTGATGCCAAGGCAATGGTGGTGGAGGATCGTCATGCGGCCATCGCTAAAGAGGGCGAGGCCCGAAGTGCCCTCAGGTCGGATCTATCGCTTGCAAATATTAACAAGTTGTTGAGGGGGATGAAGGTGCCCACAGGAACAAAGTTTCTACTACCATCAAACCCGTGCTATAACACTTTCTTCACCGACGGGTTGATGGTCTTTGATGGTCAGGTGAAAGATGGCCTGACTTTCCCAGTCCACCCGAACAGGGTGGAGGTGAGCCTATTGGAGGTGCATCCCACATGATGTGGGCTATCACAGTGTTCATTGAATGAGTCTGAGCTTCTGAGAATAAACCATAGGCCTCGGCATTCCTCTATGTGTTCACGCTTTCATGTGTGAATTCATCCCGTAGTTTTATGGTGAGGTCGAAGATGGTGCGGCCATTGGTTAGCCTTGAAATCAAGGCTGAAAATGGAGACATAGCTGGTTCGTCATCAAGCCCCTGGTAGGACGGGTGCTTGGATCCCGGGAGAAACCCTACCCCAGTCAATACAGGAAGGTGACCGGGCGTCTGAAGAGAGTGTTGCCAGAGGACCTATTCCAATCACTCAAGAGATTTGGTGCTAAGCATAAGTCGGAAGGGGGTTACATTCGTGGGGAGTTACGTGGGTGCTTCCCATTGTTGAAAAGTTTGGGGATGCTTCCTTTGAGGTAGAGGTCGTTCCTTGGCCAAAAAGGAAGGGGGATGCTCAGAAAAAGTTGGGGCTATCCTTCATCAAGAAATACCTGAGCTCCAGGAGTGAGGCTCTTATGGTGAATGCGAAGCCGGCAGGAGAGTGAGAGTCGGTCTTTGTAACTTTGGAGACGTCGAGGAGAAGGAGTGACAGATCGGTGTTGACCGTTCTTTAAAGGATGTCGATGAGGAAGAAGAGAGAAGTAGGAGGTGAAGCCCCGCATAGGAAAAGGAGGCAGAGCTCAGCGTAGGAAGAAGAGGCGGAGCCAGAGCAAGAAGAGAAGGAGGAGGAGTTGCATTGAAGCAGCGTTGGGTTGGCGCAGAGCCTGGCATTATAATCCGAAAGGGAGAGCGACAAGGACTAAGGTTGTCGTCCCTGAGGGAAAGGGGAAGGGGAAGATGGCTGTTGATGAAGACGTGACGTATTTGAACACCTTGTTGACAGACAATTATGTGGACAAGGCCAGGGCAGAGGCACTGCAGGCAACCAGGCTGGTGAGTCCATCGGCTGGGCCAGTGCAAGAGGGAGGAGGAGCACCTGAGGAAGAAGGGGTTGGTGACGTGAGTGAGGCAGAGTACATAGCGAGAAGGCGGGGCCTTCCAGCGCAGGGTCAGATGGTGATGGTGATGAAGACAACTCTTCTAACGAACTGCTAAATACAGTGAGCAAGCCAGAGGGCACAAGCATGACCTACAGGGAGCTGTGGGGGAGAAACATCACTGAGGTCGGAAGCACCAAGGGGCTATCCGCTCCTTTAGGGGTTGCCTAGAGTTTGAAGTAGGCCTCGACCATCAGGTCTTTAACCCCTGTGGACCAGGTCTTTCTGAAGAAGTTGCTCACCAGCTACATGCTGGAAAACTTCAAGCACTCTATGGCCCAGGTACGCATATGTTAAGTGATGTAAAGTCTTTATAGCGGAGTTTTACCTGAAGGGTCAGTTTTGACTCTGCCTTCCCGCAATGCAAGTGATAGTGTTTAGGAGAGACTAAACCGGGGGGCTAAGAGGGTTTTACATCTTCGAGACAAGTTACAGGATACCCAGTCGGAGCTTAGAGCTGTCACCCAATGGCTTTCTTTTTTCGATAAGAGAAAGAGGTTGCGGCCCAAAGAGCAAGGGGAAAACTGCAAGACACATTGGCTTGAGTCGAGAAAGCTGAGAAGGAACCCCAAGAGGTTGCCGAGCTAAGGGCAAAAGTGAAGGCTCTTGAAGCCTACCCTGCCCAGGTCCAGAAGAAGGGGGGTGAGGAGCGGGCATCCAAGAAGAAGGGCTTCAAGGAGGCGAACCGGTTAAATAAGGAAATCTGAGCCGCACACCAGGGAGGAGCTCAAGAGGGAGCTTTAAGCCACACTGAAGGCCGTGGATGAGTTTAAGAAAAGGGAAATAGAGGCCTTGTTGATCGAGAATGAGGCCCGGGATGCTGAGGCCAAGGCCGAGAAGGAGACGAGTAAGCTACATGCCGAGAATCGTTGGTTGGCCAAGGAGCTACGAAAGATTCAAAAGAAGTTGGAAGACTCCTTCATGGCAAAGGGCTAGTCAGCCGGGCCAGAACTAGAGCAGGCACTACAAGAAGTGGATGCATTTTGGGACCATCTTAAGGACGCGGAATCACGGGATTTACGCTAGAGTCACAGCTAAGATCATCCCGGGATGATACAAGCTAGACGCTGTGAATCTGAGACAAAAACAACAGAGCTGAAGGAGAAGTTGGACGAGCTACTCGTTCTTTTGTGACCCAACTTTGTCACTATAGTGGAACCTGGGCGTTTGAGCCGACTTTTGTGCATGGAAAGAAAGTTGGTTTCTTTGCGACCCAAATTTTTGTTGATTCGACTACAAGGATGAAGGCTAGTTTCTTTATGTCCTATTTTTACTTATTTTTTTTCTAGCTAGGTGTTTGAACCGATGTGTGGCGGAGAAGAGAAAGCTGGTTTCTTCCTTACATTTGTAAGGAAATACTCTTGGGTCGTGTTGTGGGCCTCTCATTATGGGTATTTTTCCTTCAGGAAACGTGGTTCCCTGACTAGCCACACGACGTATTAGGCCTGATCCAGGGATTTTGAACGCTAGCAATCGTATTACACCATGAGGCGACCTAGATAACGTGGAGCTTTGCTCGGGGCCGTAAACACGTGGTGTTTACGGGAGAGTGGATAACACAGATCTTTGTCTGAGACTGTGAACATGGAGTGTGGAAGAGTCCGAATAGCATGGAGCATTGTCCAAGACTGTGAACGTGGGGTACCAAGAGAGTGTGGATAGCATAGACCAAGACTGGGAACACGGGGTACCAAGAGAGTTTGGATAGCGGAGCATTGTCTAAGACTGGTTGTGAACCTTGGTGTCCCCCGCGTTCATGGTACGTTAAATTAATCATGGGCCGCAGGGACTTTCCCATGGGTCATGGCCAAGGGTCAGGGGTTGGGTTGTCATAAGGCCTACATTATTAGTTGGAGACTAGTTGGGCAAGTGTAAGCACATTGTACCCTAAAGATAGGTCGTAAATGCATCTGTGTCATTTTTATTTAAAGAAGCGTCAATATTACATTGAACGTATTATGAGGAATATGTATAAAGGAATGAAATACTTAAACTGGATGGCATGCTCATGCTTGGTAGTGACTGGGTTGTCGCCATTGAGAAGTTGGGGTGGTGGGGCAGGTCGACCGAGGTTGAGTCCCCCTGATAAGGTTCTTGCGCTAACGTCATTGTCACATTGTGTGGTTGCCATGGTGGCCGCCACAGGTTCTCTTTCTTAAGCCCCTTTGTTGGTCTCAGGGGGCGCCACTAAAGGGCATTCTTTGCTCTAGGGATGTCAGGATGGTGTGCTTCCTGGGTTTGCTGTTGTAGAAGGTTGCAGGGTGGTGGTCTTTCAAAGATTTCTCCTTTGTGGGAGGTAGAGAAAGGCTTACAGTGATGGTGAGGAGCTTCCCACAAATGACGCCAACATGTTGGAGTGTAATTTGCATATATGCTTAAACTAACTCTTTAGGGGTGAGATAATATAAGTCTTGTGACTTATGGTTAATGATAATGAGAGAGACAGATAGAATTACGTGGGTCGATCTTGAATTATCTAGTCCACTGGGGTTGATAGAGGTTCTTAGTAGTGTTAGGAGAATGTAAGTGAAGAGAGAGAGGAGAGAGAGAGAGAGAGAGAGAGAGAGAGAGAGAGAGAAGAGAGAGAGAGAGAGAGAGTATAGGTATGAGCGTCTCGTGTTCCTTTCTAAATAGGGATGGACTGCTATTTATATAAGGGAGATTGACGAACCGGCTTGCTCTTCTGGCTCTTTACAAGTCTTCTAGCCGGATAGGTGACGAGGGTTACCCCTTTGTGAAGTAGGGCTGGCATTACTTGGAAGAAGCTTTCCTAGGAAGCTTTGTTTTTCCGTCTGTGCTTATCCACATCAGGTGATGGACACATCAGTCTTAGAGTATTAATGGTGTGTCAAGAGAGGCTCATGGCTTAAGGTGATAAGTCGTCTGATGCGATTGATGAGATAAGGCGGTGTGGTGTGCTCGATAAGCCAGGAATGTTTTCAACATGCAGAGCCGGGTCGGCGTGAAGAGGGAGCTAACCAAGTAGGGATGGCAATGGGTCCGCGGGTACCCATTTCACCCGATCACCCGACCCGCTAAACCGGGTGAAAAACCCGCATATAACGGGTGAAAAACGGGTGACGGGTGGAACGGGTACGGGTGCGGGTCGGGTGACGGGTGAACATTTTTCACCCATCACCCGACCCGCTCACCCGCATAGATTATATATATATATATTATATGTTAAATTGTTACTTATTATTCATTCTCCTTCACTCATGATTTTTGTAACCCTAACTAGTGAACAAGGAACATTCATGCTCTGGGTGACTACGCCATTCTTTATTCTCACCACTCTCGGTAATTTTACAGCCCTAGCATACTTGCTCTACGCAGTTTCTAAGTATCTTCACTGAAGGTAATTGCAACCCTAATTGGCAAACATGGAACAAAGATGCTCTATGCCTCTATTTTTTTTTCTTCACTCTCGGTAATTTTGAAACCCTAACTGAAAAACAAATAACTTACATGCTCTACGAAGTTTTTCATTCTCTTCACTGAAGGTAATTTCGCAATGCTAACAGGCGAACATTGATCATACATGCTCTGCGCCTCTATTTTCTCTCTTCACTCATGGTAATTTTGCAACCATAATTGGCAAACATGAAACGTACATGCTCTGTGCAATATTTCATTATTTTCTCTGAAGTAAATTTCGTAATCCTAACCAGTGAACATTGAACATACATGCTTTGTGTCTCTATTTTCTCTCCACTCACAGTGATTTGCAAACCTTAGTGGCGAACAAGGAAAAAGAAAAACAAACGGGTAAATGGGTAAACGGGTTCACCCGTTTCACCCGCGGGTGACGGGTGAAACGGGTGATGGGTGATACATAACGGGTGACGGGTCGGGTACGGGTGGAGCGGATGAAGTCGGGTGACGGGTGCGGGTGATGGTCCACCCGACCCAAACCCGACCCATTGCCATCCCTATAACCAAGGTCCTTGATGGTGCAATCCAGGTAGATTCGTCTCGGGTGAACGAGGAGCTTGATCTTCTCCCTGGGATCGAGGAGTTTTGTTCGAAGTCATTGGTTCCCGAGGTACTTGTAATTAGGGAGACGGAAACATGATTGGTTCCTATAGTGACATGGTTAAGGTGGGGCTAATACACCATACCAACATAGCTCATTGTCAATCTTGAAATTTGAATCATGGAATGGGTTTGCGTGGAGCGGATAATTGTTTTCGCTATAGCATGTCACATAAATCGTAGGGGTGAGCATTCGGTTATTCGGTTCTACCCGAAAACTGAATTAGGAAAAATAGTTTGGTTTTCGGTTTTTTTTCAGTTCTACCCGAATAACCGAATTTCAATCTAAGAACTGAAATAACCGAGAACCGAATAACCAAATTTTTTTTAGGTTGGAACCGAGAACCAAACCGAAAACCAAAAGTTTTAATTCAGTTTTCAATTAGAACCGAATTTTAAGAAATAACCGAATTATAAAAAAGAACCAAACTATAAAAAAGAAGCAAATTGTAAAAAAGATCGAAATTTTTAAAAGGAACCTAATTATTAAAAGGAACCAAACTACAAACAAGAACCGAATTTTAGAAAAGAACCGAATTAGCCAATATTTTCCATATCTGTAATTCGGTTATTCGGGTAAACCGAATTACCCAACCCTGGAACCGAAAACCAAACCGAATAATATTTCGGTTCTACCCGAATAACCTAAATTTTTTTAAAACGATTAAAAATTTTTGTTAAAAAAACCCAAAAAATTTTGGTTCTCGGTTATAACCGAATAACCGGAACCAAATGCTCACCCCTAATAAATCGGCATAGGAGGAACAATATATATCTGTTAGGGAGTCTCATATATCATCATAAATGCATTAGATAGGCCTTCTAAAAAATCTGATTTTTCTCGTTTCTAAATAAATCATCATTATCGGTCTCTAATAATCAGAGAACGGTCTTCTCCTTTTGCACCTTCTATAAATTTTAACTCAGATGGTGCTAGAGGTAATCTCACTACGTTTGTCACCCTCGGGTACAGTGGCTCTGGAGTCAAGTTGGGGGATATATATATATGTCAAATAAGGTAAAATATGCGAAACTTTTTTCATTTTCAATTTACCTTTGACTCGGTTATATTTACATTTAGCTAGAAGTGGGCTCTTTAAAGGTATTTTCACCGCTCCTAATCCTTCGCCCAAGGTCATTGATATTACCCTCGATTTGGTCCTACCTTGATTGGTTGAATAGATAAATGGCGAAGATCAGTAATTCCAACCTTGAGTTTATCTTTATTGATGATACTATGGCTAAACTGGCCTTAAATTTACACAATTATGTTTGCTTTCATAACCCTCTCCGCCCATTGTAATTACTAATGTTGTCAATGAAGAAATGAAATATGAGTAAAGGTTGTATTGTGCAACATATATATGATTAATTAAGTAATAAATTTGGGCCCCGGTGAGTTCCCATGCAAATTCACTTTACTAAACAAAGAGAAAAAGATAAATATAGAAATTCTTAACTATGTGTAAGCTGAATATTCTACTTTGTGAACTCATTATTGACCTACATAACTTAATGAAAGGTGCACTAGAGTAAGCTTTTTTCTATATATATGGATTCAGGTTGTGTTTTTCCAATTTCCATTTAGTTTAGAAGATGTTTAAACGGTGTTCGAAATGGACAAAATTTTACAATATCATTGTTAGACTGTTAAATTTTGGACTTATGCCACTGTCTAACTATTTCAAGCTTCAATGTGACCCACACACGACTTGAAAAGCACACCGGAGTATATATATATACTTTTTCAAATTTTTGTTCAGTTTAGGAGATGCTTAAACATTGTCCACAATGGATGAAATTTTACAAAATCATTGTTAAACTGTTACATTTCAGACCTATGCCATTGCCAACCTATTTTAAAGTTTGATGTGTATCATACGACTCAATGAAAAGAACACCAGGGTCAGTTTTTTTTTTTTGGCTAATTCAGATTCATATAAGTGTAAGCTAGTAGGAAGTGTTTGTTTGATATGTGTTGGCTGGTGTTTTGACGTAGGGAGTGTACCCAAACATCCTCACCTTCCATTGCACAAAAACATCAGCCAACACATATTAAACAAACACTTCATACTATCACAATAAAACATAAACATACATCTGCAATGAGTCGAGCTTTCACCTCCTAGTCCTTATCCATGTTAACCCACAATAATATTCCCTGCAGAAATTTCATGCTAAAAAAGAAAAGCAATTCACCATAATGAGCTTATTAGTTGCCCCAACTAGCATTACACACCTTCACCCTCTTCGACATCCCAGGCGGTGAACTGGGTGGCTCTAACTTACACTTCATCACTGTCTTATTTTTATTATTGTTTTCCATCGACGATGGTGGAGAACTAGATGGCTCTAGCTGACACTTATATGAATCTAAATCAACGAAAAAAAACTTACTTTGGAGCTCTTTTCATTAAGTCGTGTGGGTCTCAATGAAGCTCAAAATACTTGGACAATGACATATGTCCAAAATGTAACAGTTTAATAAAGATTTTGCAAAATTTCAATCATTTCAGAGACCGCTTAAGCATCTCTTAAACTGAAAGGAAATTAGAAAAAATCAATCTAAATCTATAGATATAGAAAGAAAAAAAACGTATTCTGGTGCGCTTTTCATTAAATCACGTTAGTCACACTTGAACTCAAAATACTAACAATGACATAGGTTCAAAATACTTGATGTCGATTATTGTGTTATAAAAAATGGTCCACGATAAAAAAATAAAAAATGGTGCTGGAAGCTGTCCTGGAGCAAGGAGGCTTCTGCTCTTTTGTCTAGAAGCCGCTCGTCTCACCTTGAGGCGGTTTTTGGTAAAACAACGGAAACCTCCTCGTCCAGGAAAACTTCTTAACCACAGTTTAGCTGAAGGGGCGTTCGATCCCCACATGCAAAAGTGATCAAACGCAGGAAATACTGTGTTATAAACAATCGTCCTCTGGTCAACCAATGAAAATAGGAGAATGGTTAAATTAGTGGACTCCACTGAAAAAAAAGGACCAATAAGTAACTACCACTTGTGCACTTGGACTGGGATGCCGAGCTCGTTTTTGTTGGCGGGCAACGAACAAGACCTAATTGTTTGAAAAAAAAAACCGTTGCACTTGATTTTTTTTCCATAATTGTGAAAATCTGTTAACTCTTTTTGACTGTTTTTATGGCAAGAAGATGACTGATTGTGATTATGCGAGGAAAAGGTCGATTGTTCGAGAGCCACAAGTAGCTCCTGGGCATAGCAGCATTGGGTTTGGGCATGGAGGCGGGGCGACCTTAGAGATTCAGTGTGTCGTCCCCGTGCGAACACTATCTTGTTGAAGACGAAGGAAAATTAAGATTGCAGCATTTACATAAGCAGAAGCAAATCTCACATTTAATAGAAATGCACATGTATTACTGTACACACTGATCAAGGAAACCATTGTTAAAAGGCCATTACTTCACAGATCGAATCAGTCCATTTCTGTCAGTGGCTAACAGCACGTGAAAGCTGCGAAATAGTATCTTCTGGTGTACAGTGTATTTCGCCTCCTTCTGAGCTCTACACTATAGAACGCCACCTGGTTTCTCATGTGGAATCACACCCCGCTTCAATGCTGCACCATAGACATTACAGGCTCCAACCACATCCCCTCTTTTACTCAACTCGCCAATTAAGATGTTATAGCTAATCTTGCTTGGAACTCTGCTCACTTCACAAACGAGGACTAACACCGAAACAGCATCTTCAATCCTCTTTTTTTCACAGAGTTCTCGAATCATACGGTTGACAGTAATCATCCTGGGAAAATGTCCACTCCTAACTAGCTCATTTATCTCAAGCAAGGCTCTATCCACTCTGTCCCCTACACAAAGCGTCTGGATGACAAGATCCCTAGTATTAGGATATATCTCATATTCCCAGTCCCTCATCCTATCCAACACCTCATAGCTATCTTTGATCTGCACTTCCTCCTCTGTCCATGATCTCCTGCACAGAGCTCTCAAAAGGGTGTTCATCATCCTCTCATCCACTTTGAAACCAAAACCCAACATTTCCTTGTGAACCCAGAAAGCATCCTTGATTTTCCCCCATTTCAGCAGTCCATGAAGCAGGGAGCTGTAAGTTATGTAATCAGGCTGACACCCTCTCTTCTTCATCAGTTTCAACAGCCTTATCCCCTTCCTTGGCCGTCCTTCTTTGCAATACCCATCGAAGAGGCTGTTATAAGTGACAACACTAGGGCTAAGACCTCTCTTGATTGCATCATCGAGCAATTCATACGCCTCATCTGATCTACCTACCTTACAAAACCCATCCATCACAGCCGTGTAGGAGTATAGATCGGGTACCGCCTCCTCGCTCTCCCTCATCTTCCCCAGCATTGAATTTGCCGCCTCCACCTTCCCTACGTAGCACAGACCTTTCAACAAGCAATTGTACGTCTGGACGTTGGGTTTGCACCCGACAGATGGCATTAAGTTGAACACCTCAAAGGCCTTCTGCGCTCGACCTCTTCTGCAAAATGCGTCGATTAGGGTGGTGAAAGTAATCACGTTGGGATAGAACCCGTCCTGGATCATTGAGTCCAAGACCAGCTTCGCCTCAAAGGGATCGTCTCTCTTGCAGTGGCATCTGATGATTACAGAGTAAGTCGAGCTATCTGGGAGTAAACCATTAGCTGGCAAATCGTCGAACAGTTTCAGGGCAAGGTCTAGCTCGTTAGCAGCAGCAAGAGACGTGAGTGCGTCGTTGAAATTAATGATTGAATTGAAACCCCCACTAATTTTGAAGTGATGAAGATAATCGTCTGGCTGCGGGGTAGAGCTGATGGTATCAGCAAAACGAGAGGAGGAGCTAGGGGTTTGAGCGCAGCTCTCGAAAGCATTTGCCTGTGCAATGCCTTGATTGAGAAATGACCGAATATGGTAGGGTAATTGTAGATGAGTAATCAGAGAGGAGCAGTGCGACAGTAGGGGTAGGCGGGAAAAGGAAAGAGGATTCAAGTGAGGGAGTTGGATAGAGGAAGAGAACGGAGGAGGCCGGGGCAGTACCAGAGAAGAAGACGAAGACATGAGAAGGAGGGCAAACGACTAACGAGTGTTTGGATAGGAGAAGCACCGGATGGATTCAGTTCAGTTTGATCGTCGTCGCCACCTGTGAAGTCATATTTGTCGGTTGAACAAATATCGGATGAAAAATGTATGGGATACGATTAAAATCTTTGCTAATTCATCAAAATATCATGTATTTTAAAAAGTAAAAAATTTAAAAAAAAAATCACGGGATACACAATCCTATAACAAAAAAAGTTTAAAATTCATATAAAAATGTTCCAATAACTATCTTCCAACGGTAACTATTTTCTCATTCTTCTTCTAACGACTATTTTTTCATTTCTAACTCTACTTAAGCCATTCAAGTGGTTATATCTACGCATAAACTCATGGCTTCATCAAACACCTCCCAAATCAAGTTTATAACACAAATCAAGTGTGGAGTACCTGCATAGCTGAATCTTTCACACAATCAAAGATTTGTTGAAAAACCTACTACAACTCGGTGTGTGACTTGTTCTAATGGTGGACACTTATTATGCAAGATAGATATGACCCCGCTCTAGAAGACAAGGTAGATCATCAACCTCATACTTATACAACCTCAACCAACATTCCAATGTTGATTCCGCTCATTCTCACTCTTCACAACATCAAGGGTTGATGGTAAGATCAAGCTTGGTCAGCATGCGGAGGACTTGGAAGAAGGGAAAGAAAAAAAGTTATCGTTGAAATATAGTTGTTGGAATGTTCCGACAGTTATATGTGGTCTCTTGTGAATTTTAAATTATTTTGGTATCCCGTAAACTTTAAAATTAGATACCAACTATAAACAAAGGTTGAACCAGAGGGAAATCGTCTTTCCACACTCTTAGTTAATGGATGATTTAAAGTTCGTTACAGGTTTATGGTATCGTGTGAATTTTGAAAGTTTTTTATGGTATCCTAAAATATTTTTAAACCATGATACTTTACGAATTAGCAAAGTTTTTAGTGCTATCCCGTAAACAAGTTTTATTCACTATACTTTGAAAATGAAAGTTCAATTTTATACTTCATTCTTTTTCAAAGCAATTTTGTATTTAATTACTAATCATTTTCTATTCATTCTTGAAAGAGTAGATAGTCTCTTTATCTGGAAATTAGGCCAGTATTGATAGAAAGTACAATTACCAAGCATTTTTGGGATATTAAGACCCACCAGCGTAATATCCTAGATAAGGCCCAAACAGATGCTAGAAGATTTAGTAACTGATGTATTTATTTTTTGCATTATTTTCTAGATTACAATCTCTTGAAGATAATATATAACAATATCTTTAGAGATAAATTAGCAACACAGTATCTCAACAGAAAGCTAGTATCACAACAGAAAGCTTTAGTATAAAGAGTTGCTATGCGTTTGATGTATGTACGTCTTCAATATATGAATAAACACAATTAGTCTTCTACATCTTTTCTCTACAACGCTATGTATTCTAATATGGTATCAGTAGCTCAAGCAAACAAAACAATAATCTGAGTTTGTTGATTATTGGCAATCATGGCAGACGACGGCAAGGACAAGAAAGATACAGCCACACTTTCATCAATTAGCAGTTCGATTGATATTCATGACCTGTCATATGTTCATGCGGCAGAAAATCCTGGCCTCATTCTCGCTGCAAAATTCGATGGCACAAGGTTTCTTGGTTGGAAGTTTGATATGATAACAACACTTAAATCCAAAAACAAATACGGATTTGTGACTTGAAAAATCAAGAAACCTGAGGAGGACGATGCCATTCGATTTGCAGCCTAGGAAAGATCTTGTTCTCTGGTTGTTTCTTGGATCAAAAATGCTCTCGCCACCAACATCCTTGAGCCTGTCCACTATTCTGATGATCCGCAGTTCATCTGGGATACTCTCTGCGAGCAATACGAACACAGCAACTTAGTGGTCATCCATACTCTGAAGCACAACCTGGGAGAAGTGAAACAGGGAGACGAATCAGTTGCCAATTATTTCAAGAAATTAAAGCGGGTCTGGGGTGAGTTGGAGCAGGCCAGACCACTACAAAGGTGCTCCTGTGGTGGGTGCACCTGCGGCATAAATCAAGCAATTAAAAAGGCTCTCGATGATAATAAATTGATTCATTTTCTCATGGGTTTGAATCGCAATTTTCTGTCCATTTGAGGACATATTCTAGCTATGCAAAGTCCATCAAATCTCAAAAATTGAGGTTAGTTTAGAGAAGGTCCAACAGATAGAAATGGGAAAATTGCCAACGATCACTGACAGCCTGTCACGATCGCTGCCCATTATGAATAGTACCATTGAGACAAGTCAGTGAGCGGATGAGGAGCGGTCGCTGACCATTACTCGATATCTATAAAAGGGTGACTGGAGTTTTGCTCTTGTCACACTATTGCCCTCACTCTCTCTAATCCCTCAGTGCATTCAAAGTAATTTCTCTTCTTCCTTACAAACACTCTCGTGAGCTTAGTGCAAAGAACCCCTACCTCACAGCCACTCTAAGGATTCCCTAGCAAAAAGCCTTTGATCAACCATGGCACCAAAATCCACTCTCCGTTCAAAGAAGAATGCTATCCTCAAGGAAGCCTCATCGGTGCAAGTGGCCCACATGCGACCAACACAACCTCGCATGTCTCAAGAACTAGAAGATCAACTTGTGCGAAGGGTGACAGACGAAGGCGAACTACAACTAGAAGAGGTACACTACATAAGCCTCTACCTACCCAAGCTCCACCATCTTATTCAGGCCGAAGTTCTCAAACCAAAAATACTTCCCACTTCAACCCCAACCAAAGAACCAGAACAATCTTCTCCCAATCCTTCACCAAAAATCACCATCAAACAGTCAAAGGCCAAAAATCCCAAAATCCCAAAGGATCACGATCTCTCCTCTGCAACAACGAGTCGTGTAACTCGCGCAACTCGTGCCTCCAAACAAGCCAAAACCCAACAAGAAATTCCTCAAAAGGCCCACTCTACACCTGAAAGGGCAACTCACAGGTTACAGTTCACCGACGACGAGGACATCACTCCCTCAGCAGTCGTCGAGGCTATTGTTCAACAGATAGAGGAAGAAGTACAAAGTGACGACAAGTCACAGAAGGAGGATACAGCGAAGAAAAAGGTCACGACGAAGATATGACTGCCCGAGACTCCGAAGAAGAAGTGGAACCAAACTTTCAACCCACAATACCAGTCAAAGACCGGTCACCGACACCTCAACAATCCATTCATGAAGGTGCTAGCGACACAGAGTCCTCACTAATCATACCTACAGCCGAGCAACAACAGCAATCTGAAAAGGCTAAAGGGAAGCCAAAGTTGGTGCTCTCACTACATGGCCAAGCGCTGGAAGAGCTCTTCCAAGCCAAGAAGGAGGTTGCGAAGCCACAACCACCTCAAGCTCTCAAGCGTCTGAAGAAGCTCGAAGAGTTGAAGCCAGCGATGTTCAGAGCAGAGAATGTCAACGACAAGTCCTGTCCTGTCTTACTAAAGATGTTGGACTTGGAATGGATGAAGCAAATGGGTCTGGGAAAGATTCATAAGCTCTTGGAATTCCAAGGATGGGTGGACTTCTTTCAGGAGCTCATCCCCTTCTACACTGAGCTGCTCAAAGAGCATATGACGTATCTTGGACAGCTCCAAAGCGACGACAATGACGACTATCTCATCTCCACAGTTCAAGGTGTCACCATCAACATCACCAAGTCTTAGATCTGCAAGACTTTTGGTTTGGAAACAGAAGGACTAGTTGTTCCAAAAGAAACCTCCTGAAATGATTTGGGACACCAAGGAGGAAAAATGGTCCAGCTACTCAACAAAAGGGCCACAATGAAGAACTTCAACGCCATAGAGATGTCCATCCCCGACAGGGTGCTCTTCAGTCTACTCGCCCACAACGTCACACCAAGGAATCAACACACTCACATTGTAAATGCAAGGGACGTAAGACTGCTGTATGCCCTTAAGACCAAGGGGAGAATCGATCTACCTGCAATGATATTGCTTACATTAGAAGAAAGTCGATTCGTGAACCAAGGTCTAGTACATGGGGGAATGGTAACCATGGCGCTATAGGAAAACGGAGTGGATACCGATAGGATCCACGAATACGCGTGGACTGCTCAGGACAGCATCTGCTCAGAGATGTTGTCCAAGATGGGGATAAAAACAAAGGGGGATAAGCTTGTGGTTGCATAGACGCCCACCAAAAGTGAAGACTCCAAGTCAGAGGCCAGACCAAGTGCACGGACATCCGCCCTCAAAAGGTAGCAAAGTCTCTCACCAGTCCATGACAGGTTGGGGACCAGTATGGATACTTCAGCTAGAGATGTTCTTCAGCGTGTAAGGGTCACCCTTACTACTGTGCAGGCTGTCTCCATTGAACTAAGTGTTCATCACATGGTTCAAGGAGCAATAGATTTTATAGACTCCCACATAACCTGAGTGTTCTTTGTCTCTTAGAGACATGAGTGATAACCGTGAGAGCTAGCCTTAAGATTAGATTTTGTTTTTCCATTAATATTTTGTTTCGACATTGACTATTTGTTTATGAGTAAACCTTTTGATATGAATGAAAATGCAACTATTTCTTGTCAACTTGAATGATTATCATTGGTTACGAAATAATTTATTGTATTGGCTTATTCTTCCTTGATTAAAAATTGCAAATTGATCTAAGATATTTAAGTCCCATCCATTCCACTAATCCTATCTCCAAACTTGCCACATAAAAAGCCTACAAACATAGCCCTCAAGATGTAGCATCTCATTTAATACCACTCACCGATCAGTCGTTGAGCATATCCAAGGTGTCTATAAATACTTGCATACTTCATTTTCCACTCACAATCATTGTTACACATCTCACGAAATGGCTCAAACTCCACAAAGCTTATCCAGCTCAAATGAGAAAACTATCCATTCCACCATTTGCAAGTACATGGCTACAAAACATCCCAAGAAATATGTCGCCCAAAGCTATGTCCAACCAATCTCCGACTCACTTACAGCTTGGTCTATCACTTTAAGTGTTACTCGTTCATATACTCATTCTCCACACTACTTAGAGTTAACAGTAGATTCTGAGGAGTCAGACCTTTCCACCACAGCCGAATCACCCTTGATCAAATCTACTACAGCTAAGAAACCTTGGATAAAAGTTTCTTTTTTGGAGGAAGAACCCTTTGGCCTAGATGATATTGAATGGGATCTCCAGACTCGCCATTCTATCTAGATTTTCTCGATCTTGTTTGTGGTTTGTACTCTATGGAATGTTATGGCCTTTACAATATCTTAAGTCGTGTAATCGCTCCCTATTTTGCTGCATGGAAAAGGGGGAAAGAAAGAATATGTACTTGTGAAACTATGTCTATCTTCCTTGTATTATGTATTATCTTAATGAAAACTTTCTACTGTGGTTATAGTATAACATAAAAGTTGTCACTTGTTGTGCTGTCATTTGTTGTAATTTTTCTTACTTTAAACCCTTAACAAACTCAGGGGGAATCCTTCTTAGGAGGAATCTCTCAAATTTTTAATTGTCAAGTACATATAATTTTGTATAGGTTGCCATTATCAAAAAGGGGGAAATTGTTAAGTCAAGATCCTTTAGTTTTGATGATAGCAAATCTTGTGTTGTCTATCTAATATGTTTGTCAAGATTCATGATTCAGATAGACAAGTAAAAGAGTGGCTTAGTGCGTAAGGTTGAAAGCGCACTCGGTTCACGACATGTGCCCAACCAGTCGGGCACCTGTCTACGAGAGCTCTGTAAAACTTCTAGCACATACAATAAGTCAGACACCACACGAAGATATCTCTCATGCTTATGAAAAAAATCAAAGACAAAAGATTGCAAGAGGATCGACACATTCAGACAGACTCATATACCCACATAAACAACTAAGCACACGACAAGAACACAACTCATTAATGTGTAAATGGACAAGATAAGTAAAGGGCTACTTATCAGAACAAATTGTATAGCCGTAATGAAGACTAAAGGAGCATTAATGAGCATTTAATGAGCCAGACAGAATCAGGCAAGTGGGGCACACAAGTGGTGCTCAACCAATGGAGAGGGTTGCCGCCAACGTGACCAACCATAAAGCAACACGTAGTCCAAACTCCTTCAGATCAAGTTGAAGACTCTCTACAAGTCTAGTGTGGTTGTTATGTGAATAATAGAAGCTGCAGTCGACTCCTAAAGTCTAGGGAGTTATAAGATGGTAGTTACACCCTAACTAAACTGTATTATACTTGCATTTATTTCATATGTAAGCAAGCCTGTACGAGAGAAAAATAAAGAGATTATTTGGGCAAGTGTGGATCAGACTAGATTTTGTGTAAGTGCTAGAGAGTTGGTGAGCTAGAGAGGACTGGGCTAGAGTGTCAATACTTTGGGTATTTGATAGACCGACTGGTGGGGAGCGGTTGGTGAACCATAGGCTGATAGTCAGGTGAGGGTTAAGGACTTTAGGGGTAAAGTCGAAACTGTCCCAGGAATCCGTGTGTGGGGTGAGGGAGATTGAGTAAATTTTGTGTATGTAAATTCTCAATCGAAATGGAGTTTTCAGTTTAAGTTTATCTCGTGTCTATTCCTAACTATCAAAATTTTATTTAAGACCACGATACGTCCACGACACGTCAGGGATGCGTCAGGAGCGCATGCTGGTTTCACTTAGTTCCTCTTTCTTTCACATACGTCTGAATCTCTATCGGACTTCTCACATTCCCAATCACTCCTCTCATCAGAGTCACAACATAATTATGTATGTTACTCTAGAAGCATCACTCTCGATTTCATCTAATAACTTAGGGGATTTTCTTAAGTTCTTGTATTCTTAGATTTAAGGGTTGCCCCAACATTTCGAATACTTATACGTTCGGGTTGTTTTCTCATATCGGGTCGAATCCTCATATAGAAGGTCGACTATCATTAAGAGGAGTTCAATAGTCCTGTATATCTCTGTTCACGTTTCAGTTGAGTTCATAAGGTTGAACTACAGTTATTCTCTAGTTGAGATTTCTTACGTATTTCTCCACGTTTTAATTACTTTGTGTATCGACTCTTTCTACAAGTCGCTAACCAAACGTTATTTTATTATGAGTTGATCTACGATATTCAATTAGATCACATACTTAAGCAAGGCTGGTTAGCACATACAGCAGGCATCGAAATATAATATATCAAATGCAATAAACATTTTCGTGCTTTTATCTTGTTAGATCGACACACAAAAAAAGCAGCACACAAGCCGAGTGTAACTCGGTAGGACACAGATTGCAAGAAAACCATACCTTCACCAAGGAATTACTCTAGCGTTTGTCTCACACTCCTCTGATAATTCTCGTATCACTGATAACATTCCAAGTGTTTCTATTAACGTCCAGGTAATAGGAAATTAAACGACTAATGTGCCCGTAATTAGCCCCGTTATCCCATTAATCTTAACTTTACTTATGTGGTCTTAAGTTATCAACTTTCACATTCACTCTTACACTTGTTTATACTTCTAATGACCTTTACATGTCACCAAACAAGTCCTAAACATCTTCTAATACCCATACCAATCAATTCCCCATCATTAGATTCCATTTACACACGCACGACAATATTTTTGGTGTGGTCCGGGACTTGGTCCGGCCCTTAAGTCCCGGACCAACACTCTGCACGAATTCTGGGGTACAAATGCAGCCTGGTCTAGGACTTTATACTTACACCAAGTCCCGGACCGATCCCTGGTCATACTCTCGGTTGATTTTAATGTGTGGTCTTGGAGTTTGTGTGGGACTTAAGTCCCGGACCAACACTACAGGTTTTCTCTTAGGGCATTTTCTTGTGTGGTCCGGGACCTTATCCAAGGACTAGGTACCGGATCTTGCTACAAACTATAAAATTTGACAGTTTTCAATTTCTATCCTAAGTTCAATTCTTACCCAATTCTTTTCTAATCTTTTCCCATGTTTCCAAACATGTTCTAACACTATAAAAACACTTTAAACCTTCCTAAACCATTGATCAAACCTATCATCTAATCCTTGATCAATTATACAATTTTCATTCTCATTTTTGCACATTATGCACACTAGTGCATTTCCAAACATCCTCATGATAGTTTAAACCTCATTCTCAACCATTTTGACCATACCAAATCTTTCTTAAGCATATTCATCTCTATTACCCAAGTTCATTCATTATTTTCAAAGCCTCATACACTAGCTCATCACTAGCAATCCAAGACACTCCTACTTTATATTCACTACAGATTTTTGCCTCACTCCTTTCAATCCCTCAACTATCATTTTAGGGTGATTAATCAACCCAATTCATCCCTATCAACTCCTACTTAACCTTAGGTTCTCCAACTCATAATATCACCTAGAAACACTTGATTCCTACAAAAATTTCGCCATAGTTTCCTTACTATTCTATCATGCCCAAATGCATTATTTTCCATTGTCTTCATCACCTATTCCAAGACATTCATAATTCAACAGTAGCTACCAAATCCTTAATGGATTCTACCAGCACACAAGTTCACCTAATCTCATCCAAAATTTCATCAATCACAATATAATGCATAAACCTTAAATCACTTGGCTTCAAGGCCCTTAAATCAAACAACAATTCACCATTGTCTTAAGCATAAACACATGGATCGCTCGTAGTCCTCTACGGGTAGATTTCCCTAGGCTCTTCTCCATCTCGGATCAAAAGCTTGCGACAGTGTCTGAGGTCGGTCTATGGGATGGGTCTCAATGGATTTGGAGCTTACGGTGGCGTAGAGATCTTTTTATCTATGAATCACAGCTGGTCGAATCCCTCTTTGTCCTCCTTAACTCAGCCCACACGCCTGCTTTACAAGGAGGAAATGACAACCTAGCTTGGCAAGGGAACTCTGATGGTTTTTTTCTTGCAAGTCTTTCTGCTCCGCGGTCCTTAACAGAGGCATTTCTCACTCTCTTTCTTGGCATGAAAACCCTCGATCTAAGCTAGCGCCACCGCGCATCCTCCTCTTCGCCTGGCTCCTCGTACATGGTTCCCTTAACACTAAGATGAAGTTGTTCGGGTACAACATAGTGACGTTATCACAATTAAACTGCTCTTTTTGCAATCAAGCGCCAGAATCCGCAGAGCATCTTTTCTTGCACTGTAAGACTACTCGAATCTTGTGGAGCATCATCTGGAGTTGGTGGGGTATCTCTATGGTCTTCCCTGCCACTATTAAGGACTTCCTTGACCAAGCTAGTGACATTCTCTGTGATAAGTCTGTGATGAATATCTGGTTTTCCACTATCCTGTTTACACTCATTGAAATCTGGTATATTAGAAATCGTCTAATTTTCAACCAAGACTCACCGAACTGAGTGTCATGTGGGGACACAATTAAGTTGAAGGTTTGGCAGTGGTCCAAGAAAGACAGTATAGAAGCTCTCCCCTCAATGTGTTTTGGGGTCTTTCAACATGCTCTAGACCTTTTCTCCTTGCTTTCTTCTGTAGACTAAGTTGTTATTTTCATTCTTCTTCCCTCCTTTGTGGTTTTCTTGTCTTGTTTTTCTTGTTTTTGATTTGGTAATTGTGAACATTGAACTTCTTGTATTCAGGGTGTAGGTTGGGTACTCTTTTTCCTCCTTAAGCTTTTTCCCACTAGGTTTTGCTTAGGAAAGGTTTTAATGAGGCCCATTTTAGCCTCACCCGTCCGATTTCGGGTTTTTTAATATAAGGCGAAAGCCGTACTTATCAAAAAAAACAATTCTCTCTCATATCGACCAAACATATTTTCCAGCACATTTTGGTTCATTCTTTTTATTTCGCAACCCAAAAATCTAAAAACATTAAGGATATACATTAAGGTAGGTTATTTACCTTTAGTTCTCAAGTCTTCTTTTTCACTTTTCTTCCTCTCTTCTCTCGATTGAAACCGGCCAAAGGAGGGAACACACTTGCCACACTATAAAATGGTATTCAATGAGGACATGGGACTATGTAAATACACATAGACTCATCAATTAACTTAGGGATGCAAGAGGGGTGCTTAGAGCACAAAAGTTAGGTATTTACCTTGGAACCCTAGAATGGAATTTCATTCTTGAATCAAAGGAGGATCCAACTACACTCTTTGAGATTGAACAAATGCTCATACAAATAAAGGAAGAGTGACGAATTAAGGGCTAAAATCGGCCATGACAAGGGAAGGAAAGAAAAACTGGAATCATGGGATTTTTGGTGTTTTCTTACCTTAAACCAACAATGGAGATGATTTAGCTCCAGAAAATCTGATTTTCTTCTCAAATGGAGCTCCACCCATGGGAACCAACTTCAAGCTTTGAATATTTTATAAGGTGCAAGAGAAAGCCCTTGATGAGACTAAGAAGAATATGTGCTTAGTTTTGGATTTGGAGCATTGTAGTGCCTTGAATAAGGGAGAGTATTCAAGGTCTGGAAGGAGGCTGCAAAAATCTCCATGGGAGGAAGAGAAAGAAGGATGAGCCGGCTGGGAGAAGAAATAAAATGCGAGGGAGGAGGGAAATGACAGGAGAGAGAGGGAAAAGTAACATATGTATTTTTTTCTACTTTTTGCTTTTGTCTTCTTTTAATTAATAGGCTAGTTATTGATTGAGAAAGGAGTGCTGAATCACTCTAAAACCGTCCCCCTATGTTATTTAAGCAGGGGCGCTTTTGTCTTTTCGTAAGAAACGCTCCTAAATTTCCTGGTTTGGCACTATTCATCAACCGGGCCCATTTTCTGGATTTTTCTCGTTTTGTTGATTTTAATGGTTCTTAGACATTCATTATTGTTTAATTATAGTTATATGATCAACTATAATTTTTACAATTCCATTAAACTCTTCAAAGTCAGGTTTTCTCAAAAAGCGTGCTTTAGGACTTCATTTGCATTTTTAATCCACTATATGGATTCGTTTTCTTCGGGAATTTTCCCCACATGTTCTTAGTGTGAAATTAAGTATTAGGAATCCATCTAGGACCCTAGTTAAGGTCATATACCTCCTATAGTTTCTTAACACACGTTTACGTTCTGTGCCTTTTAAGCGTTTTCTCTTCTCTTTTAGTTTTACTTTCTTCACCAAAATTCTTTAGGCATCATTAGGCCTTTAAACATCATATCAGAATAATTAATCACCATTTTTAAGTCAGGGGTATTTCAATCTACCCCCCTTAAAGAACTTTACCCTCAAAGTTGGTGAATCTAATATTGTTAGTCACATAGGCATCCTATGCTAAGGTCATAATATCTATATAACCTTACAGACTCAATAGGTCTGTCTTGATGTATACTACACATCCACACAACATTTCACTGCATGTATAGCAATCAAAAATACTCTTTGTATTCTCTCCATGGGGTCGGTCTGGAGACAAGAAGGCACTACAGTCCTCGAATCCGGTATCAAGTAATACACACTGTGATCCCGCAGGTACCAGTCACGTTGAACACTTACGCTTTCTGGTTCATGTCTGACTCATGACTAATGGGCACTTACTCTCTCTAGCCCATGGTTTCTTTGGTTACTTGATCAAAACGTTCGCACATATAGATATTCTCAGGCACTCTAGGTCAATCCAGACATAGGACTTCTATACGTCCCGATGCCCTTGGAAAAAACAAAACACACACCCACCGTTCTACCGGTCACTCCAGACTTAAGGTCGTAGCCATCGGCTGGTGATAGTGGTTTCAAAACTAGTCCTCACTCCCACCAATCTCCTGGTCATCAAGACAAAGGACCGCAACCCTCGGTTAGGTGTTAGTAGTTTCAAAGTAGTCGTCATTCTCAGGTTTGAAGGAAAATTCTTTTTGTAAATACCAGTTGGAAATTCTTTTTATGAAAACTCAATACAGCTCCAATTCCAGTTTATGCTAACTGCATCTATTCTTAGCGTGATTACTTGTGACCACTTGTTGGGAGCTTCAAGAATCATTCTACCCTGATGTGATCAGCATCAGTGTTGAGCTATCCTTCCACCCAAATTTGTGTTCAGTTTCCCCTTGATCGCTAGCAAAATCAAGTTCAACTTCCCACGTCAATTTTAACCAACAAATAATTCAAGCATTTTTCCATTTTTTATCTTTTAATCTTTCTAGTCACAATCACAAAGCAACACATTTTCACTTTATGAAATTCAGTCCATCATTCATTCTCAAATTACCTCAAAGCAAATTACCTATAAAATTGAATTCCTACTAGGTTCTACATCAGTTTCATACCGATTCATATTTTCATATTACCATGTATGGTCTCATATCAACATATACTTTAGGGATTTTAATTCTCCAAGAGTTTTTCTACTCCTTTTCACTTGTATTCTAACACCAGAGTTACAAGGTAGGTATACAATACGTGTGGTATTTGTATCTCCTGTGCGCAATGACCATAGTTATACTATGAGTGAATACATATGTTTATGTAACATACATATCAATCATCAAAACAAATTCTTTTGTGGTATGCATATCGTAGTTTACGTACTTAATACGTGAAACATACACTAAGCGGTTTTTCGCTCTACCCCCCTTAAAAGAGATTACGCCCACGTAATCTACCATATGTCATCATTGAACATTGGTCTAAGGCATTCAGCCGTCATGGAGTGTTTTAGCTTCCATGCGGTCTATTATACAATGTTCTTTGGTCAAAGGGGTCTTAACCATATTGACGGTTTAGTCCTTGCACCAAGAATCCTCATTAGAGTTTATTTAACTCATAATCGGGTTCGGTTCTAGCCAATCGGGCTTCAAGGCATTGATAACTAGCCATTCACTCATATTCACTAGGTATATTAAACCTTAGAATTATGGCCCACTAGCTTCTACTGCGCGACCAGATAACTTTAGAGCTTAATTCGTCATTCTTGTTATTCTTAATGTGTTGTACATCTCCCTTTTATCCCTTTTATGTTGGGAACAAAGGTCCCTCAATCGGCGTGTGGTATGTCTTACCGTACGCGAACTCAATGAGTTATAGGTTTTCCATCCAGTTCTTTGGAAACTTACTGTACATATTATTGTGTACTTTCGTGATTATTCACTTGGTTCTTCTGACTTACTGTCAGTTGAGGTCGAGCTATTACCTAGTATGTAATGCTTTCTCTTATTACTAATTCTTGATCATTCCTACTAAATTACCCTCACTTATTTGTTTCTTGTACAAGTATTCTTCCACTTGTACGACCATGCATTTTCTATGCATTGGTCCTCTTATAACATGTATAAGTCTCTTTCCGCTTTCATTGCGGTGGGGTTCACTTGCCGTGATGGTTGGTATGTCCAACGGTTTTCATGTCTCTTTGGCCCATGGCCACACGGTTTTGTTTCCATGCTTTCGCTTAACTGGCTTGCGCCACATTCGTTGGTGTTTGCAAGCCTTCCGTATCTAGTACGGGCTGGTTATTAGCAATAGTGTACTCTTGTCCCAAAGCTTATTGCTTCACTTATCAAGTTAATCCACTAGGTATACGCTTTCAGTTTCCTATGCAGTTGCTATAGGAGTGAATAATGTTCCCTGTGAGATCCTTTATCACATGGTACAGGCTACTGGCTTTACCACCTAGTCAATCTATTATCTCTTGCTTTTCATTTTCGCTGAGTCCAGCTCATAATTCCGCTTGTTCTCCATATCATTGTCTGACTATATTCATATAATGATCGCTTACTACGCACCATGTTCTCATTAATTCCATAACATTGATTCACATGGCATTCATTACTACGTTAACTTCCGCTCATGTTACTTCCACCATTCATACTATCGTTTGCCATTATTGGCTGATTACCACATGCTATACCTTAAGTCAATATGCTCCTTGAGCGTTATCACTCTACAGTTTGCATTGTACACATACAGTGTTTGCTTCTAAATCGACTACTCTCTCAGTTTTTGACAATTGCTATAAAAGCTTCTTCCTTCAAACTAGTCTTGGAAATCTCTCTTTCTTGTTCAGATTGCTCCTTGGCAATAACCACATGCTCAAGCTTCAATATATTATTAGGTATAAAGCCTCTTTCTAAAGGGTTCACATATTCACCGCTTCAGCGGTCTCACAATAACGAGAGGTATCCTCACTTCTATAATGAGTGGTTCGTTCTCCGCTCTATACATTTGTATAAAATAATCTCTTCCCTTACTGGTGCCATTTCACAATTCTTCTTATGACTCTATATAGGTTTTGTAACCGTTCGAATCTACATAATGTAGTTAGTTTACGGCTTATAAGCCACGTTGCCTCGAGCTCTGCTCATTGTGGGTTGTTCATACAAGTTTCTACTTCCCTGTACACAGCAAATGGTTTGGAGGTAGTACTGGGCTCCATGAAAAGGTTGTTGCATCACACTTCCTTTCATGGGAGACCCTTTAGGCAATATCAGGTTGTCTCTTGGCAATTTCAGATGCCTTCTGTTAAGTGGATTCCCTTTGGTGTTTTAACCGAGTATTTGTTTTAGCTCTTGTGTTCCTATCACGATACTTTATTCAACCGTTGTTGACTCGGAAACCTTTCAAGGACTATTCCTGGTATTACTGAGTTACGCCATTTCATCTGGCTTGTACTTTAGGTATGCTGCGTTAACTACACCGCCTTGCGGTACCATATTCCAAGCATTCTTGTTTGGAATTGTAAAGTCTCTCGTCTCGGGTAGACCATTGACGCTTCCATTTCTGCATTCTTGGCTAGGTTTAATATTCTCTTCAGTGAATAATGATATTTCCCGGTAGCCTTGGTGATTGTTCGAGGAATTCCATCCCGTTCCTTGAACATTGACGTGTCTATGTTAGGCATTGCCTTACTAGTTTTAGGCTGGGTATTCATTCCAGCTATCCTACATTTCTTTCGAAATTCTTGAGACATATCCAATGTCTGTACTTACTAATCGGTGCCCCTAGCACCTTCTACCTCTTATTCATTTTCCTTAGGTGAGTTCCCTGGTTCCTTTAGACTAGTTAGGTTAGCTGAGTTCTTTCTCTTCGATTGTCCGAAGCGAGTGGTCTTGTCCTTCTTCTCTCTCATTTCCTTACTCTTCTATTCACTCTTTCTAGACTGAGGCATTACTGACAGTGGTACAGAGTTGACTACTTTTTGTGTTCTGTACACTACTCGTATACATATGTGGGGTACCTTACTGATACATTACTACTTACCCGACTAACCTATAAGTAAGTCTGCCAGGACTGCAAGCTCCTTTGGAGTGCAGTCGTCCCACATCTCATTTTTGTACAATCGTAGTGTTCATCACAAGCCTATGTGAAGTATTCTGTTGTCAACTCCTCTTGTATCGTCCTATGATTACTTACTGTGATTCTTCTGGGTTTGGTTTTAAAAATCTGTGGTTTTGAAAGAAATTTTTAAGTTTTGAAAAAGAAAAATTTTCATGGTATTTAAATGTCTGGTGGTCTTGACCAAGTCTAGCTTCTCGCTGACTGGTATATTCTTAAATACAATGGTTAGGCCACTAGGCCCTTCCAAGGTTTCGTTCTTCGAGTTTGTAGGATTTGTGATCCTATAATTGCTTCATTGTCATCTTGGTACTTTACTGAGTACTTTTTATCCATTAAAAGTTTCCTCCGAATAACCATGTCATTATAGCACTTGCTATGGCAAGTACGTCATGCAGGCTGGCTATCGGGTTAACACATACCGGTTGAGGTATTGCTTCCATCCGTACCATATTCGGTAGCCTTGTTGGCTCTTTCTTTGCTTCTCTAATCTTAATTATCGATCTTCTGAGTAGCTTCTCAATGGTCTTGATATGGTAGTCATTAATCAGGGTGCTTCTTTGGAGACCCTATTCGCTTAATTCCGTGTCCTCCTTTATTGCTCATTCCCACACATTTACTGTGGTTACTGAGACTTGACTCTTCTTTAGGAACTACATCTGTAGTCCTGTCGGAGTATATTGTATAGACGTTCTCATAGTTGTCTACCATGTAGTTTAGGTATTGTAACCTTCTTTGGGTGTACAGGGTTGGAGTTACCCACTCTAGACTAGTTCCTTAGTCGGCTAGTATACCGTTGGTGGTATTATCTAACCGTTGTGGTCTGTAGACATGTGTCTCGGGTTTTGTCATTTCTCCTTTTTCCGCTTCGTTGCACGCTTAGTGCTTTCTTCCTTGCTGGCCAAGCAGGGTTCTCTCAACTGCTAGGCATGTCGACCCATGCGCTAGAAATTTCATTCTCAAGGGGTAGGATTCTCAATCTTCCGCTATTAAGTGCGGGTAATGTCGTTCAAACGGGAACCGTCTCCAGGATTTCCAGTTCTTGGAATCTACCATATGACAAGTTCTGGTTCTTACAAAAATATTTCACAACTGCCAGATCGGGTTTTCCCGAGTAAGAGAGGACTTTCCATCTCTCTGGCATTCTTTTCCGAGTTATAAAACGGGGGATGTGGAGGCGGGTCTGGATATTGTAGGTTTCCAGTACATACTGGGAATTCCTATCTAGCGTACCTCTCACGCTATCACTCAACCTTAACCCCAAGTCTTTAATTCCTAACTCGGTATTTCCTAAGCTCGGTAATTCCAGTCATCAGAGCGGTACTCCGCTCTGATACCACTTTTTGTAACACCCCTACCACTAATCTCATCATTAATGCCAAATCGTCTCAATCATCATTACCATCGCAGCGGAAAATTTCTAACACAATGGTGGGTAAAACAATGCCGTTAGCCACCCACGTGACTAACAAGGCCTAAATAACACAGTAACGGTCTGATGGACCAGAATTCCCCAGTACTTATACAATACAAACTTATTCCATTTCTAAACCTAGTCGTATACAATCCTCAAACTAATTCTATACCGAGTTAATTACAATCCTCAACTTGCCAATACAGTTTCAGTCTTACTCTATTATCAATACATAAATACTTAAATAAAACTACCCATGCACTCCTGCAGTCCCCGTCCTACTCTCGAACGGTAATCTTCTCCATTGTACCTGAAAAGTAATGGGTGGCTCCAAAGGGGCTCAGCACCTTTGCTTGTATGGTAGTCGTGCATCCCGCTACTACCGGGTCGCACCCAACTAATCTCATCTGAACATGAGATTGATTTTATTTAAATCAAACATGAAATCCTGTAACACACAACATGCTCGCATTCAACACAAGTATTCAACAATGGAATATAATCAACAAAAACACATTAGGTTTGTTAGTTTACATTACCTTGTTCTTTAGGCCTTGAGGATTTATACCTCAATAATGCCTCACACTCATTACTCAAATACTTATCCATCTTACACGGATATTTCTTACTTGTTCCCTTAGATCTATAGACACTCTCGGTCTGGATCTTATTCTCTCGATTATTCTTCTCTGAATAACTCTAAGTCAATTCTCTTGACTAATTCTAAGTTAATTCTCTTGAATAATTCTAAGTCAATTCTCTTGACTAATTCTAAGTTAATTCTCTTGACTGATTCTAAGTCAATTCTCTTGACCTTCGGGCAAAGACATTCACAATTCTCACCACCGGGCTTTTTGGGTTCTAGTCTTACTTCCCCGGTTTTGACCCTATACCGGTCTAGCATAGTGGGAAGATTCAACTAGCAACCGGAACTACTCTCTTAGTTCCTCTTTTTTCACATACGTCCGAATCTCTATTGGACTTCTCACATTCCCAATCACTCCTCTCATTAGAGTCACAACATAATTATGTATGTTAGTCTAGAAGCATCGCTCTTGATGTCATCTAATAACTTAGAGGATTTTCTTGAGTTCTTGTATTCTTAGATTTAAGGGTTGCCCCAACATTTCGAATACTTATACGTTCGGGTCGTTTTCTCATATCAGGTAGAATGCTCATATAGGAGGTCGACTATCATTAAGAGGAGTTCAATAGTCTCGTATATCTCTGTTCACGTTTCAGTTGAGTTCATAAGGTTGAACTACAGTTATTCTCTAGTTGAGATTTCTTATGTATTTCCCCACGTTTTAATTACTTTGTGTATCAACTCTTTCTACGAGTCGCTCACCAAACATTATTTTATTATGAGTTGATCTACGATATTCAATTAGATCACATACTCAAGCAAGGCTGGTTAGCACATACAACAGGCATCGAGATATATATATATATATATATATCAAATGCAATAAATATTTTCATGCTTTTATATTGTTAGGTCGGCACACAAAACAAGCAGCACACAAGCCGAGTGTAACTCGGTAGGACACAGATTGCAAGAAAACCATACCTTCACCAAGGAATTACTCTAGCGTTTGTCTCACGCTCCTTTGATAATTCTCGCATCATTGATAACATTCCAAGTGTTTCTATTAACGTCCAGGCAATACAGAAATTAAACGACTAATGCGCCCGTAATTAGCCCCATTATCCCGTTAATCTTAACTTTACTCATGTGATCTTAAGTTCTCAACTTTCACATTAACTCTTACACTTGTTTATACTTCTAATGACCTTTACATGTCACCAAACAAGTCCTAAACATCTTCTAATAACCATACCAATCAATTCTCCATCATTAGATTCCATGTACACACTTACGAAAATATTTTTGTTGTGGTCCGGGACTTGGTCCGGCCCTTAAGTCCCGGACCAACACTCTGCATGAATTCTCGGGTACAAATTCAGCCTGGTCCGAAACTTTATACTTACACTAAGTCCCGGACCAATCCCTGGTCATACTCTCGGTTGATTTTAATGTGTGCTACGGGAGTTTGTATGGGACTTAAGTCCCGGACCAACACTACAGGTTTTCTCTTGGGGCATTTTCTTGTGTAGTCCGAGACCTTATCCAATGACTAGGTCCCGGACCCTGCTACAAACTGTAAAATTTGACAGTTTTCAATTTCTATCCTAACTTTAATTCTTACCCAATTCTTTTCTAATCTTTTCTCATGTTTCCAAACATGTTCTAACACTATAAAAACACTTTAAACCTTCATAAACCATTGATCAAACCTATCATCTAATCCTTGATCAATTATACAATTTCCATTCTCATTTTCTGCACATTATGCACACTAGTGCATTTCCAAACATCCTCATGACAGTTTATACCTCATTCTCAACCATTTTGACCATACCAAATCCTTCTTAAGCATATTCATCTATATTACCCAGGTTCATTCATTATTTTCAAAGCCTCATACACTAGTTCATCTCTAGCAATCCAAGACACTCCTACTTTATATTCGCTACAGATTTTTGCCTCACTCCTTTCAATCCCTCAACTATCATTTTAGGGTGATTTATCAACCCAATCAACTCCTACTTAACCTTAGGTTCCCAACTCATAATATCACCTAGAAACACTTGATTCCTACAGAAATTTCGCCATAGTTTCCTTACTATTCTATCCTGCCCAAATGCATTATTTCCCATTGTCTTCATCACCTATTCCAAGACATTCATAATTCAACAGTAGCTACCAAATCCTTAATGGATTCTACCAGCACACAAGTTCACCTAATCTCATCCAAAATTTCATCAATCACAATATAATGCATAAACCTTAAATCACTTGGCTTCAAGGCCCTTAAATCAAACAACAATTCACCATTGTCTTAAGCATAAACACAATTCTCTCTCATATCAACCAAACACATTTTCCAGCACATTTTGGTTCATTCTTTTTATTTCGCAACCCAAAATTCTAAAAACATTAAGGATATACATTAAGGTAGGTTATTTACCTTTAGTTCTCAAGTCTTCTTTTTCACTTTTCTTCCTCTCTTCTCTCGATTGAAACCGGCCAAAGGAGGGAACACACTTGCCACACTATAAAATGGTATTCAATGAGGACATGGGACTATGTAAATACACATAGACTCATCAATTAACTTAGGGATGCAAGAGGGGTGCTTAGAGCACAAAAGTTAGGTATTTACCTTGGAACCCTAGAATGGAATTTCATTCTTGAATCAAAGGAGGATCCAACTACACTCTTTGAGATTGAACAAATGCTCATACAAAGAAATGAAGAGTGACGAATTAAGGGCTAAAATCGGCCATGACAAGGGAAGGAAAGAAAAACTGGAATCATGGGATTTTTGGTTTTTTCTTACCTTAAACAAACAATGGAGATGATTTAGCTCCAGAAAATCTGATTTTCTTCTCAAATGGAGCTCCACCCATGGGAACCAACTTCAAGCTTTGAATATTTTATAAGGTGCAAGAGAAAGCCCTTGATGAGACTAAGAAGAATATGTGCTTAGTTTTGGATTTGGAGCATTGTAGTGCCTTGAATAAGGGAGAGTATTCAAGGTCTGGAAGGAGGCTGCAAAAATATCCATGGGAGGAAGATAAAGAAGGATGAGCCGGCTGGGAGAAGAAAGAAAACGCGAGGGAGGAGGGAAATGACAGGAGAGAGAGGGAAAAGTAACATATGTATTTTTTTTCTACTTTTTGCTTTTGTCTTCTTTTAATTAATAGGCTAGTTATTGATTGAGAAAGGAGTGCTGAATCACTCTAAAACCGGCCCCCTATGTTATTTAAGCAGGGGCGTTTTTGTCTTTTCGCAAGAAACGCTCCTAAATTTCCCGGTTTGGCACTATTCATCAACCGGGCCCATTTTCTGGATTTTTCTCGTTTTATTGATTTTAATGGTTCTTAGACCTTCATTATTGTTTAATTATAGTTATATGATCAACTATAATTTTTACAAGTCCATTAAACTCTTCAAAGTCACGTTTTCAGGTTTTCTCGAAAAGCGTGCTTTAGGACTTCATTTGCATTTTTAATCCACTATATGGATTCGTTTTCTTCGGGAATTTTCCCCACATGTTCTTAGTGTGAAATTAAGTCTTAGGAATCCATATAGGACCCTAATTAAGGTTATATACCTCCTATAGTTGCTTAGCACACGTTTTTACGTTTTATGCCTTTTAAGCGTTTTCTCTTTTCTTTTAGTTTTACTTTCTTCACCAAAATTCTTTAGGCATCATTAGGCCTCTAAACATCATATCAGAATAATTAATCACCATTTTTAAGTCAAGGGTATTTCAGGTAGGGTAATCTATTTGGAATTTGTTCTGTATTTTATATTGTAGCAACTAACTCAACAGAGTTTTAGGGTTTATGGTAATGGGTTTAGGGTCTACCCTAAACCTGCCACTACAAACCCTAAAAATGTCTTTGACGTTTTTAGCTTCCTAGGGTGGGTTTTGGGGTGTTACGGGGGTAGGGTAATCTTTTCGTAATTTTTTCTATACTTTATATTGTAGCAACTAACTCGATAGGTTTTTAGGGTTTATGGTAGCGGGTTTAGTACGAACCATAAAAATGTCTTCGACGTTTTTTAGCTATCCTAGGGTGGGTTTTGGGGTGTTTTGGGGGTAGGGTAATCTATTTGGAAACCGTTCCATACATTACATTATAGCAACTAACTCGACAAGTTTTTAGGGCTTGTGGTCGTGAGTTTAGGGTTATTAGACCCTAAACCCACCACTACAAACCCTAAAAATGCCTTCGACATTTTTTAGCTTTCCTATGATGGGTTTTAGGGTGTGTGGGGTAAGGGTAATCTATTTGGAAGCCGTTATATACTTTGACGTGAGGATGTACATATTTTAGTGTGAGAATGTACAAGTTTTAATGTGACAACGTACATGTTCAAATGTGAGAATGTACATGTTCAATTATGAGAATGTATATGTTTTAATGAACATCTGTACATGTTTGTATGCCCATCTGTACAAGTTTTCTCTCTTATATGTACAAGTTTTAATCTAATGATGTACATATTTAATGATTCGTACAGGTTTATGTGACCATCTATATGTTTTTAATGCGAGGATGTACATGTTTTTACGTGAGGATTTTACATGAGGATATACATGTTTGTATGACCATCTGTACAAGTTTTCTTTTACGTTCTGTGCACTACAACCCTTAGCAGTATCAATTTTACTTTTTTTTTTAATTACTTGATAGGTCAGCATATGTAGCCAGTCCGGATATAGCTCAGACTGATTGTTTTACAAATGCAACAGTCCTCGCCTATTTCAGATGCAAGCATTTCACGTTTTAGCATTTCAATTCACTTAAATTCTGGCTCAATCATGATACTATATATTTGAACAATCAGAAAATCTTGTAATGTCAAAGTCTTGCTAATATGGTTGAAGCATTGAGAAGCCATGACTCAACATCCCAATCATCTCGAAAATTTTTATCTAGGTCCAGGATACGCCTCACCGTTTCTCTGTACAATTGTTTTTTCCAATCCACTAACTCTTCCCCCGCTTGTTTAGCAATCCAGTCCAAGTACTCATCCTGCACAACAATTGGAAGTCTTATGAGACCTCATTACTTAACACAATCATCACTGTGAAATTTAAAATAAGTGTGTAACCTCAATGGGTGTATAGAGATAATGTGTGAGATGCTTTGGCCTGTTCAATACGCTCATATCATGGTAGTATCTTTCGACATCTGCGAGCATTTCATCTTTGGAAGGCAGCTTTACTTGCCCAGATAACACCCTTGCTACCCACTTGGATTGTAGTTCTAGCATCGGAAAGATTGCAACCTGATATATAATCATGATCATCCACAATATTATAGTTGGCATCAATCTCATGTGTTGGGTGTTAACAAGTGCATGATTAGAGATTCATATTATGTACCTTTTGTGGCAAACCCACAAAAGAGAGCCAAGGAGCCAACTCAGGAGGGAAGACATGCTTGTACAATGGTCCGACCCGGTTATCATGGACACTCACAATTCCGTCTGTGTTGAGAAATGGAAATTCATATTTGTACCTATAGGTTTTAGATGTTAACGAAATCATAGTTAATCAAATGATACACCAAATATCTCTAATGGTGGTTCAGCTACCTTAACAACTGCATACACTAATATTGTAGTTAATTAGATCTTACCCAGTGCAATGGAGTATGACATGGGCATTAACTAAAGTTCCGTCCTTAAAGGCCACCTGCCCGTCTTCATTGACATAATCAATCTAGATAAACCGGTCAAAAGACAAGATGTATAAAAACTTGATTAATTAAGGATTAGAGACAACACACATAGGTTTTTTTTCGCCCGTATTGGGCAACATTTTGCCTTATTTATCATGTTCTTTATGACATTTCTTTATTAAATGTCATGATGATTGAATTATCTCTTTCTATGAAAGTCCACATTTTAAACATACAACCCGTACACAAACCTGAGAATGCCTGAAGAGGTTATGATAGGCTTTTGATTTAGAGAACTGAGCATTTGAAGATCTTGAAGAGAGATGCACTTCCTTTGCAACTGTTGCAATATCCTTAGAAATATCATGAGCACTCGCACCATTCCCTACAATGACTACAACCTGCGCGGTGCATATCACAGTCATATACATATACAAATGCATACATAAAAAAATATAACAAGATGCGTCAAGGGAATTCTACCTCTCTAACCATTCAGATGTATCTATTAATTAGTTACATGTTCGGGAGAATTGATTAAACTTGTTGTATTGGTTACAAATGAAAAAAAAGAGTTAAAACTCGTTGTAGTAGCTTGAGTTGAAAGGATGTGAGTAGTAGGCTCTCGGATATACACTCCTTCAAATTTAAGATAAACCATCAGCTATGAAGAAGTTAACTGGA
Source organism: Limonium bicolor (assembly GCA_023374045.1). Lineage (NCBI taxonomy): Eukaryota > Viridiplantae > Streptophyta > Magnoliopsida > Caryophyllales > Plumbaginaceae > Limonium > Limonium bicolor. Next base: position 63,473,051 of record CM041777.1, on the reverse strand, counting down.
AATCTCATTATATAATATATAACCAACCTTGCCCTTGAAAGGTTCAGGAATCCGATAATTATGGCTATGAATTTGCTCTCCAGCCCACTTCTGGATACCTGAAAGTTAGACAATAGTACAATGAACGTGCTTGAAGGATGATGAATAAAACTACTGGAAATAGATAGAATCTTATATAGAGCTAGGTATCATTGCAAACCCTATCTAATTAACTATCTCATAATAACATCAATCAACAGTTGCATACAAATTTACAAAGACTGCTAAGACATAAAGATAGACAAACAAACAAAATTTTCAAGGTGAAACAAATACATTCAATGTGAAATTCGATCATCAATAGCCAACACAATGGATGAGTCATGATTGGGTTTCTGTGTCTTCAACTTATTTCAATCTCGTAGTTTAACTAATTGATTTATAAAGACTCCATAAAGGCCTAAGAGTCTACTTCTTACATAAGATTAATCCCTATAATTAGTCTTTGAAACCAACATGGTTAATCAATTACAACACGTTTCCTTTTTTCATCAATACGGATCAAGCACCCAGACACACAGTGCAATATGCACCTTACCTAATTCAATAAGTGAATTTACATAATACAACAAGTAAGTTTGCATAACCTGTATAATCTAATATTAATATTATTTTTTGTAAGTTAGATAACCTATATAATCCTATACGTATATACATATATAAAGCATATATAATTTAGTACCGAATAACACATAATGTGTGAAGTGTATCCAGCTGCAGTTAACAATTTTCCCGGCCCGTTGTTATCTCATTTAAAGCCGAATTCACAGAAAGGGTTTACTGACCCCGGCATCAAACACAACAAAAACAAGACAAGTACAAGGATAATGGGATACAGATGAAGAGGCCCAAACAAAGCAGGCATAACTGATCGGACAATGGCTACTAAGGGTTCATGCTCCCCCTTTAAGCCAAACCACCATCGCCTTATTTTCCCTGGCAACTCCCAATCAAGCCAGGAGTTGCCTTACCGGAGGTTGCATCATTCTCCACTCGAGGGTTTAAATCAATGATCAATGTATCCAGAGCGATGTGAAAGTGTTGATGCGATTTAGCGATCTTCACCTTTTTAACATTCGAACTATGCTTATTGTGCATCCAAACGTCCCTCAGGGAACTCTCATTCAACACCCTATCAAAATCCCTCTTCTTTCCACTCGTCGTCTTTAAGGGATCACCTGTATGCATAAACACCGAACAACCATGCAAATTCGTGTCCTCAACAGGAGCAACAATCAACTGCTTGGAAGTCTGTGATACTGGCGATTGTGTTCTTGGACTCTATCGTTGCTCCATCGGATTTAAGTCCTTATGATTGTGAAGATTCCCACCTCCAAGGTGGACATCCTCTTCCGAGTCCTCTGATCCAAGCCCCAAAGTGTCTTTCGAAACATTTGGATTGGGGAAGTGTGAACGTGGATTCTCACGATCGTTATCCTTTCTCCCTTCATCAGATGAAGCAATCGTCGCCAAACTTTGGCTTTTGCTAGCATCCTTCAGAATTTTCCAGTTATCGGTTCATCATCATCAGCCAGCTTTTGTCCAATCCATATACTCGCCACCTGGAGCCACGGTCCTTAGGGAAGAGTGTTATCACTAGAGCCTTAGTAGTTCGGGTTTTCTTTGGTTGAGTGCAGGAAAAGGCCACGGCTCTGTTCGATATGGTTTTTTTGCGGTTGTTTTGTGGTTGTTTTGATCTGACTGTTTTGGCTGGCTGTTTTGTAGCTGTTTGCTGGCTGTTTTGTGCTGGTATATTTATTGTTGTTTTGAAAACTGTTGTTTGGCAGTGTGGCGGTTTCATCTTGCGTATTTGAATAAGCTAGTTACGTGTAGTGCGTTTACGGATGTCTGTGCTACAATTACAAATTTTATATTACATTTTAAAACAATTTTTTTAAAGATGTAAATAAAGGAGCTACTAACAAATATATAGATTATTATATACATAATTTATAATTAGAAAAACAACAAAGTTTTATTACAATAAATAATTGTTAACATTTATATTAGATATATACAAATAACTTCACTATTATCACACAATTCTATCAAGGGATAATAACAATTGTAACTATACATGGTTTAAACACACTATGCTACTTGTTCACATTTGAATAAAAGGAAAATGTAATAATTAATTTGTGAACGTTATTAATTTTTACATCATACTAAAAAAATAAACAATTTAATTGTTAAAAATATGCCTAATATATTAATATATGTAGATATAATTAAATATTCAGATTTTATACCTTATTTTAGTAATATAGTAAAACTGATTATCATATCATTCTTAGTAATCATGTACCCCTTCTATCCATAATACAAATATTTTTTTAGTTTTTTAGTACAGATTCTATAAATAACAAAATTAGAATTACTCAAAATAATTTTTAGTATAAGTTTTTAGAAAACACTAGTAGTTTACAACTATTGTTCTATATTATTGTCATTAACATATAATTTAGTATTCCAATCTTTATAAAAAAACTAAAAATAAAAAAGGGAAAAACAAACTTTTTTATATATTTCAATTTTAATTTAATTTTTTGTCAAATTTAATATAGAATATCATTTTTAAAATATGATTATAAATATTGAAAATTCAAATTAATTTATTAAAAATTAATTTTTAAATATTAGTTCATATTATCAAAATATTCTCGCCCCCTAATTACAATTTTCTATTTACGGTATTTATGTTCTTCGCAGTATAACTTACTGCTTGTTTTGTACTGGTATATTTGTGACTGTTTTGAAAATTATTGTTCGGCAGTATGGCGAAAATACCAAAATAAAAATGTCACATTTATACCACAAAAACACCAACAGCGAACGAAGCCCACATATACGGTCAACATTTTGATATGCGGGAGGAAGATTAAGTTATATTAAGCGGCTGATTTGTATACGTATTTGATATACTATTTTGACTCATAATCAACTAGGGCGTTTGTTTCAAGCGAGTAAACGGAATAGAAAAGAATTCTCTTTTATTATTCTAGTTATTTGTTTGAACGGGGAAATGAAATAAATAACTGGTCAACGGCCGCGGGTCAATAGTCAATGGTTACCAGCTGCCAGTTAACGACTATTAATTGCTGGTCAATATTACCGGTCACAGGTCAATGGTCATTAGTAATCAGTTAATGGTCATATGTCGCCGGTCAAAATGTGCTTGGAAAGGGAATAGGGGGTGAAGAATCAAGATAGAGTCATCTATCAGGTAATCTCATTTCTTTCTCCTTTCCTGAAAAAAACTGACAAAACAAACAGCAGGACGGTCCTAATTACCCAAAACAAACGCCAACTTAATACCCTTAGGGCTTGCTTTGTAGGAGGGTATGAGAATGAGTCTATGGGAATGGAAATAAAACTCTTTCTATTACCATGCTTGGTAGTAGGGAATAGAAATTTGTAGAAAGTGGGTATGAGAATCAATTCTAACCTATTCTCATAGATTAATTACCAGAGGAGGGGTGGTTATCACCTTTCATTCCCACCATACAAATTACATCCCCCACCTATGACGTTTGGTGAAATTACACACCCCACCATGAGATTTTAATAATTACTTTCCTTACCCATGTGGTTTCCCCTAGATTACATCTAGCAACTTTTCTATTTTTTGTTCAACTTAAAACTTGTTTAAATGTTGTTCAAAATTGACGAAACTTTACATGGACGTTGCTCTTATATTTTCGTCCAACGTGAAATCCAAAGTTTTTTAAGCTCATATGTGACTCGTGGAACCCAATGAAACATGTGATATGTGAACGTGTTTTCAATGGGTCTCACCGGTCATATATGAGCCTAAAAGACTGTGGATTTGACATTGGACACAAATATAACACCTTAGCATCGTCCATGTAAAGTTTCATCAATTTTGGACAACATTTAAACATCTTTTAAGTTGATCAAATATTAGAATTTTTAGCAGGAAAGTAATTTTTGAAACAGCAGGAAAGTAATTTTTGAAACCTCGTGGGTGGGATGAAATAGTTAGTTATTTTCTTGATGTTTCAATTTGTGAAAAAAAATCAATTTTCATAAAATTTATTTTTTTAAACTAAAAGATAATTAATTCTAGTTAAATATGTTATTAAATATTATTTTGTGAAAAATATTTTAACTAATTACACTTTATTTTCTAGATATGTTTTGATATTTTATTATTTAGTTCTATCAAAATTTTATAATAGTTTTAATAAAATATGTAGAAAAAATAATATCTGTGTGAATTGATATATTTTAATCAATTAAATCTGAATCGAAATATGATAACTAATATTAAATATTTTTAATATGGTTGTAGTTAATAATAAAAATGATTTATTTAGGCTACACTATATAGTCACATTGCTATCTTTATTTCTAAATTTTAATTATTATAATTTATGCTTAAATAGTAATACTTGTATTAGGTATAAAGCTAATAATTACAACCCGGGGCCTGGCGACCCGCTCGAAAAAAGTCCGTCTGAAAAAATCGAGTGGACTTGGACAATAATTCGACCTCGAATAAAAATCTGGCCCGGCCTTGGAAAATTTTTGGGCCTGCTAAACCCGGCACGCCGACCCAAACCGAATAAATATATACAAAAATATGGTCAGGCCCCAGCAAAATTTTGTGTCCGCGTCTAAGCCAAACCCGACCCAAAATACTAAATACTCCCTCCGTCACTTCTTGACCGTCTTGTTTACTATTTGGGTATGTCGTTTAACTTCAATATTTAACATATAATATAATATAATTTTACAAATCTAAGTTTTGTAATTGATTCCTTGTGTGATGAACTACATAATGAAAAAATTAATTTGATCAAAGTAATTTATTTTCTATGTTCAATATTAAAGTAGAAAAACGTGTCAAAAAACAAATAAGAAGATCAAAGTGGACAGAGGTAGTATACATCTAAAAAAAATATCATATAAATTTTTTATTTTTTATATTATATTATTTTAATATGAAATAAATTTTATATAATATTTATTAATATTCGGTTTAATTGAATTATATACATTTTTAAATATATATATATAAAACTAGACTAGGCAGGTCGAATGGGTCGAATGGAAACAAAGCTGGGCCGCTCTAATCAAATTTAAATTTAAAAGTTTTAATAAAAATAATTGATTATAATGTTTAACATTTTATTTTACATGTGAGCGATGAATTATATATTTGATTTATATTTATCAATAAAAATTATGTGAAATTTTATTATATAAATATTATAAAAAATAATTGGTTCTATTTTTTAATGAATTTAAATATTTGGACAACACAATAAACATGTAAATAAAGATGAAAGTATAACTATTAGTTGGTTATACTAACCAAACAAGGGTTTGGTAATGTTAATTCTCACCCATTGATTCTATTATCATTCCTATACCCATCATTTTCACTCACATTCCCTTTGTCACTTAGGGCATCCACAATGGTGTGGATTCCACCCATAATGTTAAAAGAGAAAAAAGAAAATGATGAGGTGGAGGAGAGAGGATGTGAGAGGGGTTCTTAACTAAACACCCTCTTTTTAGAGAACCTAGGTAAGTAAGAGAGAGATTATGAGAGGAGATAATAAAAAAATATTTATTGTTGGGTGGAATCCACTTTTACCATTGTGGATGCCCTTACCAAGTAAAACTTAGACCTTCAAGCGTTTCAATTTTTTGATTTCAATTAGTCCTAAACAATGACATCGTTAAAAGGGACTACAGTTGCCTTTAAGCAGAACTTTTGCTTTGTATTTGTATCTAGTATTTACCCTTCAAAGACTGGCCCGTAGATGGTCGTGGTAAATGGGCCCAGAAAGAGGACCACACAAAAGGCAATAAAAAGAGGTTTTACCGTTTTCAGGTTGTTCAGGCTTTACCAGCCCAGTTAACTGAATCCATAAGGTAATTAACTTTCAAATGAAAATTCATCAGTCCAGTAAAAAATTATTATAAATGAGAAGCTCAAGCCCACTACCAAATAATTACCTGGGATCTCAGCGGGTCGCGGGGCTGTAGCATGCCCATTGCAGATAACCACGGCGTCAAACACCTCATCTTCTTCTTCAGTGTAATCCTCACCCGATCCATTTCCCCTCTTTTTCTTCCTCCACCGCACAATCCATGGCAGAGGCAGACTGCCACCATCTCCGCCGGATGTACCATCATTACCACCTGGGACTCGCTCCACTCGGACAACTTCACACCCAAACTTTATCAACTTCCAGATCCCGAACTCTGCCGCAAACCGCTCCAGAAATGCCAATACCTCCTCGTGACGGGGAAACATCCTCGGATCACCGAAGTCCGTACCCGAGAAGGGGTAGTCGAAGAACCCCATCAGATGGCGGGGGAGGTTAGTTCGTAGAGATAGGTACATGCTGCTGTGCACGGTCGATCTACTCGGGTCCAGGCCGATCGGGTCGGATTCGACGCGAGGGTTGTAGGCCCATATGCCACCCAGTCGGTTGTTTTTCTCGAACACGGTGACCTGATGGTGGGATTGATTTCTGGCTAGCTCCCGCGCGGCTATGATCCCCGCGGCGCCGGCTCCTATCACGGCTATCTTTAGGCCTCGTGCTTTGCCGGTGGTGGTCATTATTGGGAGTGTTGGGTTTTGAGGCGTGGAATTCGAGGAGGGTCGTGCTCTGCTTTATGCTACTCTTTTGGAGTGTTCTTGTAGGGGAGATGTCGTCCGTCCAAGGTAGAGTACAATTGTAGGGGAGATGTCGTATCGAAATTCGATGTGAACTTGCTACCGTTTTTCAAAAATATTTTATAAAATTATAACATCTACCGAAAACTTTTAACATATTACAACCAGTGTCCCTCACAAAATGATTCACACATTTGAAAACATTTCTAAGTAACAGACAAGACAGGAAGATGGTTTTTAAAGTTTGGGAAAATTTACATTTATAATTCATGATATATTCCTTTTTAGAAAGTTGTTCATAAAATGTTACGATTTGATTTTGAAATTAACAAAATGTCATTATTCGTTAATTGACGTTAGTTCCGCCGTTAACTCTTTTGGTAAATGACCAAAATATTCCTTATGATAAATTTGAATTTTTTTAAAAAATATATTTGAATTCCGCTGAGTCGACTGTGTAACAGCTATTTTTTTATTTTTTTTTAAAGTTCACAAAATAATCTTTTTTTTTTGTTTTATAGTTCACAAAATGCCACTATATGGGTTTTATGTTCACAATATGCCACTTTTTAAGTTTTGATGTTTACAAAATGTCCCTGTTTTTGCTGTAACGGTTAGTTTGAGCCCAACAAATCTTTTTTGCCTTTATAAGACATTATTACCATGTAAACAAAGCACAAACAACATACTAATTAAAGTCATGGCCTTGATACAACTAAAACCAATGAAAAATTTCAAACAATTCATTGCAAATGTGGGGAGTATTGTTTGAAATTTTTCATTGATTGTAGTTGTAAACAAGGTCATGACTTTAATTAGTATGGTGTTTGTGCTTTGTTTACATGGTAATAAGGTCTTATAAAGACAAAAAAGAGTTGTTGGGCTCAAACTATCCGTTACAGCAAAAACAGGGGCATTTTGTTAACATCGAAACTTAAAAAGTGGCATATTGTGAACATAAAAACCCATATAGTGGCATTTTGTCAACTATAATACAAAAAAAAGGGTATTTTGTGAACTTTTTAAAAAAAATTCAAAAAATAGTCGTTGCACAGTCGACTCAACGGAATTCAATTTGTTTAAAAAAAATCAAACTTACCGTCAGGGGTATTTTGGTCATTTAGCAGAGGGAGTTAATGGCGAAACTAACGTCAGTTAGCGAACAGTGGCATTTTGTGAATTTCAAACTCAAATCGTGGCATTTTGTGAACAACTTTCCAAAAAGGGGTATATTGTGAAGAGTAAATTACTCAGAACCCCCTTGAGGATTTGGGATATTACAGTTAACACCCTTGTGTTTATCATAATTACTGGTAACCACCTCGAGGTTAAGGTATCTTTGACTACGAGCCCCCAAACTATATCTTTGTTATTAAGAAGTTAACTACGTGTTGACCTATCAGCTTAATCACATTAATAATGTCAGACTGGATAAAAAACACTACTTAATCTGTTTTGTTATTTTCCTAAAAATGTCAACCTTGCCTCGAAAATGCATCTAAAGTGGGATGAGAGAGAGTTAGACGATGTTGATTAAGCAGTTTTGTTGTCCATCTTGGCATTATTTATGTGATTAAGTTGATAGATCAACACGTAGTTAACTTTCTAATAACAAAGTTATAGTTTGGGGGCTCGTAGTAAAAGATACCTTAACCTTGAGGTGGTTACCAATAATTATGATAAACACAAGGGGGTTAACTGTAATATCCCAAATCCTCAAGGGGGTTCTGAGTAATTTACTCTATTGTGAATTATAAACTCAAATCGTGGCTTCTTGTGAATTTTCCCTTTAAGAATTTTTTTGAAGGTCGAAGTAAAAGAGGCGGAAACAATGAAGACACGCTGCAGGAACATCTTAAGAAGATTTGGATGACATTAACATTGACAAGGATAAGGATAAGGGTCTCATGCAGGGGCGGAGCCATGAATAAAAATTGAGGGGGCATACATAAAATTACAAATAATTAGGGAGGTTTATGTAAAAAAATTCTAAAAAAAATTTTACACTATATTTTTGTGCAATTTAACAAAGTTGGGGGGGCCTTTGCTCCCTCCATCCCCCCTTGGCTCCGCCGTTGGTCTCATGCATAGGTCTTTTTTACATATTTGTAGTACTTTTAAGTTAAATTTAGGTATAAGTCAAAAGGATAGAAAATAGAAAAAACAGTCATAAACGTCTAAAAACGGGACAAATTCTACTCCGAGGCGCAGGCGTTGATCCCACCCACCAGGACTCGCGTCGACACGCTAGTGGAGACGAATGCCGAGATGGGCAGGCGTCCACAATGGCTAGCAATGGCAGGCGTCACTACTAAAAAGTTGTTGTTTACCCACGAAAAATTACTCACGGGACAGAAACCATAGGTATATACCCACGGTTGACCTACGGGATAGTGAAGGAAGAGTTTCCCAACATAATACATACGGATTACCCACTGAAGTTTATACCCACGAAATATTCCATAGGTAAATACCGTAGGCAGTTACGCGGGGATACAGCGCCAAGTGGTGCAAAATATACCCACGGGCGTTATCTGTGGGTAAATTGGCGGCAAAAGATACCCACGGGAGGTTTCCGCAGGTAAAACGACTATGTTTTGCCCAGGTAAGTAGCTGCATACTAAGGCCAATTTACCCACGGTATTTTCCTTATGGAGGCGCGGGCGTCTATAGTCGTAGAATTACACAGGCGGTGGCCCATGCCTACTGTTGTGCGCATCAGTGACGGCTAAACCGGGCGGTTTGGACGGAGTTTTTTTTAATTTTGGATCGATTTTGACCTCTTTTGACTGGTCTTCACCTTTGTTGGACTGGTTCTGACTTAATTTGATCGGGTTTTACCTAAGATGATTTTTTTACCAACTTGCACTTCATCTCTCTATTTTTTGCTTAGTTACACACTTCCATTGTTTATGTTGAGCATGCTCTTAACCTTAGTTAACCGCACGTTATTATGTGCTATTAAGGGTGAGAACAACGTCGGATATGACCACGAAGAAGTGAATATAGACACAGGCATCTATTCAACACCGGTCAAATATTTGTCGACAAAGAAGAAGCAGCTGCTTTGATGATCCGTATTGCCAAGCATAACAACATATATTTGATTAGACAAACTGATAGGGATGACGGCGAACTTGTTATGACATGCGAAAGGTCTGGCAAGACTAGATCACGAAATAACCAACGACAATCATCCTCTTCTAGCCAATGGTGCTCTACCTCGAAGAAATGCAATTGACCATTTCGTCTAAGCATTCGCTCTGCCTCGACTAAATTATTCCATGCAATCACAGCGGCCAGAGAACTTATAGCCAACCAGTGGCTAGAGAGCCCATAGCCAACCAGCGACCAAAGACCACACTATCTCTCGCTGACTATCCATTTATAGCTGCTTGTCAGCCATCCATATGATAGTCGTTGGTCGGCTATGTAGTATCCAGCCATTGGTCGGCTACGGTAGTGGTAGCCACTAGGCGGCTATCCCTGTCTAAACTTGCTTTTGGTTGTCTCCTTTGCATGAAAACGATTACATAAAGTAAAATGTTAACTGCAAATAACACTTCTTTTAGGTTATTCAGATTGGGTTTTGGATTGGTCATTTGGATCAATTAAGGGTCATTCTCAGTGTGCAATGCAATGGATAATCTACCTTAGATTATGCTGGGCCATTACCAAAATGTGAGTTAAAAGTGGAGTTTGAGAAATGTAATCTTACCCATATATGGTGACCCCCAATCGCATAATCTGCAACCATATGAGTTCTAAGATAGTTTAATATTTGGATTCGATGTAGTTCGTATTGACCAAATATAGGCCCGTTCTCATATTAGCTTTTCATATCAGATGAACATTACTTTTCTTTAGGTCCCATAAATTAGATTCTCCATATTATACAATCTCCATAATCAAACGCTTGATAGAGTATCGTTCCCAATAATTTTGTTGGGCTCCACTTCAAAAATGTATTTCAAAACCGAGCCTTGGTATTTGTTATGTTTAGGTTTTGTGATATTATCAGTCGATTCGAGTAATTTTGAATTGGATGGTTGTTAGTTGAATTAATAAATCAACTTACTTTATCTATGATATATGTTTGGTCCTAATTAGGATTCAGTTGATTTCAGTTCAGGTAACAGAAGGTAATTATGTGCTTTCGGTTGGACTTATTTTTTGATTCAATTTAGTTTTATTTGGATAGTTTCAAAAAATTTAGACCATTTTCAAATTATATTACTTGTCAAATTTAAGGTTGGGATCAAACTAGATGGTGGGGCAAATGACCCAACTATAATTGGTGCACTAGTGTTGTTTTGGATAAGTTTTAAATTGGCGTTTTTATAAGAAAAGGGTTTGAAATTTTTTAAATTAGCATTTTTTTTTAGAAATAGTTTGAATGGAGCTGAATTTGGCATGGTAAAAACATACTAGTAAGAAATTAATCTCATGTATATAGAACCCAATTGAGGAATCTAATCTCTGGTTTAAGCTTTTCAATAGATAATTATTCTGGAAAAATAATAATACTCCATTCAAAATATAAGTTGTTATAAATTCTTTTTTCATAATTTTTAACAAAAAAAATTAAATAACTATTGTACTTTTAATTTGGTATTGGAAAAATAAAAAAACGTAGCTATAATTTATTAGGAAAACAAATTGTTCCGTGTAATTAATATAATAATCAAACAATATATAAAAGGTAAAAGTACGGTGATAGAAACAAACCAATAGGTCTGAGCTACATCCAAATGTTGCCAAGATGGTTATATATGCTGACCTTGAAAGTATATTGATAGTTACATTTGGGGTAAGTTTTTTAATTTAGAAAAGTTGAGAGAGATATGGCATGGAGGTGCGCACGTAAAAGTTATCAGATGTAACTATCAATATACTTGCGAGGTCAGCATATGTAACCATTTTGGCTACATTTGGATGTAGCTCAAACTTATTGGTTTATTTCTATCACCGTACTTTTACCTTTTATATATTGTTTGATTATTATTTTAATTACACGGAACAATTTGTTTTCCTAATAAATTATAGCTACGTTTTTTATTTTCAATACCAAATTAAAAGTATAATAGTTATTTAAATTTTTTTGTTAAAAATTATAAAAAAGAATCTAGAACAACTTATATTTTGAATATGGAGTATTATTATTTTTCTAGAATAATTATCTATTGAAAAGCTTAAACCAGAGATTAGATTCCTCACTTGGGTTCTATATACATGAGATTAATTTCTTACTAGTATCGCGATTTGTTTTTTTTCTTTTTTTTAAAAAAATTATTCTTTTTATTTCTTTATCACAAAATTTTTAAATTATTGTAACTTTTAATATATAAGTCCAAAATGAAAAAAAGTTATATCATTGTTCACTTAAATTCAAGCTCTTCAAAACAAAACCAGTCATGGATATATTTTGACAATTTTTAAATAAATTATTTTTACATGTATAGTGTAAAGAACGTAAAAGAAAACTTGTACAGATGGTCATACAAACATGTACAAATGTTCATTAAAACATGTACATCCACACGTAAAAAGATGTACATCCTCACATTAAAAACATACAGATGATCACATAAACCTGTACGAATCATTAAATATGTACATCCTTGGATTAATTTTTGTACATATAAGGGAGAAAACTTGTACAGATGGCCATACAAACATTTATAGATGTTCATTAAAAAATATGTACATTTGAACATTTGAACATGTACATCGTCACATTAAAACATGTACATTCTCACATTAAAATATGTACAAACATTCTCACATTAAAATATCATCGTATACATGTAAAAATAAATTTTTTTAGGGAAAATTCACAAAATGCCATGATTTGAGTTTATAATTCACAATATACCACTGTTGTTTTCGTAATTCAACTTTAAACATGCTTAAATGTAGTCCAAATATGATGAAACTTTACATGGACAATGCTAAAGTGTTATATTTTGGTCCAATATCAAATTTGAAATTTTTTATGGTCACATGTTCATTGGGTCCCACATGTCACATATGAGCTTAAAAAACTTCAAATTTGATATTGGACCAAAATATAACACTTTAGCAATGTGTTTGTAAAGTTTCATCAATTTTGGACAACATTTAAGCATGTTTAAAGTTGAATTACGAAAACAACAGTGGTATATTGTGAATTATAAACTCAAATCATGGCATTTTATGAATTTTCCCATTTTTTTAAAAGTTGTCAAAACATATCCATGACTGGTCTTGTTTTGAAGGGCTTGAATTTAGATGAATAATAATATATATATTTTCATTTTGGACTTATATATTAAAAATTACAACCATTTAAATTATTGTTTATGATAAAGATAAAGAAAAAGCAAAAAGAAAAAAAAGGCAAACGAATTCGTTTACGTTCAGCCTGTTGCGTGTGGTCCCTCTGTCCCTTCTCATATGTAGCCAAGATGGCTATAGTTAGCTGCAACTAAGAATTTGCGGAAACAAACAATCTAAGATGATCTATAATTTAAATGTAATTGTCTATTTTAGAATGCTTTATATTTTGAAGATGACATATATGTTGGGGTATAACCCAAGAATCCTTTGCATATCTTCTAGTTAAATGAGAACTCTCCAATAGCAAGAAAATGCTCAACAATCCTTCACTATTACACAATTAAAAATCTTCCACCCAATCCATTGTATAACAATTTACGGCTTGCCTAGTAGGAGAGTATGAGAATAAATATATGAGAATAGAAATAAAACTCTTTCTATTACATGTTTGGTATGACATAATATAAAATTATAAAAAGTAGGTATGAGAATCAATTTGAACATATTCCCTAGATTGATTACCATGGGAGGGGTGGTTATTACTTTTTAATCCCACCATGCACATTTTATTGTAACCAATTTTCATCCTTTTTTTATTAGTTAATTATTTCCTTAATGTTTTAATTTGTAAAACAAAATCAATTTTCATAAAATTTATTTGTTTGAAACTAAAAGATAATTAATTTTATTTAAATATTTGATTAGATAATATTTTGTGAAAAATATTTTAACTAATTTAACTTTGCTTTCTAGGTACCTTTTGATATTTTTATTATTCAATTCTATCAAAATTTTATTATATTATTAATAATATTTAGAAAAAATAAAATTTGTGTGAATTGATATATTTTAATCAATTAAATCTGAATTCAAATAGTATAAGTAATATTAATTTTTTTAATGCGGATGTAGATAATAATAAAAATGACATATTCAAAATATACAATATAGACACATTGCTATCTTTATTTCTAAATTTTAATTATTAAAATTTATGTTTAAACATTAATAATTGTATTAGCTATAGAGATGATCAAGTATAACCGGCCCGGCGACCCACACAAAAAAAAATTGTCCGAAAAAAAAATCGGACAGGCTTGAACAACAATTCGAGCTCAAATAAAAAATCGGCCTGGCCAGAGAAAATTTTTGGGCTTGCTAAGCCCGGCCTGAATACTTATATACAACAACCACGCCCGGCTGCGGTAAAATTTTGTGCCAGCGGGTAAGCATGACCCGGTTCGAATTACTATATATACATCTAAAAAATATAATATATAATATATAGTTTTTAATTTGTTTTATATTATATTAGTTTAATATTTATTCAAATTGTATATAATATTTATTAATATTCATTTTAATTGTATTATATACATATTTTTTAAAAAATAGTCATTGTATTAAAAATAATATAAAACCCGGCCAGGCGGGTCGAGAGGAAACAAAGTCTGGCTGAACCCTTTCATTTGATCAACTCTAATTTACTATTAAAATGAAGCTTAAATTTTAAACTTTTAATAAATTAATTTATTATAATGTTTAACTATTTTATATGTGTGCAATGAACTCTATATTTATTTTATATCTAATTATTATAAAAACTATGTAAAATTTTATTATGTAAATATTATAGAAAATAATTGGCTGTTTTGTATTAATGATTTAAATTATTTGGACAACACAATAAACATGAAAATAAAGATGAAAGGATGAATGTTAATTGTTTGTCTTAACTAAACAAAGGTATCATAATACTTATTCACATACCCATTGATTCTATTACTATTCTCATACTCATCATTTTTATTCTCATTCCCACTGTCACTCACCAAACAAACCCTTAGCCAAATAAGTTTCAACACAAACCAACGCTTGCATCGCTTACAACTAGGGGTGGCAATGGGTCGGGTTCAGGTCGGGTGAAGCTTCACCCGCACCCGTCACCCGTTTTCACCCGCTCCACCCGAACTTGACCCGTCACCCGTTAAGGTTCACCCGAACCCGACCCGAACCCGAGGGTGATGGGTCGGGTGGGAATCAGGTGATGGGTCGGGTGATGGGGTGAGATCCGACCCAACCCATCACCCGTTTCACCCGTTTTTCACCCGTTTATTTCAGGTTTCCACCCATTTATACGGGTCGGGTAGACGAGTGGATCGGGTACCCGGTGGGTTTTGCCACCCCCACATACAACCCCTTGAACACACATCATGAGTTGTAATATCGCTATACACAAAGCGTATTGGACAAACCATCGACCTGGATCCAAACTAGAGGAGATCAAATGGGCGGACGGGCCGAGTTCGGGCCGGACCTAAAAAGAATTTTAGGTTTGTCGGGCATATTTCTAATATCCAAGTCTGTTTTTTTTTTGGCCCGGCCAGGTCCAAATTTTTTTCGACCCAATTTTTTAATTTTTTTAAAATAATTAATAAAAATTTAAATAAATAATGAAATTCTAAATAAAAGTTTTAAAAAATAGGGAAATTTCATGAAATGCCACTAAAAAGAAAGAAAGTCATGAAATGCCACTATATTTTTGTAAAAGTCTATGAAATGCCACTATGTCATTGACTAGAAGCAAAAAAGACAAAAATACCCCTACTAGTTAATAAAGTATTTTTAATTCACAATATGCCCCTAAGTGTTAAAAAATTCACTTAAAATTAAAAATACTATAAAATATAGATAACTATAAAAAGTATTTAAGATATTATAAAAAATATAAAATATATTAAAATATCATAAAACATTGAAAAAAAGTAAATATTTCTTAGATTTTTTTGAAAATTATTTAATACCAGAAAAAAGAATATAGAGTTTTAAACACATAATTTAAACTAATTTTTCTACAAATTTAGACCAATATAGTTCCATAATCTATACCAATTAATTACCATAATTTATACCAATTAATTACCATACAATTTTAAATTTTTTTCTATCAATTTAATATTTGTATTCAAAAAAATTATTTTAATTTTTTAATTAATATTTGGAAAAATTTTTAATTTATATTCCATTTTACAGATGTTTTTAGGACATAGTATAATTTATTTAGAACAAAAAATATAAAGATAATTTAAAAATGTATCATACAAATTATGGTAATTAATTGGTACTAGTTATGATGCTTAATTGGTAGAAAAATATGTATAAATTATGACTAGTATTAACTTTTCTACCAATTAAGCACCATAACTTGTACCAATTAACTACCATAATTTATATACCATACATTTTCAAATTATCTTTTTTTTTCAATTAAAATTATTTAGTCGAAATAAAGTATATTATGTCATAAAGTTATCTGCAAAATGGAATATAAATTAATTTTTTCCAAATATTAATTAAAAAACTTAAAATAATGTTTATGAATAAATAATTAATATGGTAGAAAAATAATTTAAAAATTTATGGTAAAAAAATTTGGTACTATATTGGTTTAAATTTGTAGAAAAATTAGTATAAATTAATTTTTAAAAACTCTATATTCTTTTTATAGTACTAAATAATTTTGAAAAAAATCTAAGAAAAATTTACTTTTTTTATGTTTTGTGATATTTTAATATATTTTTATAATATTTTAGATATTTGTTTTATAGTTATCTATACTTTTATAGCATTTTGCAATTCTTGTGAACTTTTTAACACTTAGGGGCATGTTGTGAACTTTAAAGGTACTTTATTAGCTAGTAGGGGTATTTCTGTCTTTTTTGCTTCTGGCCAATGACATAGTGGCATTTCATGGACTTTTGCGAAAATATAGTGGCATTTCATGACTTTCTTTTTTTATAGTGGCATTTCATAAATTAGCCAAAAATATAATGGCATGTCATGAAATTTCCCTAAAAATAACATAATTCTACATAGAATATTAAAAACTTAATAAAATTATAAATAATTTAATTTTTTTTATAGTTACGGTAGTGGGTAGGTTTTAAACCCAGGACCTTTGGTTCATGTATACCACTCCTCTACCGACCAAGCCACGGGGGCTTGGCTTATATAGTTTTAAATAATAATATATATATATTTAAGGGAAAATTACATCGCCCACCCATGACGTTTGGCGAAATTACACAGCCCACCCACGAGGTTTCAAAAATTACTTTGCCCACCCATGTGGTTTCCACAATTTTACATCCAGCAACTTTTCTAATATTTGATCAACTTAAAAGATGGTTAAATGATATCCAAATTTGATGAAACTTTACATGGACGATATTAAAGTGTTATATTTTGGTAAAACGTGAAATCCAACGTTTTTTAAGCTCATATATGATCCGTGGGACCCGATGAACGTGTCTCATGTTTCATTGGGTCCCACAGATCATATATGACCTTAAAAAACTTTGGATTTGGCATTGAACAAAAATATAACACCTTAGCATTGTCCATGTAAAGTTTCATCAATTTTGAACAACATTTAACCATCTTTTAAGTTGATCAAATATTAAAAAAGTTGCTGAATGTAAAATTATGGAAACCACATGGGTGGGCAAAGTAATTTTTGAAACCTCGAGGGTGGGGTGTGTAATTTCGCCAAACGTCATGGGTGGGCGATGTAATTTTCCCTATATTTAAATTTGGGCCGAACCAGGCTTTGTTTCAGATCCAAAATTTCGTCGGAGCTCGGTCGATTTTTAAGTCGGGCCTGATATTTTGTCCAAGCCCGCTTGAATTTTTTTTCAACCCCAACTTTTCAAACTTTTTTCAGGTCGGACTGAATCGGGTCACCGACCGGGTTAAGTTTGATCAGCTCTAATCCAACCAATAACTATTTTGTTGCCCCTACCTTGCTCCATCACATCGCACCCCCCTTTCTCCTACAATAAACTCCCAATGTCCAATTGCCACATACCACACGAATTCCTCGCATAGATCCTAACAAAATTGAGAGACATAATCCCCTCAGGTTAGGTTCCTCCCAACTACTCTCCCCCCGCATTAGGACCACTAGAAGACAACTTTCTATTCCTCCATGATAAAGGCCCACCCTAAACTTCGCAACTAACTCAAATTCTTCATAAATACCATCTATGAATAAGGAAGACAAACAATACAACAAGGTTGAACCATAAAAACCTCAATCCACCATTTTCCTTAAGTCAAATAGTTGTTTTCTCTTTAGAGGGCGAAGACAGCCCTAGTGATTATTCCATACCTAGCAGGGATCATCACCCACACTTTATTTATGCAACTTCTTTTGTCAACTAAAGTAACTTTTAAACATGAATAAACACACATTTCCAATCATTTCTTCCCATCACTTCCTTTTCCGTGGTCGTCTCTCTTATCACCACTTATAAACTGAACTCGTACGCTCGGTCAGGTTTCCACTTCGCGCAATCGGAAATTAATTTTTTTTACAATATTGCCCTTATTTTAAAATTTTCTATAAATACTTTCAAAAATTAAAATATTCACCAAAAACTTGTGATATAGTATAAATAGTGCCCAAAACACACTAATACTTTCAAAAATTATAATATTTACCCAAAACTTATAATATATTACAAAGTGCTCAAAACACACTAATATTTTCAAAAATTAATGTTCACCCAAAACTTGTGATATATTACAAATAGTTTCCAAAACACATAAATTTTCCAAAAGCACCGCTAGCACCTCCTAGATGATATTAATTAACGTCGACAAGGACTTACGAGGGGATCATTCAATAGTATAATTTTATGAATTTACAGTATTTTTAAGTTAAATTTAGGTAAAAAAGAAATGTACAAAGGTATTGTTGATAGTGACACCCTTACAACTAGTCACAAGAAGTGGTACGATAACAGATTCAAAGTAGTGAGTCGACGATGGGCGTTCTGTAAACCGTCTCAGTTTACAGTTTTGTCATATATTTACACTCATAATAGAACAAAATAGAAAACAATCGGTCACAAAACGTTGAAAATTGAGCAACAGAATCCCCCTGGAAGTAGGTGGCGACGCCGGGTGGGAGGAGCCGGCGGCGACGCCTAGTACGAGGGGCCGGCGTCGACGCCTAGTATGAGGGGCTGGCGTCAGCGTCTGCTACTCGTGCATCTTTTTTTGTTTTTTGTACTGTTTTTTTACCAAATTTTGTTCTATATTAGTACCTAAATTACAAAAAAACTAAAAAGTACCTCAAATGGGCCCTTAGTGTTTTACCCAAAATTTTGACCCCCCTGGTTAGGGTCTATGAGGTTTTGGTGTTGTGAGGGGCACTTCAATCAAGTAATGAGAGATTCCTGCTCGATCGGCGCATTCCGGGGATTGGGGAGCAGTTTCGTCATTGTCAGGGGCGTTTCTGTAATTTTTAAGGCTCCTGAGACCTCCTATAGGCTTTGTCTCTCCTCCAAAAGATGCTCCAATTAGCTTGAATAGCTTTGAAATTTTAACCCATGATAGAGGATGACATTTTAAGCATAATGGCGTTGGAATTTTGATTTTTTGAACTTCCAATAATTTTCTAGCAATTCCTGACTGAATCTGATGAGAAATTGAATTTAAAAATATTCCAACATTTAAAAAATTCGATTCCACTTCAGAAAAATCATAATTTCCATCCTTGACACGTGGCTAAAATTTCACAGCAAAATTCTTTTGGGAAGTCACTTATTTAAAATGCCAAAAAATCTTACTTTTACTAGATTTTCTTTATCTTTAAGAAAGTCTATATAAAGGGATAGATCTTTTGATAGAATCGGAATATGATAAGCTCAAGAACCCTAGGAAGTCAGAAAGCACAACCTCCTCTCTCTCTCACGTTTTTCAACACACGGCTACCCGAATCATACCGAAAATCCCCTGAAATCACCATCTAAACACGTTTTTCAATTCCCAACACATCAAAAGTCATCAAACATCAACCAAACCACCTCCAAAACGTGAATAACACCATCAACAATCAACAAGCAGAAGCTCGGGTCGAACTCAATCCGGAACCGGCACCATAGGAGCCTCCGAAGAATCCCGCCGTGAAGAATAATCTTGAATTCGATGGTAAAACAGGTTACAATTTTACTTTTCTAACTCCCCACGACCTTATTAACTCTCTGTAAAATTTTGGGCTCAAATCAACCCTTTTCAGCTTCTGTATCGCTAATTGCTTTTGCTTCTGCCTAGTTACTTGTATGTCAAGTTTCGTGCATAATTAGACTTCAAACTGCAATCTTTCAATTACTAACGTATTGTATACCTTTCAGGCTACACATACATAATTTTTTAGCTGAAAACACCGTCGGGAACCATCAAAAACCCACTGTCCGTGGGTGGTCCGTGACCTCGGACGCATGGTCCGGGACCACGGACGGGTTGTCCGTGACCACGGACACCCACGGACGGTGGCGGGATTTCATATTTTTCAATTTTTCAAAATTTAGGGTTTCTGTCAATACATGTCCTGGCCCACGGACACCCTGTCCGTGGCCCCGGACTTTTCAAGTTTACGTTTTTATTTTTGTTCTGTTTTCGTAATCATTTAATTCAATTGGGGTCCGTGGTCTCGAACATTGGGTTCGTGGCCATGAACAAAATTAAAATTTGACCTAATTCTGCCTCCAAAACCCTAGTTTATGTATTTTCATATTTCACTTTAATTTTCTGTCAAAAACGTTAAAAAATAAAAAAAAGAGAAGCGCGCACCTAGATTAAAAACAACTTCGTAGTAAGCCGTAAATAAACTAAGTAGAGGAAAAACGACCTAGGAGGGGTAATGAAAGTAATTTGAACCCTAAATAAGTCGAATACCAAGCCCCCGAACCCGAATTCTACCTTTCCTAATTTACTCTAGGTTAAAATTAGGTGGCGACTCGTAATAGGTTCCAGTGAGCTAGTTTAGGTTTTAATAATTATTGTTATATGACATAGTTATTAACCTTAGGTTATAAGTGGACCTAAAACCCGCGTAGATCCTAATCAACTTTAATCAACATAGGATAGGGTTTAAAATCGAGGCTCACAGACTGGCGACTCTGTTGGGGACAACTTCTTAATCTTAACTTGTTTAACTTTAAGAAAGAGGCTTAACTCGAAAAATGTTTATTTATGGCTTTGTTACATTGTTTGTTTACTTTTGTGCGCAATTTAATTTTCTGCACCTTTGCATCATGTGAGAGCGAGGGTCCACGCAAACCAATTTCACCCCGGGACCCGTTTGAGGGTCCCCTGTCAGGGACTCACACCTTTTAGGTGATGTGAATAAGTGGGGGAAAAGAGGAGGGTGTCGTCTAACCACACCCCCTTAATACCTGGGCTTTAGCCCCAAGCATTTTCCTGGCAGTACCCTTACATAGCCCATTGTTTGGTCAGTCAAAGACCCGACCGTAGACGCACACCTTCAAGTGATGTGAAAAAAGTGGGGAAGCCCAAAGAGAATAGTGTGCAAGCCCTATTCCTTTGTGGTGACCTGGGCCCGCGCCCCAAGCACCTCTCCGGATTGATCCATACCTGTTGGATTTAATCGTCAAGCGAGGACATGTTGAATTTGTGTGGGCCCTGATTGTTTGTATGATCGACCCACTACCAAGCCTAGGAACTGATAGGAATCTTTCCTACACCAGACTCAGCCCAACTCAAATTCGTAACCTTGTTGTTTACGGCCCAGTGGCCCTTTGTTTGAGTATGTAAGTCGTTTATTTGGGCTTTAGCCCAAAAGCTCGGGTTAGATAGGTCTTCTATCGGCCCAATTGAATTGCCCACTTACTTCCAGGCCCACATGAAAGAAATTCACTAGGACTATGGAGTGATCCACAAGATTAGAAAATCACTTAGGCCTTAGCGCTTCTCTACAGTCCTTAAAGTTTTGTGAACCACGTAATATCACAATATTCAAGACATGTACTTTCATTTCCGACTCACAATTTCGGCTATGTTCCTTTCTGATAAACGCCATTGTGAAAACAGGCAGACCGTCATCGCAGACCGTCATCACAAACATGGAGGGAAAAGGCAGGCCAGATGGTGTAGAAGATAGGATGGCAGAAATAGAGCTTAGGCTGGAAGCCATGACAAAAGATTTGGAAGGCTTGAGAGACAAGATCAATTCTCAAGGTGTAGATTTGCATGTCCTAAGAAGGGCCACTGATGCCAGAACTGAACTTGAAGCCATGATGGCTGCCATGGAGCGAAGACATAATAGTGTCAGGGATGCCATGGAATCCAACTATATTGTTGTAATTGAAGAATTGAAGGCAAAGGTTCTCTCCCTGGAGGCCGAACGTCAAGCTCAGGACGAACTAGCGGGCAAGCTACTTAACTCTCTTCATGATCGTACAGAAGCTCGCCCCATCTGGGCCCAGGGTTCACAGGGAAATGTTGAGGAACTTGTTGCAATGTTCCAGAAAGCTATTAAGCAGCCGGAAGTGGTCAACCAGGCAGCAACTTGCATTCAAGGTTGCACCCGAAAAAGGACTAGACAGCATGAAGAAGGCGCCAGTGGGTGGATAGGAGGACCACGATGGGACATTAGAGCAATAGAGTCACCACAGCAGAACTCTGATCTGAGACAATTTACTAATATCGGCTAGACACTAAGTCAAGCGCTTGAGGAACTTTGAAGGAGAAGTCTGCTACCACCAAAGGCCCCGAAGGAGGACTTGCTCGATTGGGGAAAGATCTGAACCAATTATGTCACTACCATCAGCTTCCCGGTCATGACACTGACCATTGTAGGGCCTTGCAGCATAAGATCCAAGACTTTATTGACCAGGGATTTCAGTTCTCGAAGCGCGAGAAAATTTTCGGAAGTTCCGTGCGAGAGCATCGCTAGGAGTTATCTTTATTTTGGTTTCCCTACTTGTTCCCTTAGTCATTCGGTGTAGTTTCCTTTTTCCTTAGTTAGCTTAGTTGGTCGTTGCTTTTCTTTTGAAATAGTCTAAACAATAAGGGATTTTGTTGTCGCACTTGTCTGCTATTAATAAGAGAAATGTTCGTTTTGCTTTCATGAAAAGTCCAAATTGGTATTTATACATTCATTCTCGCATCTTTCAAAAAAAAAGCAAGATGTCTCATGGAACCCACCTGCAAGTGTTATAAGGTAGAACCCTTGTTTTCACTAATTCCTCTGTACAAAGCCACCACTCCGCATACAGACACCACTTTCATCATATACATCCCATGTGTCTCACCACTCCACTTTCTCAACATTTCACCAAATACGTAAAGCCAAAAATTTGTTGTCACAAAATCACCCATCACCTCCCCACAGGATCACCTCATCACCACTCGCCATTACACACACAGCCATCCACCACAAATAACCTGGGTACCCAAAGGGCTCGTCAAAAAACCCCACAACAATATCGGGGGCAATCTGAGTTAAGGAACGATAATGTTTATTTCTTTTGTTTAGATGTGCAAACAAGTCTCTGAGTGTACACTTCGCGAGAGTGCCTTGAGCGGTAAAACCAAGAGCGAAAGAGCGTGTCATTCTTACACGACTCCGGAGAGATCATATTCAAAGGAAAGGTAAACGACATGAATCCGACCGAAGGAGATAATTTTTAAATTTACGCTTAAACCTGTGAAAAGTAACAAAGATACACAACTATTAGGGATGACGAAGCACCTAGGTACAGCACCGCACAACCAAAAAGCTTGTGAACCCTGACATTACACCCTAGGCACCCCCGCTGAGCTTTTCGCATATGTCCTCTTTTACAACGCTACAAACTCCATAAAACAAGCCAGCCAATGATGAATAACCGACCCGGTGACCAAAGGGAGCAAGGAGCCCGACTTCCGAACAGCAACTTCACAAGTCTAAAACTGCTACCAGCATGACGAAGCGATCCGCAAATGGCCCCAAAGTGGCACAGGATCCAAATGAGCTAGCATCAAAAACAACTCTCAAAGTTCAAAACCAGGAAACACAAGAACCCCGAAGGAAAAGAGATTCAAAGAAAGACAAATCTGAAAAGCCTCGAAGAAATCCAAAATTGGAAGAAAGAAAGAAGGTGTAAGGAGCACCCAAAAGGTCCCAAGCGGAGTCATCACGAAGTAGCCAAACGACTTCAAGACAAAGAAGACAAGCCCGAGAGAAGATGCAAGTTACAGCTTTGGTCACCCTTATAGCTCCACATATCCTAAACATTCCTCCATCATCCCATTGTCTTTCATCACACCTCATAGCCAAGTTATAAGCTTAAAAGACATCCGACTTAGTAGTTGTGTATCCAATCACGTGAAAGTAACAGGTTGAACACGTAAATCCATCCAATGTCAAATTCAATGGTTGAGATGTTTTGACTGAGAGGGGAGCATGAGTGCAACTATTAAACATTTTGAGTGTAGGACAGAAAGCACCACATCAAGATAAACCCCGACCTTGTGAGAATGAGACTTGTTTTTGTGCAATTAATCAAAGAAAATACTGGGGGCAATCGATCGTTCCGATCGATTGTCATAAATCCTAAAAAACTCAGATTGCCTTAAGGAAAAAATACTGGGGGCAATTGTTGGTCCCAACAATTGCAACAACGACACCGATGGAGGCCCAAAAACCCGAAACCCAAAAGTTCAAACCCCTCTCATATCACTCAGGCCCGTCCTAAGCCCTACCTCCACATTCAAACATCCACAGGCCCGTCCTAAGCCCTACCTCCACATCAAATTCCCTCAGGCCCGTCCTAAGCCCTACCTCCACATCAAATTCCTTCAGGCCCGTCCTAAGCCCTTCCTTCACATTCAAGCATCCACAGGCCCGTCCTAAGCCCTTCCTTCACATTCAAGCATCCACAGGCCCGACCTAAGCCCTTCCTTCACATTTAAACACCCACAGGCCCGTCTTGAGCCCTACCATCTCTAGGTTTGACATAAGCCCTAATCCATCTACATTCATCATACTCCCAACACATTTTCACTTAGATCCCATCTTTAGGCTCATCATAAGACCTAGAAACATCCTTTAGGCTCGTCATAAGACCTAGATCCATCCTTAGGCTCGTCATAAGACCTAGATCCATCCTTAGGCTCGTCATAAGACCTAGATCCATCCTTAGGCTCGTCATAAGACCTAGATCCCATCTTTAGGCTCGTCATAAGACCTGGATACCATCTTTAGGCTCGTCATAAGACCTAGATCCCATCTTTAGGCTCGTCATAAGACCTAGATCCATCCTTAGGCTCGTCATAAGACCTAGATCCACCTTTAGGCTCGTCATAAGACCTAGAACCATCCTTTAGGCTCGTCATAAGATCTAGATCCATCCTTAGGCTCGTCATAAGACCTAGATCCACCTTTAGGCTCGTCATAGGACCTAGAACCATCCTTTAGGCTCGTCATAAGACCTAGTTACATTCCTTTAGGCTCGTAATAAGATCCTTTAGCTTACCCACTCTCATCAAACACATTGCATTCATCTCATTCATATAGGCTCGTCATAAGACCTAGTTGCATTATCCATGCGCGTCACAAGACCTGGCGACATAAAAGTTGGCGAGGTGATGGCAATAAATCCTCCAGTGCTATGTCAGCTTACTTTGGGAATGGTGGGCAAAGGCAATAAGTCCCCAGAGTTTTTACCAGGAGTTATCCCTGCACACCGGCTTGGGGGGCGATGGCAATAAGTCCACATTGGGTCCATCCAGGAGCATTGACACAGGTTTCGGTCCCCAGAAGCATCCGAGCATCATCAGCATCATCAGCACCATCAACATCATCAACATCATCAACATCAGCATCATTAGCATCGTTAGCATTTCATCACTCTTGCATTTGCATACCACCCAGTTTTCACATCCTAGGTAGTCAAAGCCTTAGAATCGCTTGACATTGCTTTATTTCACTTTATTTTTAGGTAGTCAGCGCCTTAGAATAGCTTGACATCATTTCATTTGTTATAGGTAGTCAACGCCTTAGAACCGCTTGACACTATTTCATTTTCGTCACTTAGGTAGTCAGCGCCTTAGAATAGCTTGCCACATTTTTCACTTATAGGTAGTCAGTGCCTTAGAATAGCTTGACAACGTTTTTTTTACTTAGGTAGTCAGCGCCTCCGAATAGTTGGACGTAGTCAACTCGGTTTCGGACAACATGGAGGATTTTGTGGAATCCAAAATTTTGGGGCATCACTCAAGTATCAACCAGACTTTTCACATCCATTACAAAGTCTAGTTGACGGGGGGCAATCTGTTATACCCAAAATTTTGACCCCCTGGTTAGGGTCTATGAGGTTTTGGTGTTGTGAGGGGCACTTCAATCAAGTAATGAGAGATTCCGGCTCGATCGGCGCATTCCGGGGCATGGGGAGCAGTTTCGTCATTGTCAGGGGCGTTTCTGTAATTTTTAAGGCTCCCGAGACCTCCTATAGGCTTTCTCTCTCCTCCAAAATATGCTCCAATCAGCTTAAAATGCTTTGAAATTTTAACCCATGATAGAGGATGACATTTTAAGGATAATGGCGTTGGAATTTTGATTTTTCGAATTTCCAATAATTTTCTAGCAATTTCTGATTGAATCTGATGAGAAATTGAATTTAAAAATATTCCAACATTTTAAAAATTCGATTCCACTTCAGAAAAATCATAATTTCCATCCTTGACACGTGGCTAAAATTTCACAGCAACATTCTTTTGGGAAGTCACTTATTTAAAATGCCAAAAAATCTTACTTTTATTAGATTTTCTTTATCTTTAAGAAAGTCTATATAAAGGGATAGATCTTTTGATAGAATCAGAATCTGATAAGCTCAAGAACCCTAGGAAGTTAGAAAGCACAACCTCTCTCTCTCTCTCTCTCACGTTTTTCAACACCCGGCTACCCGAATCATACCGAAAGTCCCCTGAAATCACCATCCAAATACGTTTTTCAATTCCCAACACATCAAAAGTCATCAAACATCAACCAAATCACCTCCAAAACGTGAAGAACACCATCAACAATCAACAACCAGAAGCTCGGGTCGAACTGAATCTGGAACTGGCACCATCGGAGCCTCTGAAGAATCCCGACATGAAGAATCATCTTGAATTTGAAGGTAAAACAGGTTACAATTTTACTTTTCTAACTCCTCACGACCTTATTAACTCTCTGTTAAATTTTGGGCTCAAATCAACCCTTTTCAGCTTCTGTATCGCTAATTGCTTTTGCTTCTGCCTAGTTACTTGTTTGTCAAGTTTTGTGCATAATTAGACTTCAAACTGTAATCTTTCAATTACTAACGTATTGTATACCTTTCAGGCTACACATACATAATTTTTTAGCCGAAAACACGTCGGGAACCATCAAAAACCCACTGTCCGTGGGTGGTCCTTGACCTCGGACGCATGGTCCGGAACCACAGACGGGTTGTCCGTGACCACGGACACCCACATACGGTGGTGGGATTTCATATTTTTCAAATTTTAGGGTTTCTGTCAATACATGTCCGGGCCCACGGACACCCTGTCCGTGGCCCCGGACTTTTCAAGTTTGCGTTTTTATTTTTGTTCTGTTTTCATAATCATTTAATTCAATTGGGGTCCGTGGTCTCAGACATTGGGTCCGTGGCCACGGACAAAATTAAAATTTGACCTAATTCTGCCTCCGAAACCCTAGTTTAAGTATTTTCAGATTTCACTTTAATTTTCTGTCAAAAAACGTTAAAAAATAAAAAAAACAGAAGCGCGCACCTAGATTAAAAACAACTTTGTAGTAAGCCGTAAATAAACTAAGTAGAGGAAAAACGACCTAGGAGGGGTAATGAAAGTAATTTGAACCCTAAATAAGTCGAATACCAAGCCCCCGAACCCGAACTCTACCTTTCCTAATTTACTCTAGGTTAAAATTAGGTGGCGACTCGTAATAGGTTCCAGTGAGCTAACTCAGGTTTTAATAATTATTGTTATATGACATAGTTATTAACCTTAGGTTATAAGTGGACCTAAAACCCGCGTAGATCCTAATCAACTTTAATCAACATAGGATAGGGTTTAAAATCGAGGCTCACACTTAGTTAGTTCTCCTTGGTGTTAACACTTAACATCATCTGCGTACTTGTCGAAGATCTCCGGAACTCCACCTTCTTATTTTCTTCATCTTTTTTGCTCTTTTTACCAAAAAATTATTTAAACTTTTCAAAACCATTTCCTCTCTTCTTATCTCTAACTATAAGATTTCTGAATTTGAATATGATTTAATAACGTATTCACCCTCCTTGTATAATGAATTTAGGCGTTTCTCATAATATGTCACAAGTTGTGGGTAAATATGATAATTTTTGAAGCAGCAACAAAATGATCATTTTCCGACTGAATGAATTGGAAATCCGACTGTACGTAGTGATCCTCATAATAAATCAACAACCCGAACAATGCCTAACCCCTAACTAGAGGTGATCATTGGGCGGGGGGCCGGGTTCGGGCCGGGCCGAAGAAAATTTTAGGCCCGTCGGGTCTATTTTAAAAAACCAAGCCTGGTTTTTTACATGCTCGGGCCGGGCCGGGCTAGGCCCGGTTTTTTCCAAGTTTTGCCGAAGCCCGGCCCGCCGGCCTGGTTTTTTAATTTTTTTATATAAATAATATAAAAACTTTTAAATTAATATTTTAATATAGATTCATATATTATATATATAACTTAATTAAATTTATATATTATATATAATTTTTGTATATATTATATAAAATTAAATATGTATATACATTTTAAAAAAATAATAAAAAATATAAAATCGGGCCGGGCCGGGTTTGCCCACGGGCTCAAAAATGTGCCGTGGCCCGGCCCGGTTTTTTATTCGGGCCTGGTTTATGTCCAGGCCCGCCCGGAAGCCCAATTGGGCTCGGGCCTATCGGGCTTTTTTAGGGCCGGGTCGGACCGGGCTGCCGGGCCGGACACATTATGATCACCTCTACCCCTAACATGTTCACAAAAGTATGTCAATACACTTTTTCATCACTAAACGGCCTGCTGCCAATGGAATGTCTTACACCAATGGCATCACCCATTGCCAATTTTTCCTTTTTTATTCCATACAATTTTGAGTCCTTCTTGTCAAAGGGTTTGTTATTTATCCGATTTGCACTTTGCCCAAATTCCATTATAAATGCGTGCAAGTATTCCGAACTTCTCCTTTACTTCACAACTCACACATTTTTCTGATTTCCATGTCCGCCACACAACTTTGTTATTCCCCAAGTACACAAAACACACTTATCATTCCATTATCCATTCAATGCCACTGTTGTTCTTCATATTAAAAATCACGTGGGAATGCTTCTCATTACAGTAAATGAGATAGCCGAGTTGATAATTATCTGGAAAAAGTTACCTCTAGTCTTTGACGCATAGCTACACATACTTGTAGTTTGTTCGTATCTCGAGTATGGTATGTAATTAAGGATAGTTTACATGGCTATGTGTCATTCTATAATTTCGTTTTTACTCTTTTGTGGCTGGCTTTTAATCTCATCTTTGAAACATCAATGAGGGTTGCACTCCTATATGAATAGATGCTTCCCCTGTTACTACATAGGCAATCATCCCTCGAAACATGATTGGCCTACCTCAGTCAACTTCCCTTTTTAGACTTGCTAAGAGCTAATTACTTTTGGTTTTGGTGTTATTTCCCATGATGTTTTAAGAGATGACCTTGTCTTCTTCGTTAGTTTGGTTGTTCTTAAAGTAGCTTCGGTTTGTGTTTTAGTCGACTGGTCAATTTCCTAGTATGGTTTAGTCTTGGTATTGTCATGTACCTTTATTCTTCTAGTGTGGTGGTAGCAGGAACTAGGTCTGTAATCTTCCTTTCTAACTAAATATATGTCTTATTTTTTTAAAAAAAAAAACTCGTCAAAAGCCATGGCTCTCTCTGGTCACCTCCTCTAGATGCTTCAAACGATGTCGTCATTTGCCATCCTGAAGTTAATAACTTAAATTGTTAATAATAGCCTTTAGTCATTTTTAGATCATGTGTAATTACAAGTAAGTATACATTAATAATGATATTACACCTCTGAGTCCTATAAAAATTTCCAAACCCCATCATATAAGATTATTTTTAGGTAAATGATTTAAATTAGTACGTTCCATCATACTATTCACAAATATATGGTAACGGTATAGTCTTGAAACAATTGCCTTACTTTTATTCATAAAGATTTATTTCTCTTTATCTTTATAAATAATTAATAAAAATTAATGTTTATACTTAATTTGTTTTCCAAAAGCTATATTTTGCGGCTACAAAATCCAAATTATTTTTAAAAATGTAGGTATCAAAACTTATACAAATATAATTATAAAAAAAAATAGGGAAAATTACATCCCCACCCATGACGTTTAGTGAAATTATACACCTCACCCACATGGTTTCAAAAATTACTTTCTTCACCCATGTGGTTTTTCCTTTTTTATATCCGACAACTTTTCTATTTTTTATTCAACTTAAAATATACTTACATGTTATCTAAAGTTGATGAAACTTTACACAAACGACGCTAAAGCTTTATATTTTGGTCCGGCACTAATCCAAAGTTTTTAAAGCTTGTATGTGATCCGTGGGACCCAATAAAACATGTGACATGTGAACATGTGTTCATTGGGTCCCACATGTCACATGTGAGCTTAAAAAACTTTGAATTTGACATTGGACCAAAATATAACACTTTAGCATCATTCATGTAAAGTTTCATAAATTTTGGACAACATTTAATAATCTCTTAAGTTGAATGAAAATTGAAAAGTTGTTGGATGTAAAAAGGGGAAAGCCACATGGGTGGGGAAAATAATTTTTGAAACCTTGTGGGTGAGGTGTGTAATTTCCCCAAATGTCATGGGTGGAGGATGTAATATTACGATTAATATTGCTCGGATTTTCGCTTCTTATCAGTTACAGTAAATATTGTTTCGTGTTCACGTTGTTTAGGTGATAAATGGTGAAAATATGTAATTAAGGGGTTTATATTCATCATCATTTTATATGATCTATAACATATTTTCACTACTTTACTGAGTATTTTGTCAATATTAGTGAACTTATACATTTTGGTTACAATTTAGGTAAAAGCTCGATGAAGCATGAATGAAAGACAAAAAAAAGTTGTTGGGGTGCATGGACAAGGTCTTGGAATGTGTTTCAAGGGTTAAGGATCAAAACGGGACCAAACGGGAGCAAAACAACATATTTGGCGCATTTTGTATACTGTCAGGATCAATGTTCGGGTGAATAGACCGGACCATCATTTGGACGTAGCTACTACCAACTTCTGGGTATGGTCCGGGTATCTATCCGGGTGTAAATATCTGGACCAAAACCTTCTGCCAAGTTTAGAGCCTTGTCCGAGTTTGTGTCCGGGTAAACAAACCCAAACCAACCTTTTATAGGATGAAGTTTTGCCATTTTTTGGGTGCGGTCTAGGGATGTGTCCGGGTAACAAACCCGGACCAGAGATGAAGGGACAAGGGAGCGCCACGTTAGAATGGTCCGGGTATATACATTCGGACATATACACGGACCTCACACGCAAAGAAGTAGATCATGCGGGCTAAAAGAGGAAGCATAGGCAAAAATTAAAGGGACTTGGCACGCACACCAGAAAGGGAAACAAAGAAAGGAAAGGGGCAAAAGAAGAGAAATAATAAAAGAAGGAGGAAGGCAACCTCACCTCCATCAAACCTCAACTACCTCATTAATGAATATTTCTCACTCTTTTACCCTCATCTACCTTTCAATGCTTGATTAGTCTCATTTTGTACTTTAGGATGGGGTTTGACCCCAAATCCCCAAAGCAGGCTTGTAATGCCCACTTCATTTAATATAGTTGTTTTTTACTCTTAAAACTCATTGAATGCTCTAGCTTGATCTCATATTGCATTTATGATGATTCCTAACATCTTGCATACTTGAGTTAAGGGTTGTGACCAAGAGAAAAAACACTCGTAGTTTTTACCTTCTAAATTAGTTGGTGAATCATATTACTATTATTAAGAACTTGTGAGTAATGTCATCTAGTGATCAGTGTCTAACTCAAATCAAGGTGCGAATTTAATAGACAACTAGAGTGAAGTACGATTATGAGCATGTTTGGGTGTATTCGGGTGATTACAGCCGTCATAGGGTACATTTCCATCCAATCCATTAAAACACCATTTCAGTTTACTTAATTTTTTTCTCTTTATAATGAACCGAACAATCAAGCTTGCCACCAGCTATATCCTTGTTTACTGTTTTATTCATTAACTACCGAGATTAGGGAGATAGTATCAAATTTTCTTGTGGATACGACACTTGTTAAACTACACCGATTGGGTGCACTTGCCTACACCTTGTACATATATTTTTATATATTTTGCACGGTGTGGGTAAAATTAGTTCAAGTTGTAAACATTTTTGAGCAAAATTGGGTTAGGTTCATTCGGGTCATCTCTAAAACTTTTTGAATAAAATAACTAGGTAAATATCTACCGAATTTATGAAAGTATACTTTTTCTTTACATAATAATTTTATAGATTGTCCGTCCATGTTTACATATAAAAAGTGATTCTTACTGGAATAACAAAAAGACACGTTGACAAAATCAAATAGTTCATAGTAATACTACATGTAAGTTATAAACAAGTTAATAAAACGACACGACGCTAGGGTATAATATGGCTTGGGACAGATGTCAAAATCCTATTGAAGATGAAAATGAGTAAAGAAAAGGAGGAAAACCATATGTAAGTAAAAGGAGAGGATGGGGGCTATTAAGAGAGAGAAAAATATATTTTTTTCAAAATGTTATAACTTACAAAATATAAGTGTAAAAATAAAAAAAGTTATACTATTGGTCATCATATTTCGTGCTCTTCAAAAAAAGATGCATAATAGATATGTTTTGGCAAACTTAAAATTTTATGCTTTTAGAATGAGTATATATTACGTATTTTTAAGCGAATCTTATTCATTAACAAAATGAATCTTCTTTAATAATAAAATGAACCTTATTCATTAACAAAATGAATCTTCTTTAAGATTTACTTTTGTTAAAATTAAAATTCACTTTTTGAAAAACAAAGGATTCAAATTATTTAAAGTAAAAGGTTCACTTTTCTTAAATATAAGCTCCATTTTTCTTGAACATTGTTGTGTAAAATAGTAGTGAAACTATCTTGCTCTATGGGCAGTGAACCCAGACATTGTAGTACAACAAGGTCGTATCCATAGGGACTTCGTAACTATCTAGTTAATTATAAGCTTAGTAAATGAAAAAATAGATAAATAAAAGTGCATAAACTTAAATTGGAGGTTTTGGGTTTTTGGGTTGTAATTGGAGAAATAAAGAAAAGCAGTAAACATTAAACTGACTATCTAGGATAGATGTAGCCCGGGATGGATCGTTGCACCTGTTCTCCCCTTACTACCAATTGTCGATCCTTAAACTTATAGCTAAACAGCGGAACACTTAATTAATTATCAACCTAATCTAGGCATACTAACCCTTACCAGTTTAACCGAGACTTCTCAATCAGCTAAGTCCAGGGTCAATCGATAGCACTAAGCTTAAGTTCCCTAAGTTGCAATGTAGTCTAATATCAAAATCATCAAATTAGAGTACACTGTTCTAGTCTCCAACGGTTTAGGTTTCTATCTCAGAATATCATTTTGATAGAATCCGACAATAATGTTAAACTAATCGGTAGGCCAAACCAACCAATTTAACACATAATTGATAATTAGGGCAAAACCCTAAACTAATCCACAAATCATGAGCAACAAGTTTAAGAATCATAAATACCCAATAATCATCTTCATAAGCTTAAAGACTAAAATAAAGCACAAACACAAGTTGAAAGTACAACAATGGAGTTTTGGGGATTTTGGGGCAAAATCCTAATCCCTAGCTACATTGAGACTACTCAAGCATAGTGAAGAAAGAGAAGAGATAAGGGAGAGAAATAGCCATGGATGAGGAGTGGAGCTTCAATGGAGGTGGAGCTCTTCCTTTCTCCTTCTTCTTCCTCTCTTCTTTCCTCCCCTTTTTCGTCGCCTGGAGTCGCTGCTCGAGAGTCCCCCATCTCTCCTTCTTTTTTCTACTTTTAAAAAGACAGATATGGGCAAAATTTGTGACCGACCGACCCACCTTGGGTCGGTCCTTTGGTCGGTCCGGACCAGAAGTAATTTCGGCCCTCAGAACGAGCGTTTCCGGCCTCCGGAACTTCTGACCGACCCACTTTGGGTCGGTCCGAGGCAGGCTAGTCTTCAAAACGTTGTATCTTCTTCGTTTTAGCTCCGATTTTGGATCTGTTTGCGCCCCACGTGTTTGTCTTTTAGTCTACTTTATTCCTAGCTATGTTACTCCTCCTGTTTCAGAAATAATTGTGTAAATCACCAATAAAACACAAAAGTAGGGGAAAACTAGCTAGAGTGAAGAAATGAGCATGAAAAGTGTTGATAAAACATATGAAATACACCTCTAAAACATGCTCATTTGGACACTCATCACACCCCCACACTTACCTTTTTGCTTGTCCTCAAGCAAAACCAAGCACCCAAGCAAGTAAGGGATGCTCAAGATTAACAAATACTAATATGAATTGTAGGATAAGAGATAAAGCAAAAAGTGATTAAAACTTTTGAGGGTGTGAACCATCTCTTAGTGGTGGCATGGGTGTGCTTAGGGTAAAACAAAATATAGAGCTTCAGGGTATGATCCAGAGTGCTTCAAAGTTCTAAAGATTATGTGACTTGAAGAACTTTTACCATGGCCAACTTCTCTCAAGAATGGGCATTGAGAAGAAAACAAAAGGAAAAATAGATTTATGCATTTGTTTCACTTTTGCATAAGAGATGAGAAGATAAAATTTTGGCATCAAGCCTTTGAAATTAAGAACACTCAACTCTCATTGTTGGTTACCAATGGCGTCTCACAAGCCCCTTAGAGGTTTTCACAAAGAAGCACCCCTTAGCAATCCCTAAGAAAGAGGACATAAGGAACCCCAAAGCAATAAAAATCCAACCATATAAGATCGCTTGGCCATACCACACATAAAATGCTCCTCAAAAGCAATCAAAAAGAAAAATTTGAGCATTTATCCCATGATTCATAACAGTATTTGTTATTAATGAGAACAACTCACAACATAAGGGTCCAAGTTTCTGATTTTGGACAAACGTAAGATAAGCAAAGGGATTAACCATTTAAGCACAAAATTCACCGAAAAGGTCACTCCCCCACACTTAACTTGAACATTGTCCTCATTGTTCACCAAACAAACCGGCGAAGGTTCCAGGAGACCTTTTTGGGAAGCAAACAAAGAGAATATGCATGGGACACAAACAACATTATAGCACATAAGCTATGCCCACTGATAGAAACAAGCAGAGTCAAAATGAAGGGAGAGAAGTGAGAGTATCAAAATAAGAGAAACTAGTACTCCCCTGAGATTGTTGTTGCTTGCATTGAAGGAACTCCCTCACACTTGACATTTAGCCTCAATTACCGTAGCTTGGTTGCGGTGTGGACTTTAAATTGCACCTACAAGAAACACTAGAAGCAACCAAACTAAAAACGGGGTTTAGAGTTAGCACAAACAAAATCCAAGGAGAACTTGACAAATTAAAATAAATGAAAATGAAAGAAATTCATCCAGGTTGCCTCCCGGGAAGCTACCCATCTTTAAGGTCTTTGGCTAGACCATACCACAATGAAGTCCTCCAGGATCGAAAATGAATATTGAAGTGGGCTTCAAAGGGTGGGTTGGACGGGCATCATTTTTCTTTGAAGAACTACCCAATTTTTTCAGTTGATGATCCTTGGTGCGAAAATCATCTTGTGGTGGAGACTCCTCTTCAAATTTAAGGATGAAGACATCCTTATCTTCATATAGCGGTGTAGGGAGAACTCCGGGGTGGACTTTGTCTTCAAATTCTGGTCCAGGATCAGACAAGAAGGTGGCCTCCACACTTAGCGGATAGACTTTGAGCTTCCACAATTCATCACTTGAGCATGGGTGGAGATGGTCTTGATCCTCTAGGTGAAGATCAAAGTTTAACGGCTTCACCTCCTAAAATTTGAGGATGTAAACATCCTCATCTTCATGATGAGGCTCATAGGAAGAGCCTTGGTGGACGTCAACTTCAGAGGGAGGTGGCTTCTTGAAGTCGATGGTGACACTCTCCTCTGATGACTCGGAGAGAGGCGATGGCTCCTCCTTCTCAGGGTTGAGGATGTAAGAATCCTCATCTTCTTGGTAGAGCACTTGGGGGCAGCTCTTGTAATAATTAACTTCAGAGGGAGCAAAGGACTCCATGAAGTCAAAGTGGAGACTCTCCTCTAATGAGTTACCTTCAAGATCGAGCTAGTGGTTGAATAGTGTTAGAGTTTCTGATTCAAACAGGGGAGGAGTAGGGGAGTAGCTAAAGTCCTCAATAGGTTTCTTCACCTCATGAACTGTTTCGCTCTCAATTTGTTGCACAATCTGATCAATCCGAGCTTGAACATTCATGTTGAAGGTATCTTGCTTCATGATAAAAGTATCTTGCATAGTTGGGTTAGGCTTGCAAGAAGAGATAAGATCTGACATGAGCTCCTCCAAACTGGGTGAATCAACCTTTACTGCCACAGGATAGTAAGCGCTCTCGTGGTCTCCTCCACACTCTTGGCACACAAGCCTCCGGTAGACAAAAGAGTTAAGGTCCTCCATGAGAGCTCTCAATTCTGACGTCGTTGTTGGACACTTGGGGCTCCCATGGTACTCTTTGCACCTTTGGCATACACTCCATGGGTTAGCGACTTGTGTATTCTCATGATAGTCCTCCAATCCAGTTGGTGTACTCACATCTGGTTGGTATCTTGAGATAAAGTCTGCCATCATATTCTCCAACCTAAAGCTTCCAACCTGACATTGAGAGCTGTCATGGTTTCCTTCGCATTTCTCACACACAAACCATTGATTGTAGTTCTCTTGGACATAAGAGTAACCATTCCAACCTCCAGCTGGATCATAATAACCGTCCATCAGCTTAAAGATTTACTTTTCTTAAAATTAAAATTCACTTTTAGAAAAACAAAGGATTCAAATTATTTAAAGTAACAGGTTCGCTTTTCTTAAATATGAGGTCCATTTTTGTTGAACATTGTTGTGCAAAATAGTAGTGAAACTATCTTGCTAACTATAGGCAGTGAACCCAATCATTGTAGTACAACACGGTCGTATCCACAGGGACTTCGTAACTATCTAGTTAATTATAAGCTTAGTAAATGTGCAAGCAGATAAATAAAAGTGCATAAACTTACATTGGGGGTTTTGGGTTGTAACTGGAGAAATAAAGAAAAGCAATAAACACTAAACTAACTATCTAGGATAGATGTAGCCAGGGATGGATCTTTGCACCCGTTCTCCCCTTACTACCAATTGTCGACCCTTGAACTTATAGCTAAACAACAGAACACTAATTAATTATCAACCTAATCTAGGCATACTAATCCTTACCAATTTAACCGAGACTTCTCAAGCAGCTAAGTCCAGAGTCAATCGATAGCACTAAGCTTAAGTTCCCTAAGTTGCAATGTAGTCTAATATCAAACTCATCAAATTAGAGTACAATGTTCTAGTCTCCAACGGTTTAGGTTTCTATCTCAGAATATCATTTTGATAGAATCCCACAATAATGTTAAACTAATCGGTAGGCCAAACCAACCAATTTAACACATAATTGATAATTAGGGTAAAACCCTAAACTAATCCTCAAATCATGAGCAATAAGTTTAAGAATCATAAATACCCAATAATCATCTTCATAAGCGTAAAGACTAAAATAAACCACAAACACAAGTTTAAAGTACAACAATGGAGTTTTGGGGATTTTGGGGCAAAATCCCAATCCCTAGCTACATTGAGACTAATCAAGCATAGTGAAGAAAGAGAAGATATAAGGGAGAGAAATAGCCATGAATGAGGAGTGGAGCTTCAATGGAGGTGGAGCTCTTCCTTTCTCCTTCTCCTTCCTCTTCTTCCTCTCTTCTTTCTCTTCTTTTCTCCCCCTTTTCGTCGCCTGGAGTCGCTGCTCAAGAGTCCCCCCTTTCCCTTTTTTTTCTTTTAAAAAGACATATCTGGGCAAAATTTGCGACCGACTGACCCACCTTGGGTCGGTCCGGACCAGAAGCAATTTTGACCCTCGAAACGAGCGTTTCCGGCCTCCGGAACTTCCGACTGACCCACCCTGGGTCGGTTCGGGGCAGGCTAGTCTTCAAATTGTTGTATCTTCTTCGTTTTAGCTCTGATTTTGGCTCTGTTTATGCCCACACGTTTGTCTTTTCGTCTACTTTATTCCTAGCTATGTTATTCCTCCTTTTGCAGATATAATTGTGTAAAACACCAATAAAACACAAAAGTAGAGGAAAACTAGCTAGAGTGGAGAAATGAGCATGAAAAGTGTTGATAAAACATATGAAATACACCTCTAAAACATGCTCATTTGGACACTCATCAAACATTTGATTAACTTTTCTTCAACGAAATATTCACTTTTAAATAAATGAAAGGTTTATATTGTTCTCGTATAAATTTGTGGTAAGATTCACTTTTCTTAAACATTTGATTCACTCTTTTAAACAAAATATTCACTTTTCTTAAACAAAGGATTCATATTGTTCTCGCATAAAGGTGATAAGATTCAGTTTTCTTAAACATAAGATTCACTTTTCTTAAATAAAATATTCACTTTACTTAAACACGTGATTCCCTTTTTTTAAACGAAATATTCACTTTTCAATACCCTTAACCACAACCCTAAAAAACTGTCGAGTCAATGACGATAATATAAAGTACAGAAATAATGCCAAAAAGATTGCCTTACCCCCCCCCCCCAAACACCCTAAAAACCACCCTAGGAAATCTAAACACGTCGAAGGCATTTTTTGGGTTTGTAGTGCAAAGTTTAGGGTAACCACAAACCCTATAAAACTATCGAGTAAGTAACAACAATATAGAGTGTAGAACTAATGCCAAAAAGATTACCCTACCCCCCCCCCCCCCCCAAACACCCTAAAAACCACTCTATGAAAGCTAAAAACGTCGAAGACATTTTTAGGGGCTGTAGTGCATAAAATGTAGAACAACTTCAAAAAAGATTACCTTACACCACACACCCTAAAAACTACCATAGGAAAGCTGAAAAACGTCGAAGGAAGTTTTAGGGTTTGTAGTGCAGGGTTTAGATTCTATGTTTAACAATCTTTGATCCACTTTTCTTAAACCTCTTATTCACTTTAGTTAAACAATCTTTGTTTACAAAATTCTTTTATAGCAGATTTTTTTTACTTTTATAACACTAGATTCATTTACCTAAACATAAGATTCACTTTTGTACACTATTGATTCATTTTAGGTAACCATAAGATTCACTTATGTAACACATCACAATGTAAACATAAAATTTTAAGTTTACCAAAATATATCCATGTCACATCTTGTTTTGAAGAGCACGAATTATGATGAACATTGGTATATTTTTTTATTTTTGCACTTATATTTTGTAAGTTAAAACACTCTGATTGTATTTTTTTTGTTTTTCCTACTCACCCAATAAGGGTGTGACACATGACACAAAAGGTGGGTGAGTGAGGTGAATTTTCTTTCTTCTTCTCACACATAAAGCATTCACTAATTTATTAATTTTTTTCAAAATCTTCTTACCATTGTACCACGAATATTATTACATCTGGCAGTGGACACCTCACCAGGTGACGCAAAAGCCAGGCATGAATTTTCGTAATAAAATGTTCAGTCTGATTTCCGTTCAGAATTAATCTCGTTAAATCAAATATTGTGCATTGTTATTCC
This sequence comes from Limonium bicolor, assembly GCA_023374045.1. Lineage (NCBI taxonomy): Eukaryota > Viridiplantae > Streptophyta > Magnoliopsida > Caryophyllales > Plumbaginaceae > Limonium > Limonium bicolor. Next base: position 63,433,304 of record CM041777.1, on the reverse strand, counting down.
AGGTTATTCGGGATTGGAACATTTTCATTCAGTATTACTTCATGTCATAAGAGTTCACATATTTTCGAACCACTAATATATCTGTTTGTTCATGTTACTATTATTTTGGGTCATTCGAGTTTAGGTTAGTATCAAGTTCAAATCGGTCGAATTTTAAGTTTAATTTTACTTATATTTTGTTTTCAGTTAAATTTTAGATTCAGATTAACCTAACGAATTTCATATCGGGTGTGTTTATTTTCGTTTCGGATAGCTTTCCGCACTACTTTTCAATTTTTCCCTCTACTTGATCCCGACAACTAGTCTAACAGTTGAAGAAAAAGGCTCATCATTGTCTCAACTAGGGTAGATGAGTTGGTGAAGGGTAGAGTAGGGGTGCAAGAGGCAGGGTTGTCAAAAACGGGTTTTGGATCGGGTTAAGCACAACCTGAACCAGATCCGAAAGCAATTTTACTCAACCTGAACACGACCCAAAAACGCCACAGGTTTAATTTCATCAACCCAAACCCACCCCTGGTCAAAAGAAAGCAACTCAAAACCCAACACGCTAACCTGGCCTATGTTTACCTATTGACACGACCCGTGGACCCAACCCCTAACCCAACCCACTAACCTGTTTCTAACTAAAAAAACCAACTTGTAATGACTAAAAAATTAAAGAACATAACAATCACTTGTTATATAACCTTTTCAAACTTAAGATAAGTACAACAACACACATCAGTGAGGGTAAAAAAAACCCTTATTGAAAGTAATTAAACGACATCGTTAAAATAAAAATATATTGCTTTATAATGTTATACCGGGTTACGGGTCGACCCAACCCACTGCGGGGTATATCTAAGGCTTCTAAGCTAACCCAACTCGACCTGAAAATCAATTTGGGGTTAAATTTCTCTACCCAAACCTGGAAGTTTATGTGCGGGTTTCGTGTTGGATTTTGGGTTTGGGTCAAGATTGACATCCCAACAAGAGGTCCATAGTTCGAATCTCCAAATACACCCTTTATTGGCTGAACCTGTCACCTTGTGTGACTTACCTGGTTGACATGATTTACATACTATTACATCACCCATGGAGTTGCGGGTTCCCACTTATAAAAAAAAGGCCCATCGTCAAATGGACCCATTCACGTCTAATTTCTTAGCATTTATCCAAAAACCCTTTATAACCCTTTAGATCCGCCATTATGGTTAGTGTGATGTTACTTGCCGTTACTACTAAGGGAGAGTTTGCATTGGGGTAATCAATAAGAGGAAAGAAAATCGAATGAAAGATCCGTTACTACTAAGGGGGAGTTTGCATTGGGGTAATCTAGAAAAGGAAAGAAAACCGAATGAAAGAGACTCATTCCCATTCTTAGTATTTGTTTAGGGGGCGTTTGTTCAAGCGAGGGAAACGAAAAGGAATCAGGAAAGCGAATGGAGAGGAATGGAAAATAATTCCTTTTGATTTTTCTAGTTGTTTGTTTGAGTTAGGGGAAATGAAATAAATAACCGGTCAACGACCATCGGTCAATGGTCAACAACTGCCTACTGCCATTCAACAGTCATCAATGGCCGGTCAACATTCACCGGTCACCGGTCAATGGTCATTATTCATCGGTCAAAAGTCCATATGTCACTGGTCAAAGTGTACTGGGGTAAGAGAATCTAATTCCCTAGTAGGGGTGGGAAATCAAGATAGAGGGTTTTGGGGTAATCTCATTCTCTTTCCTGAACATAGGAAAAATTGAAATACCCCAAACTAATAAAACATGGATTAAATATCCAATTACATTAATTAAGGCCTAAACATGACTTAAAAGTCAACTGAGAACTATAGTGGTCAACACAAAGCAAGGTGTTGCACCCTTTGACTGGTGGAGGGTAAATAAATACCCAAATGAACTTCTTAGGACCTAAAAATTTGTCCTAAGTTTATTAACATAATACTAACATATTATAATCGTTGGACAACACTCCACAAAGAACAAGCACTTTCATGCTTCAAGGTCAAGTAGAGCAAAAAGGTGCTCTAAGAATACCTTAAAGGTCTAATGACCTCTAAATGATATAAAATTGGATACCATGATCAAATATCATGTAAGGAACACAAAAAACCGTTGTCAAAGAAAACCAAGCTCAGAAACACCTTGCGACACAAAATGTGCACTAAAACTCCTTAAAGCACATTTTTGTGTAATTGCCTTCTAAATTGGTTTTAAATGGGCTAAAAGGTTATAATTACCTTTAAATATGATAATATATTATATTATATCATATTAGGAATTTAATTCCAAATTTTACAAATTTTTACAAATTTAATATTAAAATATTAATAAAACCCTAAAAGGGGGCCCGCTTGAGTCAACATTGACTAAGATTGGTCAAGAGGTCAAAGTTGACCCCTTAGACCATGTGAGATCGGCATTTACAAGCAAGAGAGGCTCCAAATCGCCACTTGCTTAGACAATAAACAAGACTCCAACATGTCTCCATAAATTAAGGGTTACTTTTGCCTTTTGATTAGTTTATACACCTTGGCTACATTATTGTCCCAATTGACTCCAAAAACCGTGTGAGCCCCATTAGCCCCTCCATTAGCCGATTTTGTGTCTCTTCTTATCTCCTTGATGAGTCACCTCTCATTAAGAAACAATAAACTAATCTAAAGTAGCATTTTCAATCAAATAATACCCATTCCAAGCATCCTCTCTCTCCTAGCTTCATTCCAACCGTTGAAGCTGCCCTTCCAAGCTCTCCCAAGCTCTCCCAACCGAAGCTCTTGAGTTAGGAAGGTAAATCCATCTTCTAAGCTTCTAAGTAATGGTTTAAGGCTTGTTTTTGACTCTTTTTCTTCATCTCTTCACCACCTATGCTTAGATCTCGTGACTAATCAGTTCCTATGGCTTATTCTCAGTGTTCTAAGGTTAGAACATCAATCAAATTCGGTTGAAGCAAGTTAGGAGACCAAAGTTTCTCAAAATCTCATTTTAAGGTAAAAACATACCTTAAGCTTCTCTACAATTCATCCGATTTTCTTCCTATGATTTTTATGAGTTTATACACCCATAATATTCATATTTACATGTTCAATCAGTTGGTTAGCCATTTGGAGCAAGGGTGGCCGAGATCCAAAGGAAATACCCTCTTTTAAGGCATTTTTCCAAGGTAAAACCTAATAACAAGGCAGCTTGTTGTTGTCTAGCTATTTCCCTTGTCAATATGATGAATCTAACACCTTGTGGTGTGTCTAAAACAGGCCGAACCTCTCTTGAACTCCTCTTGCATTTTTAAGGTGATTTTTGCCTTAAACCGTACATTAATTATTCCTTATGGTTAAGCTCAAGCTTGGAGTGTAACCATATCTTGTTTTTGTGTATTAAACATGTCTAAATCATGTGGTGAATTTTCCTACAAGAGGCCGAGTACATACAAGGGCAAATCAAGGTATAAACACCTTAAAACTTATGATTTTATAATTTCTAAGCATATATATTATTATTGCCGAGAGAGAAATTATAAATATGGGTTATATTGACCTAAAAATGGAAAAAATGACTAAGATAAATTAAACTAGTCATTTAAGAGATTTAATTAACATAATGGTCAAATTATGACATTATGTGGAAAAATAATCAAATTTAAGTGAGGCCGTGAGCATATATTATATTTTGAGACATTTATGTGTAATTTATTTTGTGAGCAAATGTTGTAATAAGGCCATGTACTTTAGGCCATTTTATTTATGCATTTACAAGCTTTTATTTAAGTTTAGGTGATATATAATTATTACCGAAATGAATAAGGGGTTAAAGTGTAATTAAATTAAATTTAGGGGCTTTATAAAAATAAGGCCGAAAATTAGAGGTAAAAAGGAGTTAAAATAAAGTTTATAAGATTTTATAAAGTTTTAGGGTTAAATGGTGAATTTTGGAAACTTAGGGGTTAAAACCGTAATTATTAGGAATTAATGGTCAAGGAAATATTGAGGTGGTCAACCTTGACCATATGGTAGGTTTTGACCAAATTAGATAAGTTAGATAACTTATTTAAGGTTTTATAATAAGATAAGTATCTTATGGTAAAATTTTCATAACATATGTGGTAAATATGTTATTACCGAAAACTAAGGGTGTATAATGGTATTATAAACACCCATGGGCTATTAGGAATTTTTAGGAATTTATTGGGTTGTTTTTGGAATTAAAATGAACTATATATGTATAATATATAGTTATTATGTCATTATGACACTTTGGAGAAAAATAGATGGTGGAATGGTAAATACCAAAAGTATATGGGTTAATAAGGATATTTATAACCCTTTGGTGAAATTTGGTGATTTTTAGAATTAATAAGTAGTTATTAAGATATGTGAATAATATATAGTTTTAATGAAATGGTAAAACTATATGTTATAAATAGGGCCAAATGGCAATTATAGAATAGCACAAGGGCTGTTCGGAATTTACAAAAATAACCATAGGTTATACTCTTTTATAAGTTAGAAATGTTATATAAATGGTATATACATGGTATAAAAGAATGGGGTGATTTTGTAAATAAAGGAAAGTATGGTTTATGGAAAAGAATATGGTTTTTATATGGTGCCCATGCGGCAATAATAAATAGTTTTGTATAAAAACTATAGGCTATAAGTTAAAGGAAATAAAAATATCATGTTATATGATATTAGTATATGGAATAACATTACATAATGTTATGTGGTCAAAACGGAATTTAAATAAAGTTAAGGGCTATACCGAGTTAATAAGAGTTGGGAAATGAATTTTAGACTAAGGTCTATAATGTTATAAATGTTATAACAATTATATGGTTTAGATGGAATTAATGTAAGGAAGGGTACTCACATAAAATAATGTGACAAACTATAAATAAATGGGAATAATCATCTAATAAAAGATGATAAAAAGTAACATAAAATATAAGAGTTTATTAAACTCATGGGGATTACCTACGTGGTAAATATATACATACACAAGGATAATGTATATAAGGTGGATATATATTTTGGTTGGAAACCATATGGTTTAATGGTGGTGGTTATTAAAAAAAATATATAGTTACGAACTATAAGTTATGAGTTTTGGATGCAAATATTATTTGCTAAAGATAATGGATTATATAATACATTGTATTATAATGGATGGTGGGAGAATGATACAATACGAAAAATAATACGATATAATATAATCATGCATGCCTACATGCAACTATGGGTTACGTACCTAACCTAGATGGTGGATAAGATTAAAAAGAAATACAACGAATTAACTTAACAGTTGAAATATTATGGCGTAAGAGTTTTAAGTAACAAAGCCGACTGTTTTAGAGAAACCCGTAACAAACAACTATAGAAAACAGGGGTGAACTGTCGGGGTTACTTATTGTTCGGAAATACCGGATGTGGTTAGTCATGGAGACTGACTTATAGTTTTAATACCGTTTAGATTATTCTTCTGACAAGACGCTTGATGAGCTAGTGGACTACAAGGAGCATAGGATCTTGCTGGTTCATACTCCACCGTAATACGATCAGGGTGAACGGTATGTAAAGGGGTTTGATCCGAGTTGACCTAAGGTTGCTCCTTGGGCTCGGATTTGGTTGATATAACTTGTGTGTTATATGTGTGTGGTTACATGTATGTGTTTAAGTGTTACTGCATTATTTATTTATGCACGAACGTCCTACGGGACTAACACTACGTCGACTATAGATCGACTTATATAAACATACATATGCGTTAATGTGATGACATGACGGTTACTTGATATAATACCATGATATTAATATTAAGTATATGGTAACCTAAGTAAAACACTTAGGGACGAGTCACGACATTGTCGGTCTCTAGAGCATGGATCTCGAACATGAATATAACCTAGATTACTTCTAGGTATACGTGAGACCCATTGGGCAGCTAACTAATAAATATTCTCCATAAGACTAAGAGCAGATCTTAAACATTATGAGAGAGATGGTATGAGTTGAGGTGAGGAATCCCGGTAGTTTACGAACTACTTGGTTGCGCATTTGTGATCACTGAGGGGTTTCCTAATTGGATTCCGCTCCAGGTTATATCCAACGAGCCCAAACTGGATCGTGGATCAGGTGGCTACGGCCTTTTTATGGACGTCTTACGAGACATTGAGTCAGGGGCCTCCGGACCTCTGGCGAAATGAGCACCTTTGTGTGTACGGGAGGACTACTGTCCATGGTGAGGTTATCGGGTTGTCCTAACATGACGCCCAACTGATATTAATAATTAAACATGGTTGGATGGAGCCTACAAGGCTAAGGTAAATTAACTATGGATACTGTACGCTACGGCGAATGTACATTGTACATATGGATGGGGCTTGAAAGCCAAACTAAAATAAATTGACAATGGGTGGTGAACGCTACGGTGATTGTACATTGTACAATATATTGTTGTTGCTCGATACGTTCGATATACAAATGTTGTTTGAAATATTCTATGAATGTTTGGTTTGGATGGATGATTAATGTTTATGAATATTTGGATGGCTGGTTATGTATATTATGCATTTATGCTACAGTATCGTTTATAACTGTAAAATGGTAAATCATGAAACCAATCTAATAATAATATGGTTAAAATGACAAGTGACCATTAGGGTCCAGTCCCGGTATACTCAGCGTCTATCGCTGATACTACACCATTTCAGGTTGTTGATCATTGTCGAAGCTGAAGAGTAGGAACAGGGTAATTGGAGTTTTACTTTTGTTACCACTCATGGAGATGTTGTATAGCAATGAGGATGGTGAATTGTATTATGGGAAGGTTGTGTATATTCAGGTTTGGGTAGACGCTCACTTGTCGATGTTTATGATTTATGGACTTAGTATGATGTATAGGAGTTTCTCGTTATCACGGCGGTTAGCAATTTGTTTATGTTGGGAGTTGGATGTAGTTTGGCTTCGTTGCTCGAATGGGCGAGTTATGGCCGGTGACACCTGAGTGAGTTTTGTAATTGTTATTTATTTTCCGCTGCGAGACGTTTTATTTTGTTGCTACGTGAGGGATTATATCATGATTATGGAGAGGGGTGTTACAAAAGTGGTATCAGAGCGGAGTACCGCTCTGATGACGAGAAAGTAGGTTAAGACAGTGAGCTTAGGACTTGGGAAATATTGGGAAACATTTGGGAGGTACAAGACGATTCGTCTTAAAAGGATACTGTGTCTAGTAACGCAAATTGTGTGACAGGTTAGCCTTAAGGCAATTCAACATCTACTGGTTGTGTACGGTAATTTACCGAGTATTTATGTGACATACTGTACTACAGATGTCTGGTGGAACTAGAGGGCGTGGTACTGGTAGAGGTGGAGGCGGTGACCCCGTCATCCCAGGAGTTGCTGAGACGGTTGCAGCCGTTCTTGCACAGCTGGGTACTCAGATAGGAGGAGCACCAGCCCACCCGCCACAGCCCAGGGAAACGAACTGGCTGAAGTCAGTTAGCGAGACCCGACCACCTACATATTCAGGGGAACCAGACCCCGTAGCTTTGGAGCGTTACATCGTTGAACATGAGAAGGCCTATGAAGCTTTACAGGTACCTGACGACAAGAAGGTCGCCATTGCTGCTTTCCATCTGAAGGATGCAGCCAGCACTTGGTGGAGGTTGGTCAAGGACCAGCACCTGGCTACGCCCGACTTTTCGTGGGCTCCCTTTGTCGAGTTACTAAGAGGGAAGTACTACCCGGCGCATCTCAAACAGAAGAAGCGCCATGAGTTTGAAACATTGACCCAAGAAGGTCTGACCGTGGATGAGTACTACGCTCGATTCATTGGTCTACTGGACTTCATCCCCGGTGTGGATTACTCAGAGACCGTTAAGGTCGAGAAGTTCCGGGGAGGACTATTATTTCGCATCCAGATGGCGATGGGTGCTACCCTCTACACTTCTATCCAAGTATTAACATGAAAACCATAAATTCTTTACTTACTACATCACCGTTTAGCTTGGTGAGAACTTATCTATGAGATTCCAGGAGTGTTACGACGCTGCCTCGAGGACGGAGCTAATGCTCCAGACTCGGGAAGAGACTCTAGGGGCAAAGAAAAGGAAGAACCCTGAGGGAGAGTCTGAGGGTGGAGGAGCATCTCCAGGCGATGGCCAGAAAAAGGGAAAGTAAGGACTTATCCCACTCTAAATTGTTTACCATACTAAATATCTTAGGAATGCTGACCCGAACCATTTAAGCAGGAAGTTTTTCCAAAAGAAAGGGCAGCAGGGTCACCAGGGAAAGAAAGGGAAAGAGCCCGTCCTTCGGTTGACCGGCCCAGCTATTGATGCTCAGCCTCTGAGATCTGCACCTCCTAAGGGTGAGAACACCTACCTCTTAAATTCAATTGTGACCTTAACCTTTATATCATCATATTTTAACTTAAACTTAAATACTACCATCAGGCACCGGACAGCCCCAGCGCCATTTTTACTGTAAGCGTTGTGGGAAGGACCATCCTGGGGTCGACTGCGAAGGCCGCAAAGTCGAGTGTCGGTGCTGCCACAAAGAGGGCCATAGGGAATTCGAGTGCTGGATGAACCCAGAAAGCCGTAATTACAGGCCACCAAAGAATACTCAGAAGACCTCAGTTGGAGGATCTGGAGTACCACGAGGCGGTCAGGATGGCCAGACATCTACTGATGCTGGAGCCCTGAAGGGCAAGGGAGTAGATAGGGCATGAGTACCCTAACTCCATGAGACCGCTGGTGGAAGACTTTGCTTACTGTGATATGTACTTACTTGGGATGTTAGAAAGAAACATGTTATGAATATGTGGGAGTGTGTCATTGACCACTCGCCTTTTTGTGTATGGCCTTGGAGACTAGTTGTGTGTACTCAGTACCAATAAGCTTTGAACCTTGATGGATTATATATATGAATAGGATGTTAAAGCTTACATTATCATGTAGCCATACTCGACGACGCAGAGTCAATGAGACCGGTGATTACTGAACCAGAATTACCACCTGCATGGCGCACTTGCTACTGCAAGCGCTATGACAATTAAACCACTGAAATTTCCATCTGCCTTGCGCACTTGACAGAGCAAGTGCAGCAACAGCAACAGCAACAGCAACTGCAACTGCAAACGCAACTGCAGCAACTACTACTTTTTAGTCTTTTATTATATCTATACCAAAAAAAAATGTTTTCCACACTTTTTCATACAAACCCTAAGATTAGAAACCTATGCAACTTTGGAAGGACCGTTAGTCCAACCACTGCAACTGGACAAATTACACAGCCACTGTGACTGTAAACCACACCAGTTTAAATTGTTGGGAATTTTTCAGACATGGCTTATTAGCCAAATACCATCAGTGTATACCCGCATTTAATACAAATCACTACTAGTGATAGATGTTTAGTCCTCATGGACAAGCATACCCTTTGTAGATGCACCACCGTCAGTGAGGATGGTTGGGAAGTGAAGGGCCAAGTTGCTCAAGCTATTGTGCAATCTGCAATGCATCCAATTAAACGGATGAGGGAACGAATATGAACTGTGGATGAGATATGATTAGGAAAAAAACAGGGAGAAAAGAAATATGTGTTACACTCAATGAGATCAAAAAAGGAGAAACAAGTCTGCTAATATAGCACGAATTTTATTTACACCGAGTTGAATGATACCAGTCTATGATACAAATTACCACTGATGCCACCAGGGCAATAGCACTTATTACAGGATAACTAAAAAAAAAAAAAAAAAAAAAAAGAAAAAAAAGAAGAAAAAAAGAAGAGAAAAGAAAACAGGATATCCATTAGAGGGAGATTGACAACAGAATACTTCACAACAACCGTGTGACAGACATTACCAGTTTACTAAACGAGACATGGGACGACCGCACTCCGATAGGAGCATGTGGGCCTGACAGACTTATTTATGAGTTTGTCGGGTAAGTAGTAATGTATCAGTACGGTACCCCATGCAAGTAGACAAGTAGTGTTAGGAACACGAGAAGTAGTCAACTCCATTCTACGGACAGTAAGACAGATTACCTCGAAGATGGACGAGAAGAGCCGCAGTTAAACCAACGGGCTAGAGAAATCAAGAATCTTCAATAGAGAGCAGTAGACAGTATACAGTAAAGACAGGGAAACAGTTCAAGGACAGGAACCCAAAAAAAAAGAGAAGAAATAGGAAAACCCATTATGGAAAAATAATATGTAGAACCCTCAAAAGGATGGAGCAAATTCTTGCAATCCAGAGGAAATCTACCAGATGATATGGACATAAACGCGTGACTACGCGAGGATAAAAGACAAAGCTATATAATAGCAGATACCTTAAGCAAGGAACAGTGGATTTAGAATGTACCACTCACAGGATAATTCAATCATCTTATCCGTTGGACTCATGAGATATTAGCTGCTGAGAGTTTACGCCTCTGCACTCTGTACGACTGAGTGTTTTGGTATTGCACTTGTGCAGTTAGTAATCTAGTGGGATACGGGAAGATGTAATGGATATCAACACGGGTGTGTAGTAAAAAAAAAAGAACTACAACAGTGTGTTACTCCGGAACAAAAACCACCAGGAGACATAGATGACAAACATCATCTTTGTGGACATATAGGCTGGTACGTCGTAATATTACAAAGACAAGTGCAAGGAGCACTAAGTACTAACAATAGCCAATGTTATATTACACCTCAAGCTGAATGTCAGTGAGAGAAGACACACGCGTGTATGCTAGTGATCCAAACGAGTGGATTCACGGCAATGAAAAAAAAAGAGAGGCAAATTGAGCCTATGTTCATGGGTCTGCACCTCATACGGAGCGAGTGGGCCCATAAGAATGAACTTAGGAGAGAGCACAAATAGATCAGTGCCTCACCTTTATGTTTTGTGGAGCCAGAAGGGCTAGAGTCATACCCGTCTCTCTGATATGAGGATAATCCACGAGTGGGAGAACTCTTTGAGAGCCAAGTATCCAGTGCTCCTTGTTGAGTGGCTGTTGTATACTTGTGGGGTACGGGGGCGTAACCCTTCTTAAGGGGGGTAGAGCCTCTTGGCTGTGCACATGTGTGCACTAAATTTTGTTTGTTTAGTATGCACTGCATACAAAGAATTGGTGGTGTGCGGGGCATACGAGGTTTGTTTGTTCGTATGCATGGCATACAGTGAATTGGTTTTGTTGGTTATGGTTGGTACGCGGGGCGTACGTTGTTTGGTTTGTTTGTGTGTAATGTACACTTGTATGTATGTATCTAATGAGATACCTGTATGAATGTTGTGTTTACACCCATGTGTGTAACACTTTTCTTATGCTATTTGTGATGTGTATTCATATTGCTTTATAGAATGATTACATATGGTATCGCCTAGATACGAAATGAATCATTAGTTATGGAATGTGGAACAATGGAATGTTATGGACACCTCAGGGAGGTTGTCAGGGTTGGTAGAACTGATAGGAAATGATGGTGCTGATGGATCACCTATATCCATATATGATTGAACTAATGCCACAAAGTGATGGCTATGTGCTGTATAGGCACAACACGATGTGTGTAAATGATATATCACATAGATATACATTATGGGGATAATGGGTAGTTATACATTTATATACTTACCTATTGATTAAGAGACTTCGGGACGAAGTCTTTTTAAGGGGGGTAGATTGAAATACCCCAAACAAATAAAACATGGATTAAATATCCAATTACATTAATTAAGGCCTAAACATGCCTTAAAAGTCAACTGAGAACAATAGTGGTCAACACAAAGCAAGGTGTTGCACCTTTTGACTGGTGGAGGGTAAATAAATACCCAAATGAACTTCTTAGGACCTAAAAATTTGTCCTAAGTTTATTAACATAATACTAAACATATTATAATCGTTGGACAACACTCCAACACAAAGAACAAGCACTTTCATGCTTCAAGGTCAAGTAGAGCAAAAGGTGCTCTAAGAATACCTTAAAGGTCTAATGACCTCTAAATGATATAAAATTGGATACCATGATCAAATATCATGTAAGGAACACAACAAAACCGTTGTCAAAGAAAACCAAGCTCAGAAACACCTTGCGACACAAAATGTGCACTAAAACTCCTTAAAGCACATTTTTGTGTAATTGCCTTCTAAATTGGTTTTAAATGGGATAAAAGGTTATAATTACCTTTAAATATGATAATATATTATATTATATCATATTAGGAATTTAATTCCAAATTTTACAAATTTTTACAAATTTAATATTAAAATATTAATAAAACCCTAAAAGGGGGCCCGCTTGAGTCAACATTGACTAAGATTGGTCAAGAGGTCAAAGTTGACCCCTTAGACCATGTGAGATCGGCATTTACAAGCAAGAGAGGCTCCAAATCGCCACTTGCTTAGACAATAAACAAGACTCCAACATGTCTCCATAAATTAAGGGTTACTTTTGCCTTTTGATTAGTTTATACACCTTGGCTACATTATTGTCCCAATTGACTCCAAAAACCGTGTGAGCCCCATTAGCCCCTCCATTAGCCGATTTTGTGTCTCTTCTTATCTCCTTGATGAGTCACCTCTCATTAAGAAACAATAAACTAATCTAAATTAGCATTTTCAATCAAATAATACCCATTCCAAGCATCCTCTCTCTCCTAGCTTCATTCCAACTGTTGAAGCTGCCCTTCCAAGCTCTCCCAACCGAAGCTCTTGAGTTAGGAAGGTAAATCCATCTTCTAAGCTTCTAAGTAATGGTTTAAGGCTTGTTTTTGACTCTTTTTCTTCATCTCTTCACCACCTATGCTTAGATCTCGTGACTAATCAGTTCTATGGCTTATTCTCAGTGTTCTAAGGTTAGAACATCAATCAAATTCGGTTGAAGCAAGTTAGGAGACCAAAGTTTCTCAAAATCTCATTTTAAGGTAAAAACATACCTTAAGCTTCTCTACAAGTCATCCGATTTTCTTCCTCTGATTTTTATGAGTTTATACACCCATAATCTTCATATTTACATGTTCAATCAGTTGGTTAGCCATTTGGAGCAAGGGTGGCCGAGATCCAAAGGAAATACCCTCTTTTAAGGCATTTTCCAAGGTAAAACCTAATAACAAGGCAGCTTGTTGTTGTCTAGCTATTTCCCTTGTCAATATGATGAATCTAACACCTTGTGGTGTGTCTAAAACAGGCCGAACCTCTCTTGAACTCCTCTTGCATTTTTAAGGTGATTTTTGCCTTAAACCGTACATTAATTATTCCTTATGGTTAAGCTCAAGCTTGGAGTGTAACCATATCTTGTTTTTGTGTATTAAACATGTCTAAATCATGTGGTGAATTTTCCTACAAGAGGTCGAGTAATACAAGGGCAAATCAAGGTAAACACCTTAAAACTTATGATTTTATAATTTCTAAGCATATATTATTATTGCCGAGAGAGAAATTATAATATGGGTTATATTGACCTAAAATGGAAAAAAATGACTAAGATAAATTAAACTAGTCATTTAAGAGATTTTAATTAACATAATGGTCAAATTATGACATTATGTGGAAAAATAATCAAATTTAAGTGAGGCCGTGAGCATATATTATATTTTGAGACATTTATGTGTAATTTATTTTGTGAGCAAATGTTGTAATAAGGCCATGTACTTTAGGCCATTTTATTTATGCATTTACAAGCTTTATTTAAGTTTAGGTGATATATAATTATTATCGAAATGAATAAGGGGGTTAAAGTGTAATTAAATTAAATTTAGGGGCTTTATAAAAATAAGGCCGAAAATTAGAGGTAAAAAGGAGTTAAAATAAAGTTTATAAGATTTTATAAAGTTTTAGGGTTAAATGGTGAATTTTGGAAACTTAGGGGTTAAAACCGTAATTATTAGGAATTAATGGTCAAGGAAATATTGAGGTGGTCAACCTTGACCATATGGTAGGTTTTGACCAAATTAGATAAGTTAGATAACTTATTTAAGGTTTTATAATAAGATAAGTATCTTATGGTAAAATTTTCATAACATATGTGGTAAATATGTTATTACCGAAAACTAAGGGTGTATAATGGTATTATAAACACCCATGGGCTATTAGGAATTTTTAGGAATTTATTGGGTTGTTTTTGGAATTAAAATGAACTATATATGTATAATATATAGTTATTATGTCATTATGACACTTTGGAGAAAAATAGATGGTGGAATGGTAAATACCAAAAGTATATGGGTTAATAAGGATATTTATAACCCTTTGGTGAAATTTGGTGATTTTTAGAATTATATAAGAGTAGTTATTAAGATATGTGAATAATATATAGTTTTAATGAAATGGTAAAACTATATGTTATAAATAGGGCAAAATGGCAATTATAGAATAGCACAAGGGCTGTTCGGAATTTACAAAAAATAACCATAGGTTATACTCTTTTATAAGTTAGAAATGTTATATTAAATGGTATATATAACATGGTATAAAAGAATGGGGTGATTTTGTAAATAAAGGAAAGTATGGTTTATGGAAAAGAATATGGTTTTTATATGGTGCCCATGCGGCAATAATAAATAGTTTTGTATAAAAACTATAGGTTATAAGTTAAAGGAAATAAAAATATCATGTTATATGATATTAGTATATGGAATAACATTACATAATGTTATGTGGTCAAAACGGAATTTAAATAAAGTTAAGGGCTATACCGAGTTAATAAGAGTTGGGAAATGAATTTTAGACTAAGGTCTATAATGTTATAAATGTTATAACAATTATATGGTTTAGATGGAATTAATGTAAGGAAGGGTACTCACATAAAATAATGTGACAAACTATAAATAAATGGGAATAATCATCTAATAAAAGATGATAAAAAGTAACATAAAATATAAGAGTTTATTAAACTCATGGGGATTACCTACGTGGTAAATATATACATACACAAGGATAATGTATATAAGGTGGATATATATTTTGGTTGGAAACCATATGGTTTAATGGTGGTGGTTATTAAAAAAAATATAGTTACGAACTATAAGTTATGAGTTTTGGATGCAAATATTATTTGCTAAAGATAATGGATTATATAATACATTGTATTATAATGGATGGTGGGAGAATGATACAATACGAAAAATAATACGATATAATATAATCATGCATGCCTACATGCAACTATGGGTTACGTACCTAAACTAGATGGTGGATAAGATCAAAAAGAAATACAACGAATTAAACTTAACAGTTGAAATATTATGGCGTAAGAGTTTTAAGTAACAAAGCCGACTGTTTTAGAGAAACCCGTAACAAACAACTGTAGAAAACAGGGGTGAACTGTCGGGGTTACTTATTATTCGGAAATACCGGATGTGGTTAGTCATGGAGACTGACTTATAGTTTTAATACCGTTTAGATTATTCTTTTGACAAGACGCTTGACGAGCTAGTGGACTACAAGGAGCATAGGATCTTGCTGGTTCATACTCCACCGTAATACGATCAGGGTGAACGGTATGTAAAGGGGTTTGATCCGAGTTGACCTAAGGTTGCTCCTTGGGCTCGGATTTGGTTGATATAACTTGTGTGTTATATGTGTGTGGTTACATGTATGTGTTTAAGTGTTACTGCATTATTTATTTATGCACGAACGTCCTAAGGGACTAACACTACGTCGACTATAGATCGACTTATATAAACATACATATGCATTAATGTGATGACATGACGGTTACTTGATATAATACCATGATATTAATATTAAGTATATGGTAACCTAAGTAAAACACTTAGGGACGAGTCACGACATTGTCGGTCTCTAGAGCATGGATCTCGAACATGAATATAACCTAGATTACTTCTAGGTATGCGTGAGACCCATTGGGCAGCTAACTAATAAATATTCTCCATAAAACTAAGAGCAGATCTTAAACATTATGAGAGAGATGGTATGAGTTGAGGTGAGGAATCCCGGTAGTTTACGAACTACTTGGTTGCGCATTTGTGATCACTGAGGGGTTTCCTAATTGGATTCCGCTCCAGGTTATATCCAACGAGCCCAAACTGGATCGTGGATCAGGTGGCTACGGCCTTTTTATGGACGTCTTACGAGACATAAGTGAGTCAGGGGCCTCCGGACCTCTGGCGAAATGAGCACCTTTGTGTGTACGGGAGGACTACTGTCCATGGTGAGGTTATCGGGTTGTCCTAACATGACGCCCAATTGATATTAATAATTAAACATGGTTGGATGGAGCCTACAAGGCTAAGGTAAATTAACTATGGATACTGTACGCTACGGCGAATGTACATTGTACATATGGATGGGGCTTGAAAGCCAAACTAAAATAAATTGACAATGGGTGGTGAACGCTACGGCGATTGTACATTGTACAATATATTGTTGTTGCTCGATACGTTCGATATACAAATGTTGTTTGAAATATTCTATGAATGTTTGGTTTGGATGGATGATTAATGTTTATGAATATTTGGATGGCTGGTTATGTATATTATGCATTTATGCTACAGTATCGTTTATAACTGTAAAATGGTAAAGCATGAAACCAATCTAATAATAATATGGTTAAAATGACAAGTGACCATTAGGGTCCAGGCCCGGCATACTCAGCGTCTATCGCTGATACTACACCATTTCAGGTTGTTGATCATTGTCGAAGCTGAAGAGCAGGAACAGGGTAATTGGAGTTTTACTTTTGTTACCACTCATGGAGATGTTGTATAGCAATGAGGATGGTGAATTGTATTATGGGAAGGTTGTGTATATTCAGGTTTGGGTAGACGCTCACTTGTCGATGTTTATGATTTATGTTCTTAGTATGATGTATAGGAGTTTCTCGTTATCACGGCGGTTAGCAATTTGTTTATGTTGGGAGTTGGATGTAGTTTGGCTTCGTTGCTCGCATGGGCGAGTAATGGCCGGTGACACCTGAGTGAGTTTTGTAATTGTTATTTATTTTCCGCTGCGAGACGTTTTATTTTGTTGCTACGTGAGGGATTATATCATGATTATGGAGAGGGGTGTTACAAAAATGGGCAAAACAAACAGCAAGAAAAGAAATCAGAAACAAACACCCCCTTAGTAACTTTTATAATTCCCTTTTCAACTTTTCACTTTAAAAAACCCCAAAAATACTGTAACGCGAATCCCTCAGTGATACCTGGACTGGCAAGTTGGGCCGATGGGTCGGGTTGATATCAACCATAGCTCAGCCCATCTAAAATACCATCAACCCAACTCAACCAAAAAATGGATGGGTAAAAAAATCTTGACCATAACCCGACCCGTTTACGATCCTTCAACCCTAACCCAACCCACTCAGCTCATTTTTAAGCATACAATAATTTAGATGGATTAAGAGTAGAATCAATAAAAAAATCTAAAAACATCAAGTTCTAGGTTGCACACTAATTAGGATGGAACACAAGGAAGAGATATGTAATCTTTGCTTGATCGACACAACTTGAAACAAATTCCATATTATGCGAAGAATCTAAAGTATTGCAATAAAAAAATATAAAAATATCCAGTTCTAGCTTGCTCACTAATTAGGACGGAACAAAAGGAAGAGATATGTAATCTTTGCTTGATCGACCCAACTTGAAACAAATTCCATGTTATGCGAAGAATCTAAAGTATTGCACCAATTCCCCATGAATAGAATAATTCGTACTTTTCCATAAGTTTATTTTTATCAATATGAGCCTACAGCTCTACCTCTGTTGGGGAGGAATCTTATCTAGACATGCACATGATCTTAGTGCCCTTAATAAAAAAGGGAACAAAAAGGAAAATCTTCATTATGCATTAGAGAAATACACTAAAGACAAATCTTTTAAAGTTAGAAATAATTTATAAACTAAGTGCTCAAAGCCTCAAACTATGACTGATAGTTTTAAAATAATTACACACATTTAAACTAAGTGCTCATGCCTGAGAAAAGTACAATCACAATCACTTGATCGTTACTAAAAGTTTAGGAACTTTTATGCAGCACGCTATCCGCATTGTTGGCTTCAAAAATTCACTAAGAGGTCTATAATCAAGATCTTACAAAAATATATATCACCTAATTTTGTTCACCCTTATAGATAATCTAAACATACCTATGTTCTCAAGAACTTAATGGTAGTGAGAATAAGAAAAACAAACCTTGGGGGAACAACCGCGTAGAGAATAAAGATGGATGTGAGTCTGCAAGACGAGAGCCTTAGGGTTTTCAACATTATATTAACGTCAGGTTGGGCCCTTTGTTTGATATGCAGCTGGTTAGACCGTTTGCTTAGTAAGATTGTGTGATATTATTAAAGGTTGATAGTTCAACTACATTTGGGCTTAAGGCTAAGGTATAATTTGATCTAAAAATGATATATATATTTATATATGTATATTAATATTTTTAATTTTTATTATTAACAAATATATTTTCGGGTTTCAGGTTGGGTCATGGGTTTAGATCTCTACCCTAACCCAACCCACAAAATTAGCTTATTACCCTAACCCAACCCAAAAAATAAATGAGTCAATAATCAAGACCCTAACCCACAAAAGTATGGGTGGGATTCGGTGGGGTTTCGGGTTGGATCAAAATTGCCAGGTCTAGACAGATACCCAGGAAAACCTTTCCTTTCCCTTTTGTTTCCCGTCAAACTTCCGGACGTCAACTCTCATCTTCATCCTTCCATATTTTGTAGACCCTGACTCCGACCACCACCAGCGATCGTCGCCCTCCTCCGGTCGTCACCCTCCTCCGGCCGTCGACCACCTTCGACCGTTGCCTTCTTCCAGCCATCGACCAACCCTTCTGATTACCACCACCACCATCTTCTCTCTCGTTGTTATCCTACACTGTCCAACTGTTCTAATGTGACAGTGATAGCTCTTTTATTTGCTGACAAATTGGTTATGGCGCTGAAATTGGTTGATGGTTGATTTCAATTCTTGGTATATAATATCATTTTTTGGTATATTGAATTCGGATGAAAATCTTCACTCTTTTTTGTGATTTTGGTTTGATTAGATTACATGTATTCGTTGTTATGAAGAAGTCTCGTATTTCATCATTTCCATGTGGTCGGGCTGCTGATAATGAGGCTTAGAGTTTCATCATTTTGGTTTGATTAAATCATATGTATATGCTACTCCAGTTGCTGCTGATAACCCCCAAGTTAATTAACAGTAACAACACTTGTGCATTTTCTTAAATCGATGTATATGCTGCTAGGTGTATCTCATATTTATTATTATTGCTTGTGTGTTTATTATTCAAAGAATATTTAGGCTCCAGTTACTTGATCCTAAGGTCCCGTTCGGTAAGAACATTAATCTTTAATGTCCAAATAAAGGTATCTTTATTTTTTTGAAAAAAAACTAGCTTTATTTCGTGGGTGTTCGGTAGAGACCTTAAATTAAAACTGCCTTTATTTATCCATATGACTGAAACACCCTCATCCTTCTCTGCAGCTTCTGCTTCATCATCTTCTTCAACCTCTAGAATTTCTAACTTCGTCTTCTTCTCTTTTACTGCGGAGTAACAAGCATGCTCTATTTTAGATCATACCCATCACTGATGAACAGAAACATACCCGTTCCACTTATCAAAAAAGAAACATACCCGTTCTTCCAAGATCACAGCCAACAACTATGAAATCAAAGAAAGCCCAAAGAAAATTAGTAAACACAGCGTTCACCTTTAATGGTACATAGAAGAAGAAGAGCAATGCAGAAGGGCATAAATCGAACAAGCTGCCATAAGGAGGAGCAAAATCCACTTGGAGGCTCCATTCTCTTCGCCTTTTTGTTCACGGATCAAATACCCAACTGGAGAATTAAATAACCAACTGCTTCAAACCATTGCCCAGGCGACACCTCTCATTTTTCTTTTTTACAAAAACACCAGGCGACCCCATTTGGTCACTGATCAAAGAAGCAAAGAGAGGCGGAAGGTGAGGAAGTCGATGGGTATAACTTGTAAATTATAAAAATAGTGAGAGGGCAATATTGTATTTTGAAAAGAGCCAGAAATCCCAAAAGCAGCTTAAAGTCCGAAAAGCAGCAAGACCAACATTAAAGGTCTTTTTCGGCCTTTATCCGATCTTTATCCAGCTGCATTTTGACAAAATAAAGCTACTTTTAGTGAAAAAACAACATAAAGGCGATGAGTAATTCTTTTCTAGAACAAATTCAGGGTAATTCTTTTCTTTCCTTGGATTCTATTCCATTTATCCAAAAGCCCCCTAAAAGGATAAAACAATTAACTATTTTCATCAAATATCATTTTTTTTTCTAGAACATATTACAGTGCACACTTTTTAACAAAACTTAAAATAATTTCTAGGGAAATTTCATGATATACCCCCGAGGTTTGAGCGAATTTTACAAGATACCCCCGAGGTTTCATTTTCATTACGAGATACCCCCGAGGTTTCATTTTTTTACGATATACCCCTGAGGTTTATTTTTCATTACGATATACCCTGAGGTTTCAATTTTATTACGAGATGCCCTCAGTTCAGATTCTAATATATTATATTTTTCATATCCTCATTTTACCCTCGCACCATATGCCCCGCAACATGGATTTATGGTCAATTTTTTTTAAATTTAAAATATGAACAAAATGCACAGAAAAATTAAAGATCAATTAAAATTTTAATTCAATTTTAAAAAACATAAATAAAAGTATAAAAATAAATTAAAAAAAATTAGAATCATAAGAAGTTTAAAATAAATAGAAATGATCAAACAACAAAAAAATAATCTGATAAAAAAACTTATATTGTTACATAATTTAAAAACTATTATAGCAATTATATTTAAAGAACAAAAAAATGATTTTTATACTTTATTTTTCTAATTTAAAATAATAATTTTTTCTATGTAATATATGAAATTGTTGTTTTTAATATTCTTCATATTATTGTTATATTTTTTACAATTTTAATACATATCTAGGTAACTCCTTAACAAGTTATGTTTATTTTTTAAAATAATTTACTTTTTATTTTTTAGTCATTTCTATTTATTAATTTTTTTGTTTTATATTTATTTAATTATATTCATTTTTTAACATTGATTTCAAATTTTATATGAACTTTAATTTATATGAGCATTTTATTTAAGTTTCAAATTCAAACAAAACTTTGACCATATATCCCTGAGATTATTGTGGGGCATATGATTTTAAGCCACAGCTATAATAGTTTTTAAATTATGTAACAATATAATTTTTTTAAATAGATTATTTTTTTGTTGGTTAGTCATTTCTATTTATTTTAAACCTTTCAAGATTCTAATTTTTTTAATTTGTTTTTATACTTTTATTTATGTTTTTTAAATTGAAATAAAATTTTAATTGATCTTTAATTTTTATGTGCATTTTATTCATATTTTAAATTTTTAAAAAATTTGACCATAAACCCGTGTTACGGGGCATATGGTGCGAGGGTAAAATGAGGATATGACAAATATAATATATCTGAATCTGAACTGAGGGGCATCTCGTAATAAAATTGAAACCTCAGGGGTATATCGTAATGAAAATGAAACCTCAGGGGTATATCGTAAAAAAAATGAAACCTCGGGGTATCTCGTAATGAAAATGAAACCTCGGGGTAACTCGTAAAATTCGCTCAAACCTCAGGGGTATATCGTGAAATTTCCCTAATTTCTATTACATGCATTAAAACCTAAAATGCTCTATCTGAAAGCGAGAGAAAGAGACAGTTCTAAGAGAGAAGAATTCGACCACATATAAAGGCGATGAATCTCTCTTGATGGAGCTACAAGTAATCAAAGAGCTTCTGGCATGAAACATCCGGCGTGATTGATCACTGGTCTCTGTGCCGCATCCACAGCGACTTCCGTCGGGCTTCTCTTCCGTCTAAAGGGCCATAACTTCATTCCCCTAAACGAGACGGAGAGAGTCACTGAGCGTGCTGCCCGAGAACGAGAAATACAAAGAGCATCCACATTATTGATCTTTCCGCTGTATATATCCTCTCTCGCTGCCTGATCTCGTGCCGGTGCGAATTCCCTTATAGCTTGCTGCTCCCCCGTGCTGCTCTCTCTTGACTCTTGGTATTGCTTTCTCGATCTTTTGCCTTCATCTCTCAATCAATGTATCTTTACGCGTCTTCGTTATCTCTCTATCTGGCGCTATCTCAGATCCTCGGTGCAATTCTTTAAGCCCCTCAAATCGCTTTAAATTGGAATTTCAAGTCTTTAGGCGACAATTGAATAAATTTCTGCCAAAAACTAGCATCCCGAGTCGGAATTAGTAATGAGCAGTCTCTTTGCAGCTTCATATTGTTCCGCTGTTCAGTACTGCCCTTCACAAGCACTAGTAAATTCATTAATAGCGTTGCTATTAAAATCTGGTGGTTACCCTCGCCGTTCTTCGGAATTGGGATTTCCTCGGTGGGAACTGCATCTATTGTAGTTGTCAAATTCCGTTGAATTTTCATAGTATTAGTTTTGTGGTTACAATTCGTAACTTCACTCTTGTTGAATCTAAGTCTCTGTTATTATTGAAGAACTAAATTTTGATATTCAGCTGCAGGTGAAATCAATTATTAGAATTCGGAGAACAAGCAAAAAAAGATGCTGCGATTGAACTGTATCTTTACTGGTTCGAGAGCTGAATGTACTTGGTTTTGATGTGGATGGCGTTTTATCTCTTACATCCGCATTTCTGATTTTCTGTTTCAAATATACCAGGAATAATTGTGCTCTCCTTAACTTTTTGTTAGAAATTTTCTTATCTGCTGCTCCTGCTGCTTGGCGATCTTTCCATATCGGAACTCTCCTCTTGATTAAGTTTATCTGTATGCTTTGCAGGAGTTTGAGCTAGTGTCTTGCTGAGCCATTTGTCTGAGAATAGATTCCTCTAATGTCCCCAGACCATTTGAGTTTTCCTGACATGTTCATTCAGATTTACAGCCTGCATTCTAGTGTGAAAGTGCTATTTGGAACAGTGTAGACGAGGGTTTCTAAAAAGATGAGTAGTAAGCTGTGGAGATGGGTTTTAGGTCTGACTTATATTGTTGCCGTGGCAGCTATCTGGATTGCTGCTAGCTTTGTTGTACAGTCTGTTGTTGATGAAGGTGTCTCTCCGTTTCTTATCACCTACATTTGCAATTCATTGTTCATCATTTACATCCCTATCATTGAAATTTCACGGTATCTGGAGGACAAGGCTATATCCTTGTGCTTTTGGCGAAGAAAAGAGGATAGAAATTTGCAGAGATTGGCCCATTCAGAAGAGGCCATCCTTCTTGGTGATAATGATCCCTGTGATCGAAGTATCGACTCAAACCTTCCAGTTTCTATACAAGGTAGTGAAATTGAGCCTGATACTAGGGAGATTGATTCAGATTTGCCCCCAAAACATTATCAGTTGGCGAATACCTTGTCTTCTACGGCTCAACTGTGCAAGGGTTCTACTGAACTGGTGGATTCAAAGGGACGGTGGACGCGGCTTAGGGTAGCAAAAGTTAGCTTGGTTGTGTGCCCCTTTTGGTTTCTAGCACAACTAACGTTTAACCTGTCCCTCAAATATACATCAGTCACGGTTGGTACTAGCCATCTATTTGAGATATTGCTCTTATTAATGTCAACAGTAGATCATATTTCAGGAAACAATCATTTTCATAGGCAGGGCATTGAGGCTAACCTTTGTCTCAAATTTGTTGCAGTCAAATACAATATTGAGTACAGCTTCCAGCCTCTTCACCTTCTTGTTTTCACTGGCATTCTTGAGTGAGAAATTTACATGGGTGAAGCTGGCTAGTGTGCTTCTTTGCATGGCTGGGACAATAGTTGTCAGTTTGGGGGACTCAAGCTCCAGCTCCAGCTTGAATGTAACTAGTTCAAGACCAGTGCTCGGGGACTTTTTAGCTCTTCTTTCATCTTGCTTGTACGCTGTATATATAACCCTTATTCGTAAGAAGTTGCCTGATGAAGATGATGATGACAAAAGTGGCAAAGTGAGCATGGCACAGTTTCTGGGGTATCTAGGATTCTTTAACTTCATCATCTTCTTACCTGTTGCTCTTATACTGAATTTTACCAAGCTGGAGCCTTTCTACACTCTTACCTGGAATCAGTTTGGTCTTGTTGTGGGAAAAGGTTTTGTTCTGCTACTTCTTATTGTTAATTCAGCTGCTATTGGATTGTTGTTCATTGAAGCACTATGCTAATACATACACATATAGTTCTTCGTTATCTCTTTCTTGGTAGCAGCTAAATATACCTCACATTTTATAGAAATAACCATTGAACCACTTCTTCAAGATGGAAAATTACTGTGGATGGAAAGTAGAGTAGGAACTGACTTTTTAGTAGACTCTGTTTGACGCTTGAAGGTTGAAACATCATTCAAATGGGGCCTAGGAGATGTTAACTTCATGCCAGAAGATCCAGATGAACATGTTTACTGCTTTCGAACATTACCAGGATCTTATATGATGTTGAGCAACTGGACACTGATGTTTTTGTCAATGCGATATCTATTCATTTTGAAAGCTGCTTGTATTCAAGTGAGCTTGTCGAAAGAAGATAGCATCCTTTGGTTTTCCTAATTTTCAACTTAGACATTAGGTCTTACATAAAGGGTGGTTGGTTTCAGTGGAGCTGGCCAAGCCTTGCCAATCTTAGGAATTAGTCATTGAACAGTATATATGAATCCAAGAGTTTAGTACACATGGAATCTAGGATTGGATGGCCATAAATGATAGACAGAGATTTCTTTGGCAATTAGGCAAGTGTTGTTAGGGTTAGGATCCATTTTTTCACAAATCCTGATTCTCAATATAGGTGATGAACTTTGATTAAGAAGTTTAATTTATTATTTGAAAAAGTGGTACCGCCTTTACCAACTAGCTGTTGGCTTTATCATGTGTAATTTCAGGTTTGTTGGACAATGTGCTAAGTGACTATTTGTGGGCAAAAGCTGTTCTTCTTACAACAACAACAGTTGCTACTGCGGGGTTGACTATTCAGGTTCCATTAGCAGCTGTAGTTGATACAATTGTAGGCAATGCTCCAAGTTTGTCAGATTGGATTGGGGCTGCTGTAGTAATTTTCGGGCTAGCGGGGATTAACATCCCGTCTGATGGTTTTGGAGGAAGCAAGCCAACGGAGCAGCCTACTTCTGTAGAATTGGAGGACAATGAAGACGGCCGTGTTGCTGCAATTGCTTGTGGAACAGATGGCATCTCCTAGCATTCCTCATGATCCCAGGTTATTATCTCTTCTGTACCTTATGATCTTCTTTCAGGGCAATCAACGAAATTGTGTTTGTGATAAACATTTCCCTGTGGTGATTGAGTTTTGGAAAGGAATGAGTTTCAAGTTGCTGCAACCCCATTGCAGAAAACAGATAGTCGTTATTGTAACTTGAAATGTATTGGAAGAAATTTATTTGGTTAGCATAGACTACTTTTTTAGTTTTTCTAACTGCATACCAAGACAGTAGATAATAAGCCTGTGTCTCCTTTGCCATTTCTCGTTCTTGGATGGTGTCTTTTTTGTTGCACTTGTTATGTACAAGTGCTATATCCTACTCCTGAATACCGGGGTATCAAGTCATGGGGCAAACATTTGTGTGCCTCTCTGCCTCTGCCCACCAGGTTTCTTTGTTACAAACATACGACTGTTGTTAGGGTCCCATATGGCGTGTTTATTTGTTTGTCATTTCCCTCATATTTTTTCTTTGAGCTTCCCTGTAATTATTGTGTATTTAAAACTTCTATGGTACTCTGTAACACTTGAAATTAAGTCATCATCTCAGTAAGCTTTGGGTGATTGTGTTGCAACACGTTAAGTTACTTCTTCTGCTTGGTGATCTTATCTTCTGATGCACTGTTGTACTTGAGCTACAAGTTTAGTGATTCATGCTTATTGGTTTCGTATATGGGTTGGTCTTTAACCGACAACTTGAAGGGTTCTCACCGGGAAGATTTTCAGCTGCACTCTGCTATTGATGAGGTCTCAACTCTGTCTGTTAATTTTCGTAGCTGTAATCTGTGATGAAGTGGGAGCTGCCATATAAATCGGCAAATTCACTGTGGCAACTTGCGCTCAAACTAACTAGCTAGCGCTTCCCCTAAGAGTTAGTACATAAATCTTTGTAATCTGGACGTATTGAGAGCTCTTCTCAGGCTGCTTTATTGTACCTCAAGCAGAAAGTGTCGGATTTTTTCTAGCGCTGTTGAGGACATTCATACTTCCCTTTTGTGTCCCGTCTCCATCTTTTCTGATACATTTTGTTCAATCCATCAGACTGTCACCGAATGCTTTTATGTCTTCTGCAGTTTCAGTCATTGTGCTAGTGATTTTGACCTCCGTTATCAAAGCCCATATATCAATTCATTCTTTTGTTCTGCTAGGGATGTCAATCTTGACCCGAACCTGAAACCTGACCCGAAACCGATCCGTAAAAAGTTGGGTTCGGGTTGAGATTTTTGACCCGAAATGATTTTCGGGTCGGGTTCGGGTTGGGTCATTGAAACCCGTTTCGGGTTTGGGTTGAACCCGCTAACCCGTAACAAAAAAAAATTTAATTAAAAATAGAAAATATGTTATATTTAATGACTTAATTAGTATTTAATGATTAATTTATGACTAAAATAAACATTTAATCAATAACATATGATTATATATTGTACATAATAATTAATTAATATTATAGTATTATCTTTTTATATTAAATAAGCCAAAATTTAAAAAGTAAAATAATTTTTTGAAAAAACAGGTCGGGTTTGGGTCAACCCGCTCCGGGTTCGGGTTAAAGAAGTACAACCCGCTTTAGGTTCGGGTCGGGTTGGCCAAAATTATTTTTGGGTCGGTTCGGGTAGAGCTTAACCCGACCTGAAACCCGATTTTGACACCCCTAGTCCTCTTTGATGTATCCATCATCGTCACCCTTTGTTTCCTTGCTTTACGAAGGCAATTATTGTTTGTGTACACTACTACCTCAAATTTGCTCTTTTGCTTGAAAATGGAAATACTTTTTTTTTTAAGAAAATATAGTGGTTGTATTTAGTAGTGCATAAGTTCATTACAAAACCGGAATCTCATTCGGATCCTATGAACAACGTTGCTGAGAACGTGCATGGTTAGCAAGTGAATGCGTAGACATATTGTCCAAACCTGGGAACGAAAAACCATCGCACATCATTAAATCAAGTAATCTTAATAGACAGTCTATTAAGTAGAGGTGTTCATGGAAAACCGGAACCGTCAAACTGGACCGAAACCGGTGAAACTGAAACTGAAACCCGGTTAACCGAAGTCGTTTGTCGGTTCGGTTAATCGAACCGTTTAGTTTCCCAGTTCCGGTTACGGTTATTGATTTTGATGAATCCGGTTAACCGAAAAAACCGTTTAAGCATTTAATTTATTAATTTTTTTTTAATTTTTGAGTATAAGTATAAAACTATATGGTTAATTATTAGATTTACCTAAAATAAATATACAATTATAAAGTTAATGGTTAGAATTATATCAAAACCAATAAAATCTTATCAAAATTGGCGGTTAACCGGTTTAATATCGCACCAAAACCGGAAAAACCACACATTGTTTACTAATTATTAGAAAAAAGCACATAAATCTACATCATTTCAGTTAACCGTTAAACCGGTAAAACCGCACCGAAACCGACGGTTAACCGGTCTCGGTTAACCGCTTCTAAATGAACCGGTTACGGTTATCAAATTTGACTAACCGACAATCCGGTTAACCGAAAAGCCGGTTAACCAGTTATGAACACCCCTACTATTAAGAATATCCATTGTTGATTGTAGAAGTGATGGAGCACGACCGCTACTAAGATAATCTGATTATAGCCTTGTAATATCAAGACTCAAACTTGTCGAAAATCTGCTGAAATAGTAGTTTGAGCACTAGCTTCTACTGCAAGTGCCTCAACATCGGTGGGTGTAAAGTGCCCTATGTCTTCATTGTTGACCAAAAATACATAGTGAATATATATATATATATTTATGGGCAAAGAAAAGGCAAGTGCACCTAGTCGATGTAGTACAACAAGTGTCGTATCCACAGAGAAATTGTTCAATTATCCTAGTCTCGGTATTTAATAAAAGCAACAAATAGGGGGTTTAGTCGGAGGCAAGCTTGATTGTTTAGGATCAGTGCAGAAATAATAAATACAGTAAAATAAGGTGAATTAATTGATATGGATGGAAAAAGGTATCCTAGGATAGTAGGAGAATTGCCTAAATTACTTAAACAAACTTATAACCATGTCTCAATTATCTATTGTCTATTAGAGTTAATAAGGGTAAGATACGAACTCTTAATAATAGCCTCAGTATTTTCCTACTCAATCCGGAGTGTAAATACCAAGGTTTATTCCTTTGTGGTACTATTGACTATCTCAAAATCATATGTTGATAGTTACCATAAAAATGCAGTAGTTTGTCGCGTAAAGCATTTAACAATATTTATTGAAAGGAATAAAAACAAGTATAATAAATGAAACAGGTAATAAATATTTTTTTAAGCAATATTAGGATCAAACCTCATCCTAGGATACAAATAAAAATTACTCAGCCTTTGACAGAAATAAAAATCAGAGTAAAGATAGACATTAAAACAGAGTAAAGTTTGAGGAAAGAAAGAACTCTATTTTTGGGGAGAGTTGTTTCGCTTCCGGGCTTGTCTCCGTGATTATGCCGACCTCAAAACGATGATAGATTGGTAGAACGAAGAAGAACGAACAAACAGACATAAGTTGGTCCTGTCCGGGTGGGGCCACGCGGACACAAACGCGGACAACTCCTGTCCGTGTGGGGGCTGTGCGGACACAAACGCGGACACGACATGGTTTTGTACAGATCGTCTTCTTCGTCTGGTTTTCTGGAAAATGGAAGAGTTAGACTTATTTGGTGATGGGAAATGATGGAAATGAAGTGGAGATGTGGATGTATGGATGGAGAATGGAATTTGGATGGAGGGAGAGTGAATTTTGATGAGCGTTGTGGTGATCGATCGATGAGTTTAGAAGCAGGAGATGGTGGGTTTTTATAGAAGAAAGGAGGAGAAGAAGACAAAGGCTATGGCACGCATGGGTGAAGAATTTAAGGAATGCGGCGCCTGATACAATTGATGTAGTAGATAGATATGTTTGTAGGCGCCGCAAATGAGGAAAAACAGCGAAGGCAGTACAGATCTTCAATCGCGTGATTTCTGGATTTGGCACAGTCATTTACACGTGTCCGCGTTTGTGTCCGGATGTGTGTCCGGATAGGGCTCATCAGGACGTGAGACGTCCGCATTTCTGTCCGCGTAAGGACACAAATGTCCTGGCGAGATTTGTTCGTGTCCGAATTTGAGTCCGCGTACGGACGCGTGTCCGAGTTTGAGTCCGCGTACGGACGCGATCTCTTGCTTCCTGTACGCGTTTGCGTCCGCGTAGGGGCTGCGCGGACACATGTATTTCGTCTCATCTTGTTCTACAAACTTCGACAGGCTCCAGATTCTTCGTTTGAGCTCCGTTTTTAGATCCATTTGCGCCTATGCGTTCGTCTCTTCGTCTACTTTGCTCCTAGCTTGGTTTTCCTCATTTTTAACCAATAAATCTGTTAGATAACCAATAAAACATAAACTAGAGGAAAACTAACCAAAGTGGAGAAATGAGCAAGAAAAGTGCTAATATAACATTTGAAATACACCCATAAATCATGCTCATTTGGACACTTATCACACCCACACACTTACCTTTTTGCTTGTCCTCAAGCAAAACCATGTACCCAAGCAAGTAGGGAATGCTCAATACTAACAAATGTTATTATGAAAGGTAGGATAAGGAGGTGAACAATACGCGATTTAAGCTTTTTGAGGAGTGTGAATCATCACCTACTGGTGGCATAGGTGTGCTTAGGGTAAAAATAAAATATAGAGTTTCGGGTTATGATCCGGAGTGCTTCATTACTTGAAGATTAGGTAACTTTGAGAACTTTTACCATGGCCAACTTCTCCCAAGAATGGGCATTGAGGAGAAAACAAAAGGAAAAATAGAATTATGCATTTGTTTCACTTTTGCATTAGAGATGATGAGATAATATTTAGGCATCAAGTCTTTGTATTTAAGAACACTCAACTCTCATTTGTTGGTTACCAATGGCGTCTCGCAAGTCCCTTGTTTATTATTTTTTTTGTTTTTGACAGAGAAGCACCCCATAGCAATTCCTAAGAAAGAAGACAGAAGGAACCCCTGAGCGATAAAAATCCAACCATTTCAGATCATTTGGTCACACCACATAAAAATGCTCCTCAAAAGTAATCAAAATGAAAAAATTTGTACCATTTATCCCACAATTCATAATAGTATTTGTTTTTAAAGGGAACAACCCACATATAAAGGGTCCATGATTTTGAATTTTGACAAACGCAAGATAAGCAGAGAGATTAAACATTTTAAGCAATGTGTCAATCAATAGAGACTTAAGACGAGCGACAGAGAAGTGAGTCCTCCCCCCACACTTAGACTGGAGCAATGTCCTCATTGCGTAGGAAGAATTAAATTAACGAGGGCATGCAATCTACCAGAGTACCTCACACAATTCAAAGCAGTAGGGAGTATGTAAAAATTTGAAGTGCAAAGCAAAGAGAGTGCACTCCCCAGAGTTCGTAGAGTGTTTAAGCAGAGCTCCCCCACACTTGAATTCAGCTGTAGAATGACGTAATATGTTCCTGGAAAGAATATTCTCTACAGCCAAAAGAACTCAAGTGAAATTAAAACTCACCATATTTATTGAAAAGGAAAATAAACAGATAAAGTGAAAACTGAATAAAATAGAAGTACTGTAGAATGATAGATGGTGGGAGAACTTCCCCCATACTCGATGTTAACCTCAGAGTAGCGGAGCTCGGTAGTGGTGTGGACACGAAGTTGCACCTGCATAAGACATTAAAGGCAGCCAAACCAATACCGGGGCTAACAGTGAAATAAATGAGCATTTTTTTAAAACAAAATATAACAATATTGAAATATAGGGAAATAGACTGTAATAGAAAGCAAAATAATGATAGAAATTCAGGTTGCCTCCCGAAAAAACTGCCCTTCTTTTTAAGGTCTACGGCTAGACCGTAGTAAGAGTTAGATCAAACCTGAGGGGTGGTTATGAGGAGGGGATACAAAGCATGACTCGAAGGCATTTTTTGAGTGTCCACCTGGATGCATGTTTACTTTTCTTGTCCCGCTTTTCATCAGGGATTGGTGGTGGTGCCTCTGAAATGGACATTCCGTCGGGAAGGGTGACAAAGAGAAGTGGGGAAGATGGTGATTGTGTGTCCCTCACAAGCTTGAGATCCTTGGATTTGTTGTCTGGAGACCTTCCTGTTGCAAACTCCAGTTTTTCATTATAAGCTTGAAGGGTGATTGTCCCCCGGGCCACCCAAATGTGCACATTGGTTGTGGCAAGGAAAGGACGTCCAAGGATGAGAGGTGTAGTGGAGTTCTCTTCGATGTCCAAAATGATAAAATCGCATGGGAAGTATAAGTGCTCCACTTTAATGATAACATCCTCTACCACTCCGCTTGGGTAAGCTACCGAACCATCCGCCAGTTGAAGGGTCATCTTGGTCTTTTTCATTTCTCCAATTCCCAGCTTTTTAAAAGTGGAGAGGGGCATCAAATTTATAGAGGCACCCAGATCGCATAGGGAGTATGGAAAGGAGGTGCTACCAATTGTGACGGGAATGGTGAAGCTGACTGGATCATTGCATTTCGAAGGTAGTGGTTGTTTCAGAATAGCTGAGCAAGCTTCATTGAGTGGTACGGTACCGACTTTGACCAATTTTGTTTTGTTGGAGATAAGGTGTTTGAGAAATTTTGCGTAGTTTGGCATTTTGGCAATGAGGTCTACAAATGGTATGTTGACTTTTAATTGTTTCAGCACTGTCAGAAACTTCCCATATTCAGTATCCAATTTCTGTTTTTGGAGTCGATTGGGAAATGGTAGAGGCGGTTCTTGTGGAGAAGGTTTTGGAGCTGATGGAATAGTGAGAATGCTGGGAGATGTCTTTTCTACTGGAACCTCAACTCTTTCTTCATTATCCTCTTGGGATTCTTCTGACCTTTGTGGGATGTAAAAATCGTTGGTTTTTCTACCGCTTCTCAAGGTTATCGCCTTAACCTCTTCTTCTTCTAAATCGAGCTTTTCATTTTCATAGCTGGCCACCAACTCCTTAAGGTAGGTCTTCTCGGACTGAATGCGATTTTTATAGATTGTGGCCGAGGTTTCCAGTTCAGCTATATTCCCCTTGGATGTTTCGATTGGTATTACCCACTCTTGAAGGGAAGGGTGAAGTTCTGGAATCTCGATTGTTTTGGCCACCTCCATTTTTTCTTCCTCGTGTTCCTTCACTGAGATGCATTTGGCTTGCTCTCTTGGATTTGGCTTCGGTTGGCTTGGGAAAGTCCCTGGCGGTCTTTGAGCAAGTTGTTCTGCGATTTGATTGAATTGACCTTCGATTTTTTGGTTGAAAGCTTCTTGCGCATAGAGCTGGTTTTGAGTCATAGACATGAATCCCTTCATCATCTCTTTGAGTTCCGCGTTTGGATCAATGGGGGATGAGGACGGTTGTTTTTGGTGAATACCTGGAGGGGCACCTTGTGCTCTATAACTCATATTTGCATTTGGTTGGGATCTATAACCTTGTGTTGAGTTGGAAGTATTACCCCCTCCTTGGGTTTGATCGTTGTTTCTCCATGAGAAATTTGGATGATTTCTCCACGAGGCGTTGTTGTTGTTGTGGTTGTTGTAGTTGTAGTTGTAATTGGGGTGGTTACCAATGTAGTTGATGTCTTCTTTTTGCTGGATGTTGTTTCTTCCTTCACACAAATGGGTATCGTGAGGACCTGCGCAGATAGCACACCTTTCTGAAGTGAAGATGAGATGCTCTTGATTTGGTGTTTCTGTTTAAGCTAATAGCAATCTTTTTCGAACCCATTTTTTGCGAGAGATGAAGTTGTGCTGAGAGATGATCGTGGGCTCTACGTGGAGTAGACCTGCTGCTCTCGGCTCTGCCCTTGTTCTTGAACCATTTTCGTGTGTTCTAGTCATGATTTCAAGAAGTTCCATCTCTCTTTAGGAGACTTGGTCTAAAACTACCTCCAGCTGAAGAGTTTACCAAGAGTCTGTTGGAGTCATCCAACCCTTGAAGAAGGATAGGCAAGGGACTGGTTCAGCTAACCCTGGTGGGAGCAGTTCATCAACATCTCTTTGATCTGTCCCACCATCATACCAGAGTCTCCCTTTGGTTCTGAGTGAAGGTGTTGATCTCTCCGATGAGTTGTCATTGTTTGCTCTCATGGGTATTGGCAAGAATTTCTTGGCCATTGTTCCATGTTGGATTGAACTTGAAGGGGGCTCTATACCATTTTGATGTTGTTTCGGACAATGAATGAGAAAGTTGTAATCAAATTCTTTCATGATGGTACCTGTTTTTCTAAATGAATTGCAGAAGTCAAGGAACGAGCTAAGGTGATTGGGAGCATCGTCTGGTTTGAACCACTGAATTTTCCCAAATCACGGACTGCTGTGATGAAATGGGTCTTGAAAGTCCATTGTGCCGGTGTTAATTCTGGTAGAATTATGGCTGAAGCTCTTCCTTTAGTGTCCGGTGGTGTAATCAGAGAGGGAGAATTGTGTTGATATTTCGTGATCCATCTCACTATGACTTGGTTATCGCCCATGTCTTGATTTTTCTGATTTCTTCTTGTTGAATAAAGTGCGCTCGGGTTCGGGTCTCAGACTGATAGGTGGAGAACCTCGGGTTCGAGTGTTTGGCATGCACAGAAGAAATTTGATTTGTGAGGATTTGTGAAATTAACAGTAAATGGGTAAATAAACAGCAAATATTTAAATAGGTGAATAACTAAATTAGACAAAAATTTAGTACCGAAACTAGGGGATCAATTTCCCCGGCAACGACGCCATAAACTTGTTGACCAAAAATACATAGTGAATATATATATATAATACTTATGGGCAAAGAAAAGGCAAGTGCACCTTGTCGATGTAGTACTACAAGTGTCGTATCCACAGAGAAATTATCAATTATCCTAGTCTCGATATTTAATAAAAACAGCAAATAGGGGGTTTAGCCGGAGGCAAGCTTGATTGTTTAGGATCAGTGCAGAAATAATAAATACAGTAAATAAGGTGAATTAATTGATATGGATGGAAAAAGGTATCCTAGTAATAGGGGAATTGCCTAAATTACTTAAACAAACTTATAACCATGTCTCAATTATCTATTGTCTATTGGAGTTAATAAGGGTAAGATACGAACTCTTAATAATAGCCTCAGTATTTTCCTACTCAATCCGAGTGTAAATACCAAGGTTTATTCCTTTGTGGTACTATTGACTATCTCAAAATCATATGTTGATAGTTACCATAAAAAGCAGTAGTTTGTCGCGTAAAGCATTTAACAATATTTATTGAAAGGAATAAAACAAGTATAATAAATGAGACAGGTAATATATTTATTTAAGCAATATTAGGATCAAACCTCACCCTAGGATACAAATAAAAATTACTCAGCCATTGACAAAATAAAACAGAGTAAAGATAGACATTAAAACAGAGTAAAGTTTGAGGAAAGAAAGAACTCTATTTTGGGGAGAGTTATTTCGCTTCCGGGCTTGTCTCTGTGATTATGCCGACCTCAAAACGATGATAGATTGGTAGAACGAGAGAACGAACAAACAGGCAACAGTTGGTCCTGTCCGGTGGGGCCACGCGGACACAAACGCGGACAACTCCTGTCCGTGTGGGGGCTGTGCGGACACAAACGCGGACACGGCCTGGTTTTGTACAATCGTCTTCTTCGTTCTGGTTTCTGGAAAATGGAAGAGTTAGGCATATTTGGTGATGGGAAATGATGGAAATGAAGTGATATGTGGATGTATGGATGGAGAATGGAATTTGGATGGAGGGAGAGTGAATTTTGATGAGCGTTGTGGTGATCGATCGATGAGTTTAGAAGCAGGAGATGGTGGGTTTTTAAGAAGAAAGGAGGAAGAAAAAGGCTATGACAGGCGTGGGTGAAGAATTTAAGGAATGCGGTGCCTGATACAATTGATGTAGTAGATAGATATGTTTGTAGGCGCCGCAAATGAGGAAAAACAGCGAAGGCAGTGCAGATCTTCAATAACGTGATTTCTGGATTTGGCAAAATAATTTACACGTGTCCGCGTTTGTGTCCGGATTTGTGTCCGAATAGGGCTCATCAGGACGTGAGACGTCCGCATTTCTGTCCGCGTAAGGACACAAATGTCCTGACGAGATTTGTTCGTGTCCGAATCTGAGTCCACGTACGGACGCGTGTCCGAGTTTGAGTCCACGTACGGATGCGATCTCTTGCTTCCTGTCCGCGTTTGCGTCCGCGTAGGCGCTACGTGGACACATGTATTTCGTCTCATCTTGTTCAACAAACTTCGACAGGCTCCAGATTTTTCGTTTGAGCTCCGTTTTTAGATCCGTTTGCGCCTATGCGTTTGTCTCTTCGTCTACTTTGCTCCTAGCTTGGTTTTCCTCATGTTTAACCAATAAATCTGTTAGATAACCAATAAAACATAAACTAGAGGAAAACTAACCAAAGTGGAGAAATGAGCAAGAAAAGTGCTAATATAACATATGAAATACACCCATAAATCATGCTCATTTGGACACTTATCATTCATGCACTCCAGCTATTAGAACATTGCTATTGCACCGGCCGACATAACCATACCCAATATGGGACTCCTGATCGACACTCGCATCCATAGTTACCTCATACCAATTAGGGTGAAGCTCACGGTGACTCTGCAATGCTGTAGCAGATGATGGTGTAAAAGAGGTGGAACGTTGGATAAATCATCAAAGTATCAGCTTGACACCATCCATGCGCAAAAGAGTTTGTTCTACCAAAATTGAATTGACACCACGCATACCACAAATGCCAAATGAGTTGAGTAACAGAATGAAGGCATTGGTTGTTGTGCTGTAGACATGCGTGGAAGTACCAGTCTCTAAGACCTTGGTCTGTGCAAATTGATGGTGGGAAGCAAATGTTCATCATTGCCCAATAAGGTTGTACCGGAGAACAAGTAGCAAGTGCATGAACCATTGTCTCTGGATGCCCGCATCCTTTACATGACACATCGTCATGACCTTTAATACGATTGTGGATCATTGTTTTTGTTGGGACAGATCCCACTAGTAGTTTCCAGCCAACTATCTTAATTCTTGGAGAAAGCTCAGTTGACCATAAATGTTTGCAAGTCTTTCCAATCAGAGAAGAAGAAGCAACATATAGACTCAGATTGACGTGCATGTAAATCTGCATGGTATGCCGATTAGACCGTGTATTTCCCAGATGAAGAGAGACCCCAGTACCACTTATAATGAGGAGGAAGCTGATGGAAATTGTTTTGAACTGATGCAATTGGAGTCTTTAAAATAAGAGCAACATCTTCAGGGGTAAACCAACTGTTGATTAGATCCACATTCCATGCTGAAGACGAAGTAATTAGGGAGGCCACAGAAGTATATTGTCTGACTGAAGGAGGGAGCTGCCAAATAAAAGGTTGTCCTCCTGGTTTATCACGCAACCAACGATCCCCAATTTTTGTAGTTGCACCTGAAACAATTGCTTTCCGGCTTCTAAGCAGTATCAAATCCCAGATGCTAAGCAAGGCTTTCCAAATAGGATTAGTATTGCGAGATTGCTGAGCTTGCATTAAAGTAGTTGTTGATAAATATTTTGCATGGTAAAATTTAGATAGCAACGTTGATGGCTAAGTAATGATCCGTCACAACTTTTTTGCAAGAAGGGCTCGACTGAAGCTCCTTAAAAGCTTCGAGAGTATCATAGAGAGCAGCATCATTCTGAGGTGTATCGATACCAAACAGGACACAATCATCTACAAAATGCAAACTTGTGCGTGAGGCTAGATTCTATACTTGGAAACCATGAAAGAGACCAACATCATATGCCAGCTTAAGAGATGAACTCGAGACTTCCATGCATCTTATAAAAAGAAAGGGGGATAATGGGTCTCCTTGGCGTAGCCACGCTAAAAGATAAAATATGGAACCTGGATGTCCATTGATAAGCATCAAGGAACTGACCGTTGTATACACTTGCGGACTAAAGCTATCCATGAAGGGTGGAAACCCATACTTGGCAGAACAGGAAGAACAAAGGACCATTCCAATCTATCGAAAGTTTTGGACATGTGTACCTTAAAAGCAAAGTGACCCCGCTGCCTTGTCTTGAACATTCTCATAGAAAAGAGGATTTCATGGGCTATCATTATTTGGTCTTAAATAAGACGATCATGCACGAATGCATCCTGATTTTCTGAGATTACATGGGGCATCACTGTAACACCCATCACATTAAACTCATAATAATCACTCTCGTAGCATAATTAAAGACGTCTCACAGCGGAAGTTAAACGCTAATAATTATCACTCGGGTGTCACACGCCATTACTCACCCATGTGAGTAACGAAGCAATTAATTATCACAATACTAGAATCGATAACCGCTATGATGAACCAAGATACTATACTACTAACCTACACATACTAAATCCATATGACGATAACGAAGACCAATGAGCATCTAAAAACGTTCCCAATAATTACATTGTAGAATATGATACATAACGAAAATCTGAAACGTGCAGAAACTAGAAGGCGTCGTCCTCTACCCAACGGTCCTGCACTCCGGCTTCAAGTCTCGATCAATTCCTGTAATGTGGTGCCATATAGGCTCAGCAAAACGCTGAGCATGCTAGTATGTGATCCTAGACCCTTTAGGCCACTTAGGTCATTTTAGCGATCTTGATTAACATGGGGTTCGTTTCATGTTGTACCGTTTACATGCTTATAACATAACTGTAAATACGGAATTAAAACACACAACAGGTATCAAACATTCACACATCAAGACATGCTATTACGACATTTATAATTGAACAATTAAATTCGAATCGATGGTTAGGTAAGAGTTAGTTGAAGTCCAGTTAGTCTCACTTGTTTATTTCCATCACATGAAGCCCCGCTTCCAACAATCTCACATAAACATACGGGTGTCATGTTAAAGACATATTCCCGTTTAGCCTCAACATTTATAGTTTGGACAGTAGTTCGGTGCCATCTACAGTGAGTAGATGGGCTTACTGATCTACAGTGGTAGATGTCCATGTGGCCGAAGCCATGGTGCCAACGGTAGCACATTCCGACTAACGATCGTATCCGGCTCGTTAGATAAACAAGAGTAGACCCTAAACGGGTGATAAACTCTAGTGATCACTATGCGCAACCTGCTGGAACGTATGCAGACCAGGATTTATTAAACAATGTATCATTAATTAACACACTCTCATTTGTAGTGTATTTTAATCTCCTGGAGATTTAATCTCGTTATTGGAGAACACATTTTATTAGACGCCCAATGGGTCTTACACATGCCTAGAAGTCTACTAGGTGATGTTCAAAGGTCGAGTCATCGCTCTAGAGACGGTTAATACCGGGTCTCTAAACTAAGTTCCTCACTTAGTGCTGTTAGGAGTATTTCACTCTCACAAGATGATAATTGGAGTCTCTCCTAATAGTTAATAACAGTTAGGTGATAATTGGTATCACAAGTCCGAACGACGTACGCGCACAATTAATAAACCCTTTGGCGATTGGAAAACGTAAACACATACAATCACATGCATAACATTCATTTATCTGACATGCAAGCACACAATTACGTTCGGAACCCAAGGAAACCCTTGGAGTTTTCAGACCACGCAGTTCACATACCGTTCACCGTTGAACAATGCTAGCGTGATAATTCACGCCTATCCTCTAGCAATCCGTAGCTCGTATCTAGACCTGGCAATTTGGGTCGATGGGTTGGGTGGTATCAACCCTAACCCAACCCATTTAAAATATCATCACCCACCCACCCCAAATGGATGGTCAGAGAATCATGACCAACCCAACCCGCTTAAAATCCTTCAACCCTAACCCAACCCACCCAACCCATTTTTTAAGCATACAATAATTAAGATGGATGTAGGAGTAAAATTAATACAAAGTCCCAAAACATCAAGTGCGAGCTGGCTCACAAATTAGGATGGAACAAAAGGAAGAGAAGTAATCTTGCTTGATCAACCCAACTTTAAACGAATTTTATGTTATGCGAAGAATCTAGAGTATTGCAGGGAGACTTATGTGTACAAATGGTTCTTCGAACTTGGAAATTCCCCATGAAAAGAATCATACTTTACTGTAAGTTTATTTTTATCATCTGAGCCTGGAGCTCTACCTTTGTTGGGGAGGAATCCTATATAGATATGCACATGATCCTAGTGCCCTTAATAAAAAAAAGGGAACAAAAATGAAAATCTTCATTATACATTAGAGAAATACACTAAAGATAAATCTTCTAAAGTTAGAAATAATTTAAAAACTGAGTGCTCAAAGCCTTTAAAAACCGAGTGCTCACGCTTGAGAAAAGAATAATCACAATCACTTAATCGTTACCCAAAGTAGAGGAACTTTTATGCAGCAAGCTATCCGCACTGATGGCTTCAGAATTCACTAAGAGGTCTATAATCAAGATCCTACTTACAAAAAATGTATATTACCTACTTTTGTTCACCATTCTAGATAATCTAAACATACCTATGTTCTCAAGAACGTAATGACAGTGAGAATAAGCAAAACAAACCTTAGGCAGAGAGAGATGAAGAGCGACATAGACATTAACAACGACGTAGAGAATAAAGATGGATATGAGTATGCAAGATGAGGGCATTAGGGTTTTCAACATTATGCTAAGGTTTGGTTGGGCCCTTTGTTTGATATGCAGCTGGTTCAGCCATCTGCTTAGTTAAGACTGTGTGATGTTATTAAAGGTTGGATAGTCCAACTGCACTTGGGCTTAAGACTAAGGTGTAATTTGATTTGAAAATAATATATATACATATATGTGAATTAATATTTTTATTTTTTTATTATTAAAAATATATTTTCGGGTTTTCGGGTTGGGTCATGGGTTTAGATCTTTACCCTAACCCAACCCATAAAATCAACCTATTACCCTAACCCAACCCAAAAATAAATGGTCAATAATCATGACCCTAACCCGCAAAAGTACGGGTTGGGTTCGGGTTGGGTTTTGGGTTGGTCAAAATTGCCAGGTCTACTCGTATCTAACAGTTCGTATCTCTGAAATACATCACTCTAATATCAGTGTCTATATTAGGAGTCTACTTAACAAGCATAGATAGATTCTAATCTTTGCCCCGTAGTTATACCCTTAACCGATTATTGTTTGGCTCGGGTTTGTATTAAGTCTCGGGATTTAGTTTAACCATACTCTATAGTTGTAAGAGTATAATATTTCGTAACACAATAGTATTCATCACTTAAGGATTAAATTCCTAGTAACCCATGTTATTTATCAAGGTTATTTGACCCTTGTATATTTGCATACACACATACATACTGGTCTCTCTCTCTCTCTCTCTCTATATATATATATATACATAGTTCTTTGTTATACTTGTTCGACCAAGTTATATTCCACTTATATATTTATACACCCATATACGTATGTATTGATACATATATATTTATATCCATACAATATAGTCCATTGTTATACTTTACTTGACTAAGTTATATTCTAACTTTTAATTACATATTATTTTATGTATCGATCAACTTAACCACTTGGTCAATTTGTGATGATTGGTAAATCTAGTTTGACTTGGTCAATGTTACAAGTCAATGTTTCATTATATCCAATATTTATTTATCAACTCATACTATATCATATCATAACACTTATAATCATATTCCCAAATCTATGATTCTCTCCACATTAACCCTTTATGATTTATCAATCATATTATATTTTTCACCTTATATTATAAATTCTTATCGTGTGAATTTATAAGGTTTTCCATAATGCATTTATTCATTATTTCATGTGAAGTACACATTTATTTGTTTGTGTCTTTTATTCACAAATCTCTTATTAATAATTCATCTTAATGTTATACAAGGTATTTTACACATTGTCACCTTCCTTATATTATAAGGTTTCTTATCATATATTATACTCCCCAATTTCCAACTTAACCCATTATTCTATGTGATTATTTATACGGTATATTTATACCCCATTAATCTCTTTATGATATACCCTCTTATACTTTAACATAAGGTCACATTATATCATCTTAAACTTTATAATATATCATTCATTGTTTCTGAAAATTCCAAACCAGCCATATTATTTTCAGCATTTAAATTCCTCCCCCCTTCATTTTAGGTTATTTACAAAATCACCCCAAACATTATTCCTGTTACATTGCCTAAGATCCCAAAACATTATAATATACAAGCATATACATACATATATAAATTCGAACAACACCCTATTATTTTTTCCAGATTTATTCTTTTTCACCCACAACTTCTTTTAAGTACATATTACCCCTCCTTATTTTGTAAACTTTCAATTTAATACCTAAAACTTTATATTATACATATTAACTTATTTAATTCCAAAAACTCCCAAAATAATTTTCTAAATTCTCGAACAGCCCCTAGGCTGTTCCATATTATTTTTCATCCCAAATTTTTGGTTATTTACATTATAACCCCATAAGTTTTATAAATGTCACATTTTAATACTTAAACTATATATTATAATCTTAGTTTATTAAATTACTAAAATCAACCCAAAATTCACCAAATTTATGTACAGACCCCTACTGGTCATATTAACCTCATTCCAGCCCATAACTTTTGAAAATTACATAAACACCCCAAATAGTTTTATAATTTTCATTTTTAACTTAATACTTTAATTAAGTTACCAAATCAATTACTTATTTTTTTCTAACTTGGTCAAGCATCATATATGGTCAAGGTTGACCACCCAAACACTCCTTTGACCAGTATTTATCAGTAATTACGAAAATACCCCTCTTATCTCTCTAGTTTTACATTTAAGTATTTAAACTTTATAAAAATTACATTTTATGTTTTTAAAATTTCTAAACAGCCCCCATTCGGTTTTATTTATTGTTTAGCACCCTAAACTTTATTTATTTACGGTTTGACCCCCATGGTAAGCCTTTTGCTCATTTTAACACTTATAAAGTTTATAAATCTCATTATTACTTTATCTTTAATTTATGTAACACCTAAATTCATCAAGATTCATCTAAAATATTCCTAGATGATTATGTTCACTAAAATTACACTTTAGCACCAGAAACATGTTTAATTCACTTAACCACCCACAAACTTAATAATTTGATATTTAAAGCTTTAAATAACTATAATAAAATGGTCTAAACACATGGCCTTCAACATAACATAAACTTAACTTTAAAATGACATTTAAATGCCCATAACCATATATTATACACGACTTTGTTACAGATTTTTCACCTAACTCTTGAAATCATTTTTCTTTCACTTCTAACTTATAAACTTGACTTTAACAAGTCATTATCATATAGATTCATTAACCAAACATATAACCATCATTTTATGCACATTTTCAAGGATTAAACATCACCTATATACATACACATTCTCGGCCATATTTTAGTTTACAAGATAATACACTTTAAAGCTTTAAAAGTGTTTTAGGAGTTCTTACCTTGTTCTAATTAATCACCAGGAACTCCAAACACCTCTTGTATATTCTTGGCCCTATATGTATATATACTTTAGGTTAGTTTTTATTTCATGAACTAGCTTAAATAACATTATACTACCTTAAGATCTTAAATGAACATTTTACCTCTTAAGTTTGGTTTTCTCTTTGGGATGATGTCCCTACTGTCTCCATACTCCATGGGTGGTTCCAAGACCCATTCGGTCAGCATAAACACAAGGAAGAAGACTTTAGTTAGTGACTTTTCCAAATGACAAGTTTAAGGAGTTTTTAAGGCATAATCTAAGAGAGATTTTACCTTGAAGTTAAGAGAGGTTTAAGTGTGGTTCTCGGCCACCTATAGCAGTAGAAAGTGTCTTAGTTTTTGTAGGAAAAAGATAAGAGAGATTAAGGGCTTGAATAGCCATGGAAATCCATGATTTTACCTTCATTTGAAGCCCTTTTTAGGTGGGTTTTGAAGCAGATATTTGGCTCTATGAAGGGGGCTGGAAACAATCTTCAAATGTGTGTCAAGATATGTAGAAAAAGAGGTAATTCATAGCTCATTTTCGGATTTAATATTGAAGAGAGGTAAAAGGGTGCTTTAAGGCATTTTTCCTTACTTTAAGGTTCTCAAGAGGTTTCCCAAGCCCTTGGGTTGATCTTGGACGTGCTTGGGGTCCTACAAGTCAGTATTGGTGGCTTAGATGGAGTGGGAAGAGTTAAATTCGGCCATGTACATAAATTAAGGAAAAAAGGGTGTCTTAAAGCATATTTTTCTTACCTTGACTTACCAATCAAATTCTCCTTGTTCACCACTGTTTTTACTGACCCATGCTCATTAATTTTGAGTTAGAATGAAATAAGAGAAGTGGTTGGTGATTTGGAGCAAGGAATTGGAGTCTTGAGGTAGAAAAGGGCTTAATACACCATTAGAGGCTTAAAGCTTGAAAAGGGATGAAGATGGTGAAAGAAAGGGGTACACTGCTGTTATTCACGTCTGGAATGAAGAGAGGGAAGTTCTGGACATGAGCATGGGCAAAGAGAAAATGAGTGTGAGTGTGGGTATAAGTAAAAGATGACTTTGTCTTAGGGTGTGTAAGGGCTATGTTTTGTCTTATGTGTGAGTCATCTTGCTTTTCCTTGTCTCCTTTACTGATAAGCAGCTGTAGACAATGGAGAGGAATGGGAGAATTTTCTCTTTTTGTGTGTGTAAGAGAAGATGATGTGAAATTGTCTTATGTGAGGTGAGTTTGTCTTTTAATGTTTCTTTTGTGTTTCTAGTTTGTTTTCTAATATATCATGTCTGATTTTTGTGTCCCCTAGCCTGAATATACAGCCGTGAGTGCAGGAAATGTTGGGAGAATTTGACCTTGTGTGAGAAGAGATGAGAGGAAGAGGTGTAGAAAGGTGCTTTTACTTTTTTCCTCTTTAGGACATTCTTTGTCTCCTTTGTTTTTGTCTCATCTAAATTGATTTCCTTTCTCCTAGGCATGCAGCCGGCCATGGTGTGAGTGGGGGACCACTTTAAGTTGCTAGACTTTAATATTACAACCTTAAGTTTGTACACTTGTGACTTAATTTATGTGTTAGGTGGTAACATGTGTTATTCTTGCCTTAAGGTGTGTATATAAGTGGTTGTTGTGTTTAATAATTTGTTTGACTATATAG
Source organism: Limonium bicolor (assembly GCA_023374045.1). Taxonomy (NCBI): domain Eukaryota; kingdom Viridiplantae; phylum Streptophyta; class Magnoliopsida; order Caryophyllales; family Plumbaginaceae; genus Limonium; species Limonium bicolor. The sequence goes on along the minus strand of CM041777.1, from coordinate 63,388,935 downwards.
AATGTTTTATATAGTCTAATGGATAGTAATTATGATAATTAGTACATACACTAATATGTTACATGTAGCATTGATTTTAGGAGTTGATTTCTCCTTAATAATGTTCTCTCTTTGATTAGAGATTTAATGTATAGTTTGGTGTCCATTTTGGACTATATGTTTATATACTATTGTTTATAATGAGTATTACTCATTATATGAATATTTGGTAATTAGAACCTTCGTTTGATTTAATTCCTTATTAATTAAGGTAATTAATGTTTGTGGTATTTCAATCACTGAGGTAATACGGTTGACTAAAACTTTGGAAATTACTCTATAGATAGTATTGCATAAAGATATGGGTTTGTAATCAGAGATGGACATAGCAGAAGATTTCTTAGGTATAAGGGCAATGTGTGTATGATTAATATTTAAAGGCAACGAATCTGAATTTAGGAAAGTAAGGGAAGTGTTCAAGAAATCCTCACCCACAATGGGCCAATAAGCACGAAGAAAAGTGCCATTAATACCATCGGACCTTGGGGATTTTGCTAGATTTAACTGATTGTAGGCTACCAAAGCTTCCTCTCGAGTATATGGCAAACCCATTGATGCATACAAAGAGGCTGGCACTCTGCCTTCTACACAAGCAAGAAGATGTGGATCTAGGTGAGGGTTAGTAGTAGTGAACAGATTACCAAAGAAATTACGTGCCACACTTTCAATTCCATTCCAAGACGTCTGTGTAGGACTAGAGTCAGAGCACAGAGAGTGAATAGCATTCTTTCGTGAGCGCATGTTATATCTTGCGAAGAAAAAAGCTGAGTTACTATCTCCCACTGATAGCCAAGATTGACGGGCTCTTTGATGCAAGCGCTGTTCTTCTTTTAACAACAAAGAGTCTGAGGTGCGGCAAAGAAAGTTCCAAATGTCAAGGTGAGGCTGGGTAGGATGAGCAGATGCCAACTGGTCAATATCTCTTTTCGTTTGTGTTATTAACTTCTTTTCTATATTTGTTTAGTACCTCACCTTAGAAGACGTCCACCACAGGTTTTAACCTTTGACAAGTAATCCTGTGACTAATTAGCCCTAACTAATTGCATTGCTGTCTACAGAAAGGATGCTCAACCCAATAATTCTCAAACTTGAAAGGTCTTGAGCCACATTTAGTGGAAGGGTAAAGCACCAACTTAATAGGCTTATGATATGATTTTCCCCATGGGAGATGTATATTGTGAGGAGTTGGAAAATGTCGAAGCTACTAATCATTACAAAGGAACCTGTCCAATCTGCTCTTGGCATTGAACTACAATCTACCTCTATTTGTGTAAGTGAATTGTGATTCTTTGTAGCCTAAATCTTGGAGATGACAATCAGTGGTACAATTATGAAAATCAAACATAGCAGAACGTTGCCTAGTACCTCTACCTTTGTGTTCTGAGGCATACAAAACCTCATTAAAATCACCACCTAGCACCCACGGACCAGACCATTGAACATTCAAATAACGCAAAAGATTCCAAGTTTTCCATTCGAGATTTTGATCAGACCATCCATACAAACCTGTAATTCTCCATCTCAAACCCCCTGAAGATTAAACAAGGCAATCTACATGCCTGCTAGATAAGTTAAGCAAAGTTACATCAAAAATTTACATCCCAGAAAAAAGGCCAACCAGCTTTCCTACTTATACTATCTCTTGCAATCCAATTAAACTACCTAAACTGAGATGCCACAGACTTCATTTCAAAAGAGGAAAACTTTGTCTCTGCTAAAAACAAAAAGGTAGGAGACTCAGTTCTAACCAACTCCCTAACTTGACGAACTGCCACAGCTGAACCAAGCCCATGAAAGTTCGCCACAACAAAAGACATTATGATGGGCGACCCTGGGCATCCCCTAGAGTCACCTGGTTTCTCACCCTTGCCTTTCTTAGAAACGTCCTCAACATCCGCTAAATCATGCAGCTCTACCTCTGTTGAAGATGACTTGACAGTATCCATCTTATGCTTACGACCGTTGATATACGGAGGAGAAGGTGGAAGAACATCTACTTCAACATCATAATGGACAGCGACAACGTCCCTAGTATCCGTAGAAGCAGTAGTTGGGACAATGTTCAGAGTAGGAGAGGGGGGATCTCACCTTCTTCAAGAGCATTATTGTTTGCATCCTCGCCACCATCACCAGTTACAAAATCCATATTATCCTCAGTAGCTGCCTGCGGACCCTCAGTAGATGGAGGGGCAGGAGTACGCATATCATAAACACTTACACCAGCTACGGAAATGTCATGTCTTGGACGACCTGTACCCGAAAACCCAGCCTTAAGCCACAACCCATAGTTAAACTCATCCACGGTGGCCTCTGTTCTATTGGGGCAATCACGGACTATGTGTGTGAATCTGCCGCAGAGAAAGCATAAACTGGGGAGTCACTCATAAGTAAGATGAAGGATATTGGGCTTTCCTCCAATTGAAATCTTAACAAAGCGCAACAGTGGTTGAGTAACATCAATGTTGATCTTGATACGCATGAAAGAACCTACTTGTCGACGATCAAGGTCTACATACTCGATGAAAGTACCATTACGGTCCCCAATCCTCTTAGCGAAAGTGGGTGTTATAATCCAAAGCGGCAGGCGGACCAAAAGGGAGCCCAATTGTAACACCCCAATCCGAAACTTCACAACTTGTACGATGATAGCTCCCAAAGATATCTGGAAATACAGCGGAATAAATACATAAAACGGGTGGTGCTACAACGCCGCTAGTCACCCATGTGACTAACAAGGCTAACTCTAATACAACTTACAAATGATACGGTCTGAGCGCTGAATACAAACCTCGTAAAACAACAAAAGTCAATAATAAAAGTACAGTACTGTAAAATGATACTGGTAGTAAATTCCCCTGTCTTAATTCTACCCCACCTACACTCGGTCGGGTAATCTCTTCTTTCTTCATGTACCTGGAAATGGTTAGCCATGAAACGGCTCAGCAAAATAATTTGCCGGTATGAGAGCGTGCAGCCCACAAGCTACTGGGCCACACCAACTACTTTGTCGAATACATGCAGATCATTTTTTTTGTAAAACTGTAAACACGCAGCATAATATAATCACAATAAACATCCATACAAGGATAGTAATGTCACACAGAACAAGACTTCAGAAGGTCAAGTTAGAGGTCCTGTAATTGTTTACTAGTAGTTAGATCCTCACAATGGGACTAACATGTATATAAGAGTACCTCATAGCAGTGGAGGTATAGTGACCTCGTTAAACTCCATCTTCATAGAGTAGATTGATCGGGTATGATAAACCCTTAGACGAGATGGGACTCTCGTACAAGTAGGTGGGTAATAATTCCCTCAGAAGATAACGTAGTTAACTCCTGCACTAACAGAGGTGGGTATCGTACCCTCGAGAGAAGTGAAGTCTTCCTCTTAACTTGAAATGTTCCGGTACGGTCCCGGTGAGTGGACATAGAGTGCACCCAAAACTCCCGTCGCGACGTAAATTGAATGGAGACGACCTGAGACAGGTACAACTCCTGTAGCATGCATGGCCAGATACAACTGGGCTCCTCGCTTCTCGTAGTATAGAATTTATTAGATGTCACTCAAGGACGTTAAGCAAGAACACAATGTGTATTGTCAGTTATCACGTTTAGGATAACGAAGTTTGTTATAAAGTGAAATTAGTGAGAAACTTGAGTACAAGTCCTCGGTATAGTAAAACACAAGTATTTAATCAACTGTTAATGTAGTGTTGTATGCGTGGAACATACACGTTACAGTTAGTAGCATCACGCACATAAAGTAACACAACAATGCACAAGAGTAATACAACATTTTACAATAATTATCTTGGTCGTTATTTCAAACAACAGGTAGCACACAAGCCGGTATAATCCGGTAGCAAGCAGGCTGCAAGAATCCCATACCGTTCACCGTAGACTGTACTTGTTTAGTTCCCGGTCAACGTCTGGTCAAACAAAGTCCTAGAATAGGATTAACTGAGAGTGTTAATTTAAGTTACCCTCATATAATAATTTTATTGGTTCATGAAACGATCTTGTATTCGTTATTTCATGTGAGGTTTATTTCTTTATGCTTAGGTAGTTTCTTTAACCTCTTAACCTTATTAATAATTAAGGTATATATATATATTTCCAAATCATGAAATCTTAATTTATAAAACTTATATTGTGTGGTAATTTCTTTTAATTACCTTATGATTTAATGTATAACTTATTTGTTATTTCCTTTGATTTATTTTAAATCCTTTAATGTATATATATATATTCATGTACCATTTGTGTTACAAGTTTTATAATTGTCTAAATGACTTAACAACTTCATAATCTCTCCAATATATTTATATGTCACACATGGACATAATATTCTTATAATTTTTGTTATTCTCCTCTTAACCATACATAATATTTATTGGTTACAATTAAATTCCTTATAACTATATAACCCATAGTTTTAATTCCATAATCCCTTATATTCATTTTCTTTTTGATTTACTTGCAAATCTTAACTGTATAAGTTTTATACACATGTATTATTTATGATACTTATACATAATTGTCTAAAGGACATACCCACTTAATAAATTCTCAAATTATATTTACATGTCACGCATGAACATATTTTTCCCATATCTTTTATTAATTACAAACTAATCCCAAATAATATTATTTCTTTTACAAGTAAATTACTTGTACTTGTATATCATATAGTTTTAATTTCATAAATCCTTAAATCATAATTTTCTTTTCTAAATTTCCTAAATATCCATATAGGACCTACAAATATTTTTAATCCTATAAATACATCATACTTTTCGGTTATTATATTATAACCTCATTTATTTTATAAACTTTACATTATACTTCAAAATACATTATATTACATAGTTTCATTTCCTTAATTAATTAATTCACTAAACCACCTCTATAAATTCGGTAATTATTACTTGAACACCTTAACTTTATAAATCACCAATTAGCTACATTAATTTTCGGCTTTGCCATATAATTTCTTATAATTACATTTTAACTCCAAAAACTTTATATAAGTTACATATTAACTTATAAACTATAGTTTTAGTATTTAATTTCCTTAATAACCAAGTGGACACTTATATTTCTACAAGTGTAGATTTCGCCCCATATAAAATTCGGTTTTATATTTAAACTCTTATAAATTACATAATCACCCCAAAACTTTTATAAACTTAATATTTCATGTCATAAATCATTTTAACCCAAAGTTTTCGGTCAACACTTTGACCAAAGTCTAATTTCATACTTAATACATTAACATACCCATAAACTTATGTGATTCTCGGTTTTACACCAATCTTTCCAACAATTACAAAATAGCCCCAAAACTTTATAAATTGTTATTTTAACTACTAAACACTTATTTAATTCAACCAAAATTCATAATATTAATTCTTACATCATATTATATTATAATTATGCCAAGGACACATATTATTCTCGGTAATTACATTCCTTACCCCAAACTTCCTAAAAATTATATTTTTACCACATAACTTATTAAACTAGTCATTTAAACACTAGTAATTATTTTTAACTTACCCAAAATTCATAGTATGTATTTATATACATATATAGCTCATTAAAAACTATTCTTCACCATTTGAATTCGGCAATAATAATATATTACCATATAGTTTCTAAAACTTGATTTATAACTTATAATAACTATACAAAAATACATATGAGTCATATAACTCATGTAAAAATTATTGTAATGTCTTAGATTGATTTTTAGCTCAAAATGGAGCATAAAAGTCATAGATATTTCGGCATGAATATTTATCTATCATAGATAACTTTTGTATTACAAAAATGTGTCTTAAGGTATTAAGCTTACCATATATGTTATAAATTATATTTTTGGTATGTGTTACCATATAGTTTCGGTTTTAATTATCTAAGAAGGTGTACATAATTTTTGTACAATTTTAAGAGCTTAAACAAGCTTAAAACAATAAAGATTTGCTTAGTAAACTTACTCTTAATAAAGGATGATTAAGTACTTGAACTCCTCTTGAATTCCTAAGCTTTCTCCAAGGAAAATGATGCTCCACTTCGGTTCTTATGCAAGAGGTGAAGGAGTTTAGGAGTTAGATCTTTAACAAAGATCTTAAGTATATTTATAAGTAGTTTTCCAAGGATTTACCTTAGGCTTTTCTTCTTAGGTTTTCGGCACACCTAGGAGGGATGGAGCATTAATTTTCCTTCATGAAATTGATGAAGAAAATAGCTTTAGAAGATGTAGAATTTTGGATACACATAAAATGTGTCTTAAGGATTTTCAAGCATGAAAAATACCTTAAGATGATCTTGGATGCTCCTTGGATTTATGTTGATTTAAGACAACTCCCTTGGTGTATAAATTGATGCCGAAAACTTGTAGTTGTGCTAGGAAGATTTTTGCTTCAAGACTTGATGAGAAATGCTAGGAAATTACCGTAGAAATGAAGATAGAAGTTAAACCTCCATTAATGGACTTAAGAGCTTCAAAGGAAGAAGATGAAAGGAGAAGAGAGAGCTTACCACAACCGGTTGCAATGTGTGAAGAGAATGGGAATGCAACCGTGTAGTTAAGCTAGGTTTGTTTGGAATTGATTTGTTTATTTTAGACATCTTCATGTGGCATGTTAGGTAAGGCTTTGTTAATTGTTTTTCTTTTGATTTTCAAGCTCAAAAACTCCTTCAATTACTGCCTATTTTCGGCCATGTGAGAAGACAAGACAATGTGGAATAAATCATGGAGACTAAAGGACAAGGTAAGTTAGGTATGTCTAGTTTTCTTTTGAATTTTAAATGCTGAATGTTGTCTTCTTTCTCCCTTGATGACCCACAAAATGGAGCTGCTCTTAGGCCTCTTCAATCGGCAGCCACATGCCTTAGAAAAGCATGGAGTGGTCACTTGTATTTAACAAATCAAAAAGTAGATCTAGATCTACTTTTTGCCTTAATAATTCTTGCTTTTGTCAAGCTAACATGGCCTTGTTTTCCTGCAGGATTTCAACAGCATGGGGGTCAAATGAGACTTATATTCTTTTTTCTTTAAGTATTATAGCACATGGGAAGGTGAGTCACCATGTTCTATGTCATTTATAAGTTTTAAATGTAAATTTTATACTACTTTTTAGGTAGAAAATCGGCCCCTATAGAGCTGCTTGTTTGACACTGTCTTTAATTGATTTAGATGGTCAATTCATCCCCATTTAAGATTCATAATTCGTGGCATGTCAAAAACTACAAGGTAATTGCGTAAAACGCGTTTTAATGGCACCCGAAGGTGCGTTTTTGTGCTCTAAGGATATTTTGGGAAATAAGTTGTCGCTATGAGTTCCAAGTGTTTATAAACATTGTTAATAGTCAATAATAATATGTTAAGGTGTTACATTGAGTTATATGGGGTTATATCAATTCATAACTCAATTTCCGGGCTACCGGGACACTCCCGAGCAAAATAGGAGCGTTAAGAAATTCCCCTGAGCACTTTGTGTATTTTTGAAAAAGTAGCTCAAGCATTCTCTTTAGAATGATGAATATTAATGATAGGAACTCTAAGAATAATTTATATTGGAGTTTGTGCCACTTCGGTACCTCTCCGGAGCATTCCCGGGGGTTTATGGGGCCCTCCACGGGAACCTCCGAGCACTTTGTCTTTAACTGAGAATTTATCATGAGGACTTCATCTTATATGTTTAATAAAGTGTTATGGTGCATTTGGAATGAGGTGTAATGCTCTATTTCATCTTATAAAGTATTTCCTGGGACGTTCGGGCCTTAAAGGCCTTTAAGGGAACTCCCGGGCATTTTGTACTTTTACTCAGTTTTAGATGATGTCCTTTGTTCTAAGGGTCATATAATGATCCTTGATTAACTTCATATGAAGTTTATAGCTTCTATAACATGGTTAGCTTAAGATCCGGCTTAACGCCCGTTTATGACCTTAAGGAGTTTGGTGCGTTTCTTTGACCTTTGATGAGTTATTATGTCTCCATAATATATACAATAGGTGTATCATAAGTTGTTATATTTATTTGAGTGTGTATATCAATTTATTTTAACATTTATAAATGCTTAGGCATCCGTATAATATTTACGTTGCTCGTTTGTATACACGTTCGTATTAATCTTCCTTGTTGACGCTTTCTCTTGCGAGCTAGTTATGTAAGGAGTTTAGTCCTTGTTAATAATCGTACATAAAAGTTTGTATGAGTACGTTAATACTTTTAGTAACATTACGCCAGTTAGCGTTTATGGTAAAACGACTGTTTTTCGTGACGTTTGCATGCATAGGTTAGCATGCGTAACTAAAATGATCTGTTTCTAGATCAATTCTTCATTATTTATTAATAAACAGGTATTAATTAGATTCGGGGTATTTCACCAGTGAAACTCATGCTCCCTCGGTGCTTTAGAGTGGTCGACCTTGGACAGCACGAGAAGACAACCATCATATGTCCATGGGCCACGGGATAGCATATCAAATAACCGTTCATCATCAGGAAGATCGAAGAGGAAAACGCCGACCCCCAGATTACGGACCCCAAGTTCAAACTCACACTTCCGAGCCTTCGATAGCGTGCGCTCAAGAGCTTTGACGTCAACAGAGCGAGCAATCAGAATCTCACCTAGCAGTGAGCACTGGATGTTCAGCGTCGGGGATGATTGATCTAGGTCATCGACTTCCAGGGAGGTTTCTTCAGCAGCAGTCAAGGCAAGATCTGCACACTTATTCGCCAGAGCATCAACTCAAGAAGATGAGGCAGCCATGATCTCAGGATAAGATAAGAACAGAGGGGGTTTCCCAAATAGCAGCAAAGAGTGTAGTAGTGAAGAGATGAAAAACCAGATTCTGAAGCTAGCGCTTGAAAACTAAATTCATGAGGGGGAGATAAAAGGCCATGCAGAATTAGGGCAGTAGGTGGTAATGATTTGCATGGAATAGGGTGAAAGATGGCGCATGGAGGTGTAGATAACGTGTTGGAAACTGAAAAATCTTTTGCGAAGGTGTCGCTGGGCTGGCATAGTTGAGCTGATGGGAAAGACCGCCACTACATAGCGAGGAAGACGAAGAGTTGAGGTGACTGCTTGAAAAGAGAGAAAACCCACTGAGCGAGGAAAAAATTGCTTGAAAATGGAAATAGACTATGAACATGAGTCCTAAAGAGTTAATTACGCTAATTTGTGTAGTGCTCATATCTCTATTGTTTCATCATCATTATTTAGTAGGTACAGCTGGCACTCCATTCAGCTGCTAACTCAACTTTTTTTTATTACAATAGTTAGTAACTTTTAAAATATAAATAAAAAATGGAAGAAAAAAATTAAAACATTTTTTTATCTAAATTTAAGCTCTTCAAAACAAGACCAAATATTTGATAGGTTTTGACAACTTTAAAAATTTATATTGTTTATTGTATACATCTACCCATATCAACAAGACTTATGATTCACAATATACAACTTAAAATACAGCGTATAACAATAATAATAAACCACAAAACAATAATGGTACATTATTAATCTGAAATTGGAATGTGGGAGAAATATATGATTCATCGTATAATGCTTAACATAATAATAATAATAATAATAATAATATAGAACAATAAAAATACATCACCAAACAATAATAATACACCACAAAATAATAATGATGTTTTATCAGTTTCGAAGTTTGTTATCTAATTAGCCACTTCTAAGTTAATGAATTATAATATCAGTTTTAATAAATCATAATATTAAAATTAATGAATCATATCATAAATTTAGTTATCATCGTAAACATACAAAGAATACACCACAAAACAATAATAATATAACACAAAACAATAATAATAAAACGTAAAACAATAATGATTTTTATCGGTTCCGAAGTTTGTTATCTAATTCACCACTTATTAGTTAATGAATCATAATATATGATTCAACATATAAGAGTTAACATACATCAAACAAATAATAATAATACACCATAAATAATAATGATTTTTCATTGGTTCCAAAGTTTGTTATCTAATTCACCACTTATTAGTTAATGAATCATAATATCAGTTTTAATGAACCATAATATCAATTTTAATGAACCATAATATCAGAATTAATGAATTATATCATCAATTTAGTGTATCATTGTAAACATATATAAAAAAATTAAAGTTGTTTAAACATATTCATGACTGGCCTTGTTTTTAAAAACTTGAATTTAAATGAACAGTGGTGCAAAAAAATTTTCATTTTGGACTTATAATTTTAAAATTATAATTATTTAAAGTTTAATACAAAATTACTCTAGCTCTTAGGGAATCTATAATAGTGTGGATTCCACCCTAAAAAATAAAAATGCTTCTGTAGTGGTGTGGAATCACCCTTATTCTCTCTCATCTTGTTAAGACAAGATCCTTTAGTTTTGATGATAGCAAACCTTGTATTGTCTATCTAATGTGTTTGTCAAGATTCATGATTAAGATAGACAGGTGAATAAGTGGCTTAGCACGCAAAGTTGCAAGCACACTTAGGTCATGAGTGGCTTAGCACGCAAGGTTGCAAGCGCGCTCAATCCACGACATGTGCCCAACCAGTCGGACACCTGTCTGCGAGAGCTCCGTAGAACTTCTAGCACAGACAACCAGTCAGACACCCCACGAAGATATCTCTCATGCTTAAAGATGAAAATCAAAGACAGAAGACTGCATGGGATCGACACATTCAGATAAAACACATACATCCACTAAGCAACTTGTTCACGACAAGCTCACGACAAAAGGAGAAGTTCATTAATGCACAAGATAACAAAGCTATAAATGAACATCATTACATAGCCGTAATGAATTCACAAGAGGGCATTTATGAGCATTTAATGAGCCAGGCAGAATCAGGCAAGTGGGGCACACAAGTGATGATCGACCTATCAAGAGGGCTGCCGCTAACTTGACCAACCATGAGGCGACACGTAGATCAAGCCTCCAGATCAAGTTGAAGAATCTCTGCAAGTCTAGTGTGGCTATTATGTGAATAATTGAAGTTGTAGTCGACTCCTAGAAGTCTAGGGATTAATAGGACTGTAGTTACATCCTAACAACCGTGTATATATACTTGCATTTATTCCATATGTAAGTAAGCTCGTACGAGAGAAAAGATAGAGATAATCTGGGCAAGTGTGGATCAGACTAAGGAATGTGTGTAAGTGCTAGAGAGTTGGTGAGCTAGATAGGACTGGGTTAGAGTATCAATACATTGGGTATTTGATAGAACGACGGGTCGGGGAACGGTCAGTGAACCGTAGGCCGATAGTCAGGAGGGGGTTGACGACTTTAGGGGTAAAGTCGAAACTATCCCGGGAGTCCGTGTGTGGGGCAAGGGAGGTTGAGTGAATTTCGTGTGTGTAAATTCTCAATCGAAATGTGTTTTCCAGTTTAAGTTTATCTCGCGTCCATTTCTAAACTATCAAGTTTTATTAGAGTCCACGAATACGTCCACGACACGTCGGGGACGCGTCAGGAGCGCTTGCTGGTTTCAATTGGTATCAGAGTAGGTCTCTTCTAGAAAGCTAACTGCTTTGGAAGGCGATCAAGATGTCTCATGCAAGCATTCTAGCAGTAGAAGAAGGTTTTGCACCAAATCGACCACCACTCTTCAATGGAGACAACTACACTCACTGGAAAAATAAGATGGAATTTCATATCAAGTCTGACGATCCAAGAATGTGGAGGGTGATAACACCTGGAGAGTACACCTTCTAGAATACTCAAGGACAAGACATATCTATCGACAGCATGACGGATGATCAAATCAAGAAGCTGGTATTCAATGCTCGAGCTGTAAGAATACTTCACTGTGCACTACTACCTGAGCAATACTCCAAGATTGCTTCAGCTAAAACAGCCCAAGAGATTTGGAAAACACTTGAGGTTACTTATGAAGGGAATGATGAGATCAAAAAGACTCGCATTGAGTTGCAACTCACTCATTGGGAGATATTCAAGAAGGAAGAAAAGGAGAGCATTTCTGAAGTGCATACAAGGTTCACTAAGCTGATCAACGAAATGTTGGTGCTTGGAAGAACTATCTCTAACGAGGATCAAATTCGGAAGTTCCTCAGATCTCTTCCTGCCTCCTTTGACAGCAAAGTCAATGCCATGCAAGAAGTGCATGATCTCTCCAAGATGTCTCTGGCAGACATGCTAGGATCTCTAATGGCTTTTGAGTTAAAACTACAACACAGGAATTCAGAAAGCTCATCAAGAGATAGAGGGAAAGGCATAGCCCTTCAAGTAGCTGAAAATGAAAGATCCGAGTCAGGAGACGACAATGATGAAATGGTCCTCTATGCTAAGAGGTATGTTCGAAAGTTCATAAGAAATAAAATGAGGAAAGGCAAGGAGTCCAAGGAGTCGGATGATCAAAAGAAAAACAATGACAAGTGTTTTGGGTGTTCAAAACGTGGACATCATATCAAAGACTGTCCTTTACGATCCCGAGAGGACAACGACAGGGTCAAGAAGCATGTCCGACAATCATTCAACAAAGGACCAAAGAAGGAAGCCTTCGTTGCCGTATAGGGAGATTCTGAACAGAGTGATGACAATCAAACCTCAGACAGCGACATCTCAGAAGATGAGAAGGCTCACCTATGCCTTAAAGAAGTGTGTTTGATGGAACAAGACAATGATGTCTCGGAATCAGAAGAAGAAGAAGAAGAACATAAGGTAAACTATTCTAAACTTAGAAGGAGAATTCAAAATGCTAAACTTCAAGGACTTAGAAAGTTTTCTCTTACATTAGTTGATCACCTAGAGGCATTAGAAACTGAAAATGATGAACTTTTGGAGGAAAATGAAAAATTGAGAAAAACCTCGGATAAAAGCAAGGTAGACAATCTCATGAGGGCCCTCATGAAATTACAAAGTGATTATAGTGAAATTCTCTCCGTTCATGAAAAGTTGAAGCATGAAAAACAACCTGAAATCGATGAATTGATTGTTGCTCTTAACACTAAAGAAAAGGAACTAGCTACCATAAAAGAAAAATATTCTAAGATAGATGTTGTTTCTAAGACACCCATGAGGAGAAGCAAACGACAGGTCGGATACCGGTCAAAGACCATTCGTAAAGATGTCTGCAGCTTATGCAGACAACCTAGTCATCATGAATCCAATTGCTATAAAACGTGTTTTATGAGGCATTGGCAATTCAAGGAACTAGGACTAAAATGGGTAGTAAAAAATGATCATAGAACATTTAATGGTGGAAATGGGTCCAACCTTTCTACGGACCCCAACCCCACACCACTAACGTGTTAAGTGTAGAATCGAGTGAGAATGGACCCCTGCTAGTACATCGACAGTGGGTGCTCTAAACACATGACAGGAGACAAAAAGAAGTTCTTCTCACTCGAACCAGGGAGCCAAGGAATCGTCTCCTTTGGCGACAACAAGAAAGGAAAAATCATCTGATTATGTCATAGATAGTGTAAATCTAGTTCATGGTTTAAAATTCAACTTTCTTCGTGTTTCTCAAATTTGTGACAAAGGAAATTCAGTTCACTTCTATCCTACACGTTGTAGTATAGTAAGTTAGAAAAATGGCAAAGAGTTGTTTAAGGGAAAAAGGTGGAAAAATGTTTTTGTAATTAGTTTGGAGGATATTGACAGTCCTAATCTTCCATGCTTGACTGCTTCAATAGATGACTCTACACTATGGCACAAAAGACTAGGGCATGTTAGCACTTCTTTATTAAGAAAACTTGTCAAGAAACAGTTGGTAAGAGGTCTCCTTGAGATTAAGAAATCTGTAACAAATATTTGTGACGCCTGTGTTAGAAGCAAACAAACTAAGACTTTTTTTAAGTCAAAGAACTTAGTTAGTACATCCAAGCCACTTGAATTACTTCACATGGACTTATGTGGACCCATGAAAATCAAAAGTTTTGGAGGAAATTGGTATGTGTTTGTAATTGTTGATGATTACTCACGGTTCACTTGGACACTCTTTATTGCTTCCAAAGACGAAGTCTTTGAGAAATTTCAAGCCTTTGCAGGAAAGGTCCAAATACAACTCAACCTCAAGATCAAAACTCTTCGGTCTGATCATGGGTCAGAGTTTGAGAATCAACAATTGTAACACCCCTAAAACCGGCCTAAGAGTCAAAGGCATTACACGCCGCGTATTACTACCTAATAACGCAAGGCTCTAAAGCTAACGTTCACAATCAACGCTGCATATTAAAAATTGCGAAACAATTGTATTAAATACACCAACGATAAAGCAAACCTCAAAACTAGGTCAGAAGTCAGAATAAAGTAGGCCCGAAGGCTATAAAACATAAGGTCCACTGCCTAATAAACAAAATGACTAAATACGTAAAGCTCCAGAAACTTAGGATGATCCTCGCTGATCAATCTGAAAAACAGTAAGAGTAGGGGGATGAGCACACAACTATGCCCAGTAAGCAGCGATCGTCATCAATAAGGTCACTCAAAACGTTTGAAATCAGAAGAGAAGCAGAATATTGTTAGCCTCAAATGAGTCAGAAGGTTACGCAAGCGAATACAAAACGGAACGCCAGAGTTCCCAATCCAGAAATAATCTGAATACATAAACAGAGAGGGACAAAATACACTGCACACACTCAGAAGGGTCGAAGACCCATAGATCATAACAGATCCCTCGGCAACACAGAAATGACCCAAAAGAGTCAAAGGGTTCGTCAACCCCACAGAACAGAAAGGGAATGACCCACACTCAGAACGACGTCTACATGGTATACCACAGAATAGCTCGACCCAGCCATTCACGGCTCAGAAACTGAGTATAGTGTCCCAAAACAGAAGGTTTGCAAAACCAGAAGCAAACTGACATTTAAACATGCCAAAACACTTATAATATAGAAGTAGGGACTTAGAGGAGTCCAACGCCGCAAACGGAATTCATATCGGAGTTCAAACGGAGGAGTTATACTGAAAGCGGTGCGGTGTCCGAGCTTGTGTTCGGACGTCGAAGTTCAGACACAAGTCGAGACTCAGAAGCCAGAATTGCCAAATGTCCGAACTTGTGTCCGAGTATCAACGTTCGGACACAAGTCGATTTGAAATCAGATAGAGGAGTTTCAGAATGTCCGAACATCAGAGTTCGGACCGATGTTCGGACGAGTTTTACGAAAATGTTACGCGGGGTGTCCGAGCTTGTGTCCAGACATTAATGTTTGGACAAAAGTCGAACCAAAATCAAAGAAAAGCCACAGAGGTGTCCGAACGTATGTCCGGACGTACAAGTTCGGACACATACCGAGACTTGTAGTCTAGAGCCGTCCTCGCATTCTGTCCGAATATCAAAGTCCGGACAGATGTTCGGACACAGTTCGAAACTCAAAAATCAGAAGCGCCCAAACGCACTGTCCGAACTTACAAGCTCAGACAGACGCTCGGACAAGGCAAAAACAGCAGAATTCAATACGGTTTCAAAAGGTAAAAATGCACAGAAACCATCACAATTTGCCAAATTGTCACACACTCACCAAGATAGATAGCAAATGCAGAAGACCATAGGGGTTTATCCCTTTAGAAACTTCCAAAACTCAATCAAATTCACACAACAATCAGAAGGTAAACCTCTTTTGCACCACCCCATGGCTGAACTTCCAAATTGAATCGGGTAACCACCTACCTCGCGGATTAGTAGAAAACGACAACGATCTGATGCAGTCACGCAACTCGTACTGATCCCTAAATAGACACGAGCACAGCCTCTGAATTCCACAATCAAATACTCAAGAATCAGAAAACAAGTAACAACCTAGAACCATTCAAGTTCCCAAAACCTGCAACACGAACCTGAAATCGACAGTCCCGAATTCACCGCTCAATCGGCTACAGCAGCCCCGATCAGACCTCCAACCAAATGCCAAACACAATCGCTGATTCAATCACATTCGCGGGTTCCAAATCAGTAAACCGAGAAGGGAGAAGAAAACCAACGAATCCAGAATTCTGCAGAACGAACCTGATAACAGAACAAGGAAAATCCAGCAACGCAAGTCTGCAACTGATTGCAACAGCAGCACCAGGATTCTCAGTAGAGGATGAACTAGAGAGAGAGAGAGCAAGGAAGAGAGGAGACGCTCGTTCACACTTGGAAAACTGCCAACGCTCCACGATGTGACTAACGTGATTAAATGATCAGGAAAGGGAAAAAAATAAGGGTTCTCTTCCTTATTTAAATAACTCACTTAATTACCTCATTAACTAGGCAAAAGACCTCCTTGCCCTTGACTATTAAAAGAATACCGTCGGTGTCCCACTGTTAAAAAGGAATGCAATCCAACTTAGAATAACGTTATAACAGGCATAATATACGGTCACAATTTATGGGTTATAACAACAATTCATGGATGTGTGTAAACAACATGGGATTAGTCACACATATTCAGCACCAAGAACACCCCAATAGAATGGGGTAGTTGAGCGAAGGAACAGAACACTACAAGAAGTAGCTAGGGCCATGCTATTGGGGAGCAGTCTTCCTTAGGTCTTCTGGTCAAAAGCAGTGGCAACTGCATGCTACATCACAAATAGAACGCTCATACGACCTATCCTCAACAAAACTCCCTATGAGTTAATCAAGGGAAGAAAACCAAACATAAGTAACTTCAGGACCTTCGATTGCAAATGTTATGTCCACAACAATGAGAAGAGTCTCCTTGGAAAGTTTGATGCTAGAAGTGATGTGGCCATCTTCCTTGGATACTCTGAAAGAAGCCGGGCATACAAGGTATACAACAAAACGACACTGAAGGTGGAAGAAAGTGTGCATGTGGTCTTTGATGAGGCTGACGTACTCAAGATCAAGAAATCTGATGAAGATGAAGAACTTGGATTTGATCTAGTTGATCAGGATCACACAAATAATCCCAAAGATGAATCACCAACTGAAGAAAACTTGCCCGACAGGTCAGCGATAGGTCAACAACAGGTCGACGAAGGAAACAATGATGTCGAGGATCCTCTATCTCCGTCAACCATTCATCAATCTCGTGCTTTGTAAAAAAATCATCCATTTGAGAATATCATATCAAACATATCCAAAGGAACTCAGACAAGAGCACAGACTCGAGATCTTCTAGCTTTCTCAACGACAGTCTCACCCATCGAACCCAAGAACATCAAGGAAGCTCTTCGAGACTCAGACTGGATCAATGCAATGCAAGAAGAACTAAACTAGTTCGGAAGATGCAAAGTCTGGCATCTTGTGCCTCGTCCTACTCATCAAGGAGTACTTGGCATAAAATGGGTCTTCAGAAACAAACTGAATGAGATGGGAGAAGTAGTCAGGAACAAAGCTCGTCTGGTAGCTTAAGGATATCGTCAACAAGAAGGGATAGACTTCCAAGAAACCTTTGCTCCAGTGGCAGGGATGGAGTCCATCAGATTACTAATTGCATTTGCTGCACACAAAGGAATCAAACTCTTCCAACTTGACGTCAAAAGTGCCTTTCTAAACGGGTACGTCAAAGAGGAAGTATATGTTGAGCAACCCCTAGGTTTTGAGACACAAGAATGAAAGGGCATGGTACTTAAACTCGACAAAGCTCTTTATGGGCTCAAACAAGATCCAAGATCATGCTATGATCGTCTTTCTTCCCATCTCTTGGAAAACCAATTCAACAGAGGAAAGGTGGATAAAACCTTGATTGTGTACAACAACAAAAGGGATTTCATAATTGTGCAAATATATGTTGATGATATAATCTTTGGGGCCTCTGATGAGAAATATTGCAAAAAGTTCGAAGCATTGATGAAAAAGGAATTTGAGATGAGTGATCTGGGAGAATTGAAGTTCTTTCTAGGACTTCAAGTCAAGCAAAATGACGAAGGGACTATCATATCCCAAGAGAAGTATGTAAAGGATTTGCTAAAAAGATTTGGAATGGAGGAATGTAAGACGTTTGACACGCCAATGGCAGTCGGCACCAAGATGGGCATCATGACTGGTGATCGACTGGTCGACCAATGATCATACAGAGAGATAATTGGTTCTCTACTATATTTAACTGCTAGTAGACCTGACATTATGTATAATGTTTGCTTATGTGCCAGGTTTCAAGCAGATCCAAGAGAAAGTCACCTCACAGCTGTAAAAAGAATCCTGTGTTACTTAAAAGGAACCATGAATCTTGGTCTCTTTTATCCTAAGTTCACTAAATGTAACGTTGTAGAATTTTCAGATGCAGACTATGGAGGATCTATCACCGATAGATAGAGCACATCAGGGACAACATTCTTTGTTGGGTCTTGTCTGATTGCATGGGGATCAAAGAAACAACAAAGTGTTGCCATCTCAACAGCTGAATCTGAATATATCTCTGCGGCAAGCTGCTGTGCTCAACTCCTATGGCTTAAAAAACAAATTGATGATTATGGCGTCAAAACAGGTACATTACCAATTATGTGTGACAATACAAGTGCCATCTCTATTTCTAAAAATCCTGTGCATCATTCTCGTACCAAACATATTGACATTAGACATCACTTTCTTAGAGATTGTTGTGGAAAGGTTTAGTTGGTTTAAAGTATATTTCTACTGAAAACCAACAAGCTGACATTTTTACTAAGTCATTAAGTAGAGAAAGGTTTACTAAGATTGTTCATGATCTTGGAATGATATTCATTGATCACAATTAAACTGTCTTTTGTTTCCCATGATATGTCACCGACATGTGAACAACACCTATTATATTGTCGTTCAGTAGTCAACGATCAGTTTAATGCATAGAAATTATGTCAAACGACTACTTGAAGCAGATATGTCATTTTCCACAAAGTGAGATTAGGTTAGAGATAGTTCAACGATTAGAAACGGGAAAATCACCAACGATCGATGACAGACTGTCACGACCGCTGCACTTATGAATAGTACTGTTAGGACATGTCAGCGAGCGGACGAGGAGCGGTCATCGACCATTACTCGATATCTATAAAAGGGCGACGAGAGTTCCTCTCTTGTCACACTATTTCACTCACTCTCTCTAATCTCTCTAAGCACTCCGAACATTTTCTCTTCTCTCTTACAAACAAATTCGTGAGATCAGTGCAAAGATCCTCCTCACAACAACTCTAAAGATCTCTATAGCAAAAGGTTCACAAGAAACTCCAGAAATCCTTCGACTAACAATGGCACCAAAATCCTCTCTCCGCAAAGCTGCACTCAGAGAATCTTCCTCAGGACAAGTGGCCGACATGAGATCGACAGAAGCTCACAGAGAATCGCCACCCCCTCGCCTTTCCAAAGATCTAGAAGATCAACTTGTGTGTAGGGTAACTGACGAAGGCGAACTTCTACAAGAAGAGGTACACTATTTAAACCACCATATTCCCAAGATTCATCATCTTATTCAAACTGAAATCCGCAAGCAAAAAATACTTCAAATTCCTACCACTACAGAAAAACCAAAAATGTCATCTCAAAATCCTTCACCAAAGATCACCACCAAACACTCCAAAGCTAAAAAATCCTAAGAACCTTTCTACTGCCACAACGAGTCGCATCACTCGTGTGACTCGTGCCTCTCAACGTGCCAAAGATCAAACGAAAGCTCCACAGAAAGCCCATTCCACACCAAAGAAGGCAACTCGAAGATTGCACTTCAGCGATGAAGAAGAAGCCACTCCTTCAGCTGTCGCATGAGTTGTTGTCCAGTAGCTGGTAGAAGATGAAGCTCAAAGTGACAAAAAGTCACAAGGGGAGGTCTTGCCAACAGAAAATACACAGGAAGAAGGTGTGACGACACCAGATTCTGAAGAAGAAACTGGTATCATCCCCCAGACATAATACCTGTCGACGACAGGTCACCGACACCTCAGCAACAGTCTCAAGAAAAGGGAAGCGACACAGAGTCAATGTCCCCAGTCATCTATACGCTCCAGGAGCGCGACCATCTGAAAAAAGGCAAAAGGCGAGGAGAAGATGGGTACATCACCACAAACTCTAGAGCTCGAAGAGCTCTTTCAAGATGTTGCCAGACCTTCATCACCTCAAACCTCACATCTGAAGAAACTCAAGGAACCAGAACCGATGTTGATCAAGGTAGAAAATGTCAACGACAGGTCCTGCCCTGTCTTACAAAAGATACTGGACCTGGAATGGATGGACAAGATGGGTCTAGGAGAGATCCAAAAGTTGTTGGAGTACCAAGGATGGGTAGATTTCTTTCAAGAACCCATCGTCGCCTACACAGAACTGCTCAAGGAGCACATGCGCTGTCTTGAACCACTCCAAAGTGATGACGACGACTATATCATCTCACGGGTTCAAGACACCGAAATCACCATCTCCAAGTCTTGGATCTCCGAGACTTTTGGCTTAAAATCAGAAGGATTGATCGTTCCAAAAGAAACATCATGGAATGACCTTGGACATCTAGGAGGAAGAATGGTAAACTTGCTCAACAAAGGAGCAACAATGAAGAACTTTCCTGCAGCTGAAATGTCAATACACGATAGAGTTCTCTTCAGTCTGCTCACCCACAACATCACTCCACGAAATCGACGAACCCACATTGTCTACGCGAGAGACGTAAGGTTACTCTACGCTCTCAAGACCAAGGAGAAGATTGACCTTCCCGCCATTATTCTCCTCACTCTTGATGAAAGAAAACATGTCAACCAAGGGTTAGTACATGGGGGAGTAGTAACAAAGGCTCTATTGGAAAGTGGAGTGGACACCGACGGGGTCCACGAATGTACGCGAACTGCTCAAGACAGCATCTGCTCGAAGATGTTGTCAAAATTGGGTATAAAAACTAAGGGAGATCAGTTAGTGGTTGTCCAGAAGCAAACCAAGAGCAAGGGTTCAAGGTTAGAACCTCATCCAACGGCAAGAGCATCAGCACTCAAGAGGAAGAGGAGTCTCTCACCGGTCCACGACACATCAGGGACCAGTCTGGATACCTTAACTACAGATATTCTGAAGAGGGTGAGAGTTACTCTCACAGCTGTGCAGGCTGTCTCCTCTGCACCAAGTGTTCATAACATGGTTCAATGAGCAATAGATTTTATAGATTCTCACATAGCCTGAGTGTTCATTGTCTCATAGAGACTCGAGTGAAACCATGAGAGTTAGAGTTAGGATTAGATTTTTCATTTCCATCAAATGTTTTGCCTTTGACTATCTGTTTCAAAGTAACCATTTTGATATCAATGAAAATGTAACTGGTTTTTGTATACTTGAATGCTTATGATAGGTACGAAATAATTTATTGTATTGGCTGCTTCTTCCTTGATTAAAAATTACAAAATGATCTAAGATATTTAGTCCCATCCATTCCACTAATCCAATCTCGGACCTTGACACCTAAAAAGCCTATAAACATAGCCCACAAGACGTAGCACCTCATTTAATGCCACTCACCGATCACCGATCCGTTGAGCATATCCAAAGTGTCTATAAAAACTTGCTCACTCCATCTGCCACTCCACACTCAGTCATTCTCATCTCATGAAATGGCTCAAATACCACAAATCTCATCTAGCTCGAATGAGCAAACCATTCACTCCACCATTCGCAAGTTTATGGCCACTAAACATCCAAAGAAATACGTCGCCCAAAGCTATGTTCACCCAGACTCCGACTCCCTTACAGCTTGGTCTATCACCTCAAGTGTCACTCTATCACATACACGTTCTCCACACTGCATGGAGTACACCTTAGATTCTGATGAGTCTGACCTTTCTACCACAGCTGAATCACCTTTGATCAATCCTACCATAGCCAAACCTTCTTGGATCAAAGCCACTTTTTCGGAGGATGAACCTTTTGGCCCAGAAGATTATGAATGGGATACCCAACTACGTCACTCCATATAGATTATCTTGATCATGTTTTGTAGTTTATACTCTAAGGAATGTCATGGCCTTTATAACATCTTACGTCGTGTAGTTGCTCCCTCCCTATTTTGCAGTATGGCAAAGGGGGAAAGAAAAGTATATGTACTTGTGAGAGTACTTGTGAGACTATGTCTATCGTCCTTGTATTATGTATCATCTGAATGAAAACTTTATCTACTTTGGTCATAGTATAACATAAAAGCTGTCACTTATTGCTATCATTCGTTAAAGTTTTTCATTCTTAAATCTCTTAACAAACTCAGGGGGAATCCCTCTCACGGGGAATCTCTCAATTTTTAAATTGCCAAGTACATATAAGTGTATAGGTTGCCATCAACAAAAAGGGGGAAATTGTTAAGACAAGATCCTTTAGTTTTGATGATAGCAAACCTTGTATTGTCTTTCTAATGCGTTTGTCAAGATTCATGATTCAGATAGACAAGTGAATAAGTGGCTTAGCACGCAAGGTTGCAAGCGCACTTAGGTCATGAGTGGCTTAGCACGCAAGGTTGCAAGCGTGCTCAATCCACGACATGTGCCCAACCAGTCGGGCACCTGTCTGCGAGAGCTCCGTAGAACTTCTAGCACAGACAACCAGTCAGACACCGCACGAAGATATCTCTCATGCTTAAAGGTGAAAATCAAAGACATAAGACTGCAAGGGATTGACACATTCAGATAAAACACACATCCACTTAGGCAGCTTGTTCATGACAAGCTCACGACAAAAGGAGAAGTTCGTTAATGCACAAGATAACAAAGCTATAAATGAACATCATTACATAACCGTAATGAATTCAGAAGAGGGCATTTATGAGCATTTAATGAGCCAGACAGAATTAGGCTAGTGGAGCACACAAGTGATGATCGACCAATCAAGAGGGCTGCCGCCAACTTGACCAACCATGAGGCAACACGTAGATCAAGCCTCCAGATCAAGTTGAAGAATTTTTGCAAGTCTAGTGTGGCTATTATGTGAATAATTGAAGTTGTAGTCGACTCCTAGAAGTCTAGGGATTAATAAGACGGTAGTTACATCCTAACAACCGTGTATATATACTTGCATTTATTCCATATGTAAGTAAGCCCGTACGCGAGAAAGATAGAGATAATCTGGGCAAGTGTGGATCAGACTTAGGAGTGTGTGTAAGTGCTAGAAAGTTGGTGAGCTAGATAGGACTGGGTTAGAGTATCAATACATTGGGTATTTGATAGAACGACAGGTCGGGGAATGGTCGGTGAACTGTAGGTCGATAGTCAGGAGAGGGTTGACGACTTTAGGGTAAAGTCAAAACTGTCCCGGGAGTCTGTGTGTGGGGCAAGGGAGGTTGAGTGAATTTCGTGTGTGTAAATTCTCAATCGAAATGTGTTTTCCAGTTTAAGTTTATCTCGCATCCATTCCTAAACTATCAAGTTTTATTAAAGTCCACGATACGTCCACGACACGTCGGGGACGCGTCAGGAGCGCTTGCTGGTTTCACATCTATACAAACGGTCGCTATTAGCTATAACACTGCAACATTAATTAAAATAAAATAAAAATTCCTAAGGGCATCCACAATGGTGGATAGTTTCGTAGCTCTTTTTTAGGTGTCATATCCACAAAATATATTATTTTATTATATAAGAAATTCTCATCTCTACAATGGTAAAGTTTCTTAACATTCTCTATCCTCTCATCCATAATTTTTACTTTATGAAGATATTAGGACTTTTATTTTTATTAATGTTGCAACGTTATAGCCAATAGAATTGATTTGCAGAGCGTTGCTTAAATAAGCAACAATGGGAGAGAATTATGGTGGATTCTACACCACTGCAGTAATATTTTTATTTTTATTTATCTAAGAGGGCGGAATCCACACTGTTGTGGATGTCCTAATAGAATGCTAAAGTAACAATTGTGGAGGAGAGGGAAAAAATATTAATGAACTCTACCATCATAGAGATGAGAGTTTCTATATAGTTAAATAATATATTTTGTGACGTGACACCTAAAAATAAGCTTAGAAATTCTCCACATTATGGATGCCCTTATGCCACATAAGTAGTCCAGTCATTGCTGACTAGACTGCCAACTCAAACTGGCTGCACCATACTGGATGCGGGAATGCTGCGTGTCGATTTTGCCTTACCCTTATGGGTATCGTGCTCATATCGTACGAGTTCGTCAGAAAATTGAGTTGGGTTCATTTGTGGTCAATTATCAGAATAAATTAGAGGAGATATGGTGAGACTGACACTGAAACTAATGACAGCTGTTAATTGTATAAAGTAAAAGATAAATAATGAACTCAACACTGAATTTGATACAAAAACAATTAGCAAACACCGGAAAACGCGAAGAAACGCACCCACAAGGTGTAAGGAAGCCGTGAAATTACGGTTCGCCATAGGATTGAGTTCTGACGCATCGAATGAAGTAGTAATACTAAGGTTGCCATGTCTTTCAAAAAAAAAAAAGGTTGCCATGTTCGTGTGTTACTTTACAACTAGATGAAGCAGACGAGAACACGTGTCTCCTATTAGACGTAAAAGAGAAAGGGTAATTCACAATATGTTAAGAAAAGTTGTACTTCGTCTTGTATCATAATTCCGTAAAATGAACATTAATAATAATTATTTTGTATATGGGAATTTGTAACTGCTACTCTGCATGAGTAAATCCACGGGTGACACGAGCGCTTGCAAATCACACTGACCGGATAAATCACACAAGGCAAGTCTTGTGTAATGAAAAAGTGAATGTTGGAGGATTCGACCTCCTAGCTACTTCTTCCTCCATCAACTCATACTTGGACCACGTCATATTTCAAGTTTACAATATGTCACTTTTTTTATTCGAAAGTATTTTATTCTCTTTGATTTTTACCTTCTATGACTAATTAAAAAAGGAAAATTCACTGATAGCCATTAGGTTTGACCCAATTTTGCGAGATATCCATGAGATTTCATTTTCATTATAGATACCCCTAAGATTTCATTTTCGTTATAATATACATCTGATATTTCGTTTTCAGTATGAGATGCCCCAAAAGTTTCGATTTTATTACAAGATACCCTCGGTTCAAATTCAATATATTATATTTTTCATATCCCCATTTAACCCTCATACCATATGTCCACAATAACCTCAAGGGTTTATGGTCAATTTTTAAATTTAAAATATAAACAAAATACATAAAAAATAATGAAAGATCATATAAATTTAAATTCAATATCAAAAAATGAATAAAATTATAAAAAATAATAATTAAAATCATTAAATTTTAAAAATAAATAGAAATGGTTAAACAATAAAAAAATAAATTTAAATTAAAAAACATATATTGTTACATAATTTAAAAGCTATTATAACGGTGACTAAAAATCATAAAAAAGTTATAACAATTACATTGAATATAAGAAACTATTAAATAATTTTTTAAATTATTAAATAATTTTATAGATTATAAAAAAATATTAACAAAAATATTATTTGATATCAAGAATCACAAGAAAAATGATCATTCTTTAAGGTTTTGCATACTATACTTTTTCAAATTTGAAATAATGAGTTTTTCTATGTACTATATGAAATTGTTACTTTTAATATTCTTCATATTATTGTTATAATGTTTTTACAGTTTTAAGTCATCGCTACGTAAAACTTTAACAATTTATGTTTATTTTTTATTTTGGTCGCTTCCATTTATTCGACTTTTTGTTTATTTAATTATATTCATTTTTATTAAATTGATTTCAAACTTTATATGATCTTTAATTTTTTTGTATTTGTTTTACGTTTTAAATTTTAAATAACTTTGACCATATATCCCTGAGGTTATTGTGGGGGCATGGTGCGAGGGTAAAATTGGAATATGAAAAATATAATATACTCCATAAGAATTTGAACTAAGGGGCATCTCATAATAAAATCGAAGAGGTATCTCATAATGAAAATGAAACTTCAAGGACATCACGTAAAGAAAATGAAACCTCAAGGGTATCTCGTAATGAAAATGAAACTCAGGACAATTTGGTGAAATTTCCCTATCATATTTGTTGTTTATTGAAATAATTGCAGTTATAGTTAGATAATGATTAAATGTTATATAATAAACATATATATGTCAATTTATAAACAAAACTAATCGAATATAAATATCATCTTCTTCTTTTTTACTATGCTAAAAAGAATACAAGAAATAGAATTATTATTAGTTTGTTGCTCCCAATAAAAGTATAATTTTAATTTAGTTATAGTTATAACTAAAACCATGGTTGGTATGGTGTAATCAATCTCACTTTAACCATGTCATTAAGAGAACTAATAATATTTTCATACTTCAAACATGTACACTAAATGACGAGTTGACAACCAAAGAGGAAGAAAGCCGGCCTTCAGACCCTAGGACCAAGAAGTCGAGTTCCCTCACCCCGGCTCCAAAGCAAAAGCCAAGTCTAGTGAGGATGGCCAGAATCAGCCGGGTTTCCTCATCAAGAACCCCAACCATCTACCCCGACCAGCTCCAACAACTCTTCCAAATATAGCACTTATGACCCGATACACGCAGCGTTGACACTCAGTACCATCAGTCTTGTCAGACAACTTGTCATCACCATTCGCACGTCTCCCAGACACTTCATTAATTACCCAAGATTGATGTGTTCTTATTCATAATTAGCAAGCAGCCAGAACCACGTAATGAAGCTTCGTCCCTGATAGGGCTACCCCGGATGATGTTAGACCTCATCCACGTAGGGATAGCCCAGATCATCAACCCGGCCAGAAGACAAGTAGTGAGTCAACACGGCAAACCGACTTTTTATCTCTTTTTTATAAATAGTAATGCAATGTCTCATTTATAGGGCACACATATATTAATACTTTCTCTCCTCACTTATATTCTCTCATTCATACTAAAACCTCTGTCAAGTCCCTGTATATTAGATCATTGAGGATCGCACTACGTAAATTTCCATGTCATCTTGTTTGCCCATAATCAGTAGCTCATAACCGTAATCCATAGCATACAAAAGAGAACATCTAAACCTATATCACAGATTACACTCTAACAACCACAAAGTATAATTATATGAGGAGCAAAAACTGATAATTATTTATGTTTGTAATATTATTTAAATAAATTAATAAAAAAGTGATAGTTGGTGTATCAAAGAAAATAATACATCATATGGTGGTAGAATTTTCTAATTAAAATTATACGCAACTACCATATCATATATTGGATAAGTTTTTTATATAAATTTACGTATATATTCTTATTTAAAAATTTAAATTATTGTTTAACTATAATTGAAAATATTTTAATGATGTGGGAAAATGATAATCAGTAAAAGAAGGTAAAAACGAAGAGGAAAAAAATAATTTGTTTGAAGTTTTATATGTTTAATATGCAAAAACTATTAATTTTATTTAAATTTTATATCTTTTTTAGTTATTTTTCTAAAAAATTTAAATTTAAAATACATTTGTAGTTTATATTTGGTTGTATTTTTTTAAAAAATGGAAAATTTCATAAAAACACCTTTGATTAAAAAATGACATATTGTGAACTTGAAACCTTATCTACAATGTCGGGGTAAAATAGTCATTATTTAAGATCATTTCACACAGGGGACCGAGGCGGGTTCTTGTGGGTCCCGGACCCCATAGCTTTTCTGATATATAAAAAAGATATTTTTTAAGTAGTTTTAATACAATAAAATTGAGTAAAATACTGAAAGTTGATACTCCCTCCGTCCTGAATTGACCGTTCCTTTGCTTTATGGCACGTTTTCCACTTCAAATTTAACATATAAGATAAATATTTTATAAAACGAAACAGTGTAACATATAGTTTATCATGTAAGGATCATTTGCAAAACTCAAATTTTAAAAATATTTATCTTACATGTTAAATATGAAGTCAAACACACTCCAAATAGTGAACAAGACGGTCAATTCAGGACGGAGGGAGTAATAATTTAGTGGTAGAAACATGTTCCTATATGTGAGGTTGTAATGTTCAATAATTTATTTATGATCACACATTTATATGCCTTCAAATTTAATATATGTTACTGTCGAAAAAAAATTTAGACCCCATAAGATTTGTTTCTCGGTCCACCACTGATGCCTACATCACGAACTATCAACTTTTTTGTGGTATATTAACTAAATTTTTCCAATAGAAAATGGTGATGATACTCGCAAAAGACAAATATGGTAATTGTCTGGCGCTAATTTAGAAAGATTTTAAATCTGTTGTGTAATCTGACCAAACTTTTTTTCAATTGTCATGCGGGTTCTACTTCGCTTATTGTTGCTCATCAATTAATTTTGATTTAGCACTATATGAAAAAGAACATACATGGTTATCAGTACATTAGAAATTTGTCAAACAGTTGTGAATGTAACAAATTATAGGCGTGTGAAAAATAGTAACCAATAAGAATGATGGTGTCAAAAAGTTACTGCATATAGTGTTATCAATCCTGAATCCTGATGTTCAAAATCTCTTTTAAAAAATAAATAAGTTCGAGATATTCTAAATATGCTTGCAGTAGAAACACAATGATCTCGCTCTTCCGTCCTACCCGAAAAACAAATTATAAATAGAAGTCAAGGCCGGACAATCTTCAAGAAAACGCTACTTATACACCCTAACGTTTAGAACAAGCAGGTGTAAGTGAACTCAATCCCACCTTGAGTTCACTTTCGAATGATCAGCAGCGCCAGCGTTCTAGGAAGGAGGGTTCATGCATGTTCTCTTTTCGAGGAAAAAGCATACGGTGCTCCTGTCATATATATGATGATGTCTACCAGTATCAGCAGGAAAACTATCATGAGCTCCCGGTTTTGAGATTCAAATAAGAACAAGGTTTGAGTTAATCATAGCTTATCAACACATGGGTTGGTTTGGGGACAGCTGTTGAGGCAAGTTGTTGGGTTCTGCTGTTGGAAATTAAGAAGCTTTATGTTGATGATTACGCATCAGTTATTAGTTGCTATTGGAGTAGTTTGTAATCTAGGCTTAATATTTGTAACTGTGTATTCTGGTGATAGCATGTAAATAGGATCTGTGTAATTGTTTTGTGAGGACCGGACCGGTTTTGGTTAATGTCTCAACATAGAACCGGCCTACATGTTATTAGAGAGAGATATAGCTTAGGGTTTCTACACTGTACTCGATACTTCTTCCCTCACCTTCCCAATTCTCTGCTCTGTCTTGGAGCTTCTACAAGAACAATCAAGAATGTTTTCTCCATTGACTAAAGAAGTTTAGTTCCGTTTTTCTTTTGTGATTTCGATCGACAATGTCATGGTATCAGAGCACGGGACTACTTTTCGTAAACAATGAGCGGAGAAGAAATCAACAACGATCCAGAAGTCAGTTCATGAATCAACAAAGATGATCAAAAAAGGTGGGAAGTTCTGCTACGGTAATTGATCAAGGAGATCCCTTGTATGTCCCTGCCACTGAGCAACCTGGACAACCATTGACGGCCAAATTTACCGGTGAAGGGTTCCAGAACTGGAAATGGGGGATGCGACGCGCACTGCGGGCGAAGAACAAGTTGGGCTTCGTAGAGGGAACTGTGAAATGCCCAGGCGAAGAAAACCCAGTTCGACTAGCCGCGTGGGAAAGGGCAAGCTCTCTCGTAAGTTCGTGGATAATTTCTTCGCTAGCACCAAATATAGGTCGCAGCATTCAATACACCGACGGTCCAGGAGAAATTTGGCGATGGCTCTGTAAAAGGTTTGAAAAGAAGAACCTAACTACGCTCCACAATATTAATATTCAGATGTCTAACCTAAAGCAAGAAGACGAGTCAGTCACCGATTACTTCATGCGATTGCGTGAAACTTGGGCTGAGTACGATCTCGCCCTTCCCGTTGAGGTTTGTACATGTTGCGGGTCATGCAAAGCAAAGGAGATCCAGAAGAAACGCAGAGAAGAAGAAGAGGTGATCCAATTTCTAATGGGACTCAACAAAAGCTACACCCATCTGTGAGGCCAGATTTTTGCCATGAGAGAGACACCAACTCTGGAAGAAGCCTTTGCTCTTGTGATCCAAGAAGAGCAACAGCGGGTCTCCCCGGAATCAAGAAACCAGGAAGAACAATCTGTAACCATATACTCGAAAGGGAATGGTCAAGTTTCCAACCAGAGCAAATCGAGGCAGAGTTTCACAACAGGAAATCCTAGAAACGCAAACAAAAAGGCTACAAACAAGTACGGGAGCCCCAACAAGAAGGATCTTCCCAAATGTGTGAACTGCGGAAAAATCGGACATTCAAAGTCAGATTGCTGGTGGATAATCGGGTGTCCCGGGGACGAAGGCAAGAAAACCAGAGAGGCACGAGTTGGATCAGCTGTCGAAGATCAAATAAAAGATCCTTAACCAATGGCCCAAGTCGATTCCACATCCCCAGTTCGAGGATTTAGCGCAGAGCAACTTGAACAACTGGTCCACTACTTACAACAACACAAAGTTGCCAACAATCAATCCGATTTTGGCAATTTTTCAGGTATGCCTCAAACCCGTGTAAACCTAATGCCATGTTTAATGTCTGAAACAGATCATGTGCTAGAAAAACTTAGAAATTCATGGATTATTGACTCGGGTGCAACAAAACATGTTAGCGGAAATAAATCATTGCTTTCTGTTTTTGAAATGTTGAAAACAACTAGAGAAATAACTCTCCCTGATGGTCACAAGAAATTGGTTGAAACTACTACAGATTTTGTTGTGGATGGTGTGAAATGCTTAAAAAGGATTATGTATGTGCCATCTTTTAAATTTAATCTTGTATCTTTGAACAGATTGATATAATTTTTTAATGTTACAATATTATTTGGTGCAAACTTCTGTTCTGTGCAGGATTCTGATGATCATTTCCTTCAAAGAATTGGGGAACAAATATCTGGTCTTTACTTTCTTGATGTACATGCTTTGAAAAACTTTGTGATTAGGAAAAATAATTATTCTGTAATCCGTGTGAATTCTTGTATAGAGATTGATGTGTCTAGAAAGCTATGGTTGTGGCACAATAGACTAGGACACACTCCTATGAAAAAGTTGTGTAAAATTCCAAATTTACCCATCCAAAGGATTTCAGATAGCAACCTAAATGCTTTTCCCTGCACAGTTTGTTTCAAAGCTAAATGTAAAAGACCCAAATTCCCCCCCCTCCATTAAAACATCTGAACCATTTGAAATGATTCATTTAGATATATGTGGCCCAATGAGGACACAAATAGAGGGGGGCACAAATATTTTCTTACAATTGTAGATGATTTCATCAGAGGAACCTGGGTGAAGTTATTGAGACAAAAATCTGAGGGAATACAAGAAATAAAAAATTTCATAATTCTTATTGAAAAACAAATGAACAAACATGTGAAAATTGTAAGAAGTGACAATGCCAAGGAACTGGGCAAGTCACTAGAAGGAGTAGAATTCTTCATTAAGAGAGGCATTGTTCACCAAACTAGTTGTCCATTTACTCCACAGCAAAATGGAGTAGTGGAAAGGAAGCAAGGTCACATAATGGAGGTTGCTAGGGCTCTTCTGTTTCAATCAGGTCTAGATAAAACCTTTTGGGGTTATTGTGTAGAACAAGCAACGTATATAATAAACAGAATACCTAGTAAAGCCATAAACAACCTTACTCCTTTACAATGCCAAACCAAATTACAACGACCTAAAGAACTTTGGTTGTCTTTGCTACATTACAAACATAAACCCAAATAAAGGCAAGCTTGACTCTAGGGCTTTTCCTTGTGTTTACCTAGGAAATTGTAAGAACACAAAGGGAGTCAAAGTTCTTTCATTGGAAGACAACACCATCAAAATTAGTAGAGACATAACCCTGTTCGAACATGTTTATCCTCTCAAGGAAACAGAATGGAGGGAACTCTCAGAAATAAAAAGGAAAACAACCCAGAAGAAAATGATCCATCTTTTCCTCTCCCTAGTTACTGTCCAGAAGATGATAGTCCCATGATTGAATACACTGAAAACGAAGTGGAAAATACTGAAGATAACCAAACAATCCCTAGTGATCAGTCTCCACAGGAAGAATCCCAACCCACTGCTGGAACCAACCTTAGAAGGTCCACCAGAACACATAAAGCCCCCACAAGATTTGATGATTATGTTTGCTCCTCAGCGTTAGAAAATAAAGATCTTTTCTTTCTTAGCTGAAAGATTAAGTCAAGGAAATCCAAACAATTACAACCATTCTGCACTAGAAACTCTTATAGAGTACACACCAAAACACTATCTTCTCTTTCTCTCTCCACCAAAATGCCAGCAATTTCCTTGACAAATTAGACAGCTTAGATGAACCCAAGGACTACAAAAGTGCCAGCAAAGATCATAGATGGCTTAAAGCCATGAATGATGAATTTGAAGCATTAAAAATGAACAAAACCTGGACTATTGTAGATCTTCCAAAAGGAAAGAAACCCATTAGTTGCAAATGGGTGTACAAAACAAAACTCAAGGCAGATGGCAGCCTTGAAAGATTTATGGCAAGACTAGTAGTTAGGGGTTTACCCAAAGACATGGGCTGGACTATGAAGAGACTTTTTCCCATGTTGTAAAACACACAACCCTTAGAGCCTTAATAATAACAACCATAAAAAAGGGATGGGTTTTGGACCAGCAGGATGTTAACAATGCATTCCTCCATGGAAATCTCCATGAGGAAGTGTATATGAACATTCTCGGAGGTCTCACTGTCCATGGAACAGGCAAGGTATGTAGACTACATAAGTCTATTTATGGCCTAAAACAAGCCTCACGACAGTGGTATGAAAGACTAGGAAAATTCCTAAAGAAACTTGGTTTCAGTCATTCAAAAAATGACTATTCATTGTTCATAAAAACCAACAATAACAAGATAACTTTATTAGGAATATATGTTGATGACAAGTTAGTGGTGGGAAATGACACTAATGAAATAAAATTATTAAAGGCTCGTCTCAACAAAGAATTCAGAATCAAAGACCTAGGAAGACTGAGCTACTTCCTAGGTATGGAATTCATTGAAACAAACCAAGGACTAATAATGTCTCAACATAAATATGCAAAACAAATTGTTGAAGACTTTGACATGAAAGATGCTAGAACAACAGCCTCACCTTTGCTAATCAATTTAAAACTGTATCCTGATTCAGGTCAAAAACTAGAAAATCTTACTGTTTACAGATGTTTAGTTGGTAAACTAAACTATCTTACTAATACAAGACCAGATATAGCACGTGTCGTGCAATATTTGAGTCAGTTTTTACAGTTTCCCACAAATGAACATTTAAAGGCTGCTTAGCACACATTGCGTCACATTAAAGGAACAACAGGTTTCGGTTTATTTTTCAACAATAGAAATGATTTTGAAATGCTAGCCTACTGTGACTCAGATTGGGTCTCATGCCCAATCACCCGCAAATCTGTATCTGGTTACTATGTTTTACCGGGTGGCTCTCCACTGAGTTGGAAATCAAAAAAACAGGTATCAGTCTCATTGTCTTATGTAGAAGCAGAATACAGGGCAATGAGACAAGTTACCAGTGAACTTAGTTGGTTGAGCAGATTACTCCATGAAATAGGTCCGCGGGACATAACTCCATTCCACTAAATTGTGATAATCTAGTTGCAATACATATTGCAACGAACCCAGTTTCTCATGAATGCACAAAGCACATCGAACTCGATTGTCATTTTGTGTGTGAGAAACTAGAAGAGGGACTGATACAGGTCAAGCATGTTTCCAGTGCACATCAACTAGCTGATGTGATTACAAAGACACTGACAGGTAAAACTATCAGGATTTGTTTGACTCTATTGGATTGCAGGCACATGTTGACCACGGGTGATTCAGTTCTGGACACAAAAGACACAATTTCCTACAGTACAAATTGTACTTTTGAGGGGGGGTATTGGAGTAGTTTGTAATCTAGGCTTAATATCTGTAACTCTGTATTCTGGTAATAGCATGTAAAATAGGATCTGTGTAATTGTTTTGTGAGGACCGGACCGGTTCTGGTTAATGTCTCGTCACAGAACCGGCCTACATGTTATTAAAGAGAGATATAGCTTAGGGTTTCTACACTGTACTCGATACTTCTTCTTCCCTCACCTTCCCAATTCTCTGCTCTGTCTTGGAGCTTCTACAAGAACAATCAAGAATGTTTTCTCCATTGAACAAAGAAGTTTAGTTCTGTTTTTCTTTTGTGATTTCGATCGACATTGTTAGTTGCCGGTTTGGGTGTTTGGTGAAAATCTTCTGTTGGTTATAAAATTCTATTAATTTTGTTATAGTTAGTAAATTGTATGTTACATCTTGGTAAAAATTGTTTATATTTATGCATGTTATTGATTGTACAACAGTTCAACTTTTTGGAAGCATTTTCTATGGTGGATTTGATTGATTATACAATTTCATAGACTTTACTCAATTGCATCTTCAAAGTTTAAGAAAATGATTGTTTCATACTTAAGTAGTACATCAATGTAAATAACATACACGACCAAGAAAATGTAAACCATTAAATAATGTCAAATACACCCATATGGTTAATCTTATAAAGAGTAGAATAATAAAACTCAGCCTAAGATCATTTAGTTTTATGGTTTGCAAGCGTCTTGGAATATATAAGTAGTCAGGAGATACATTTAGCTCACACATATCATATGAACGTAGATGTCATAACCTCATTTGCAATAGTGTCGCGAACAACGTCCATTGGCATCTTGTTTGGATCGTGGACAACCTCCACATCATCAGCAACCCCACCACCGTCTTCTTGATTAGCATTGTCGTACCTTTCATACTCATTTTCAATGAAAATTGAGTCAAGTGGATCAAGCAGTCGTACGTATGTAGTTGTCCTATTTTGATCCTTCAGCAAGTAATATGGTACACAGTCCAAAATACGCTAGCGCTTCTTGAGAACACTAAACACCATTTCAATAACACTATGCAAAGAAGAGTGACATTTGTTGAAATCTCGTCACGACCAGTTGGTGGAGCATGCCCCTTATTGTGATGAGTGGTATCACGCGGTTGAGAAAGGTGTCACGACACCTTCACCATTTGTGTATCCCTTGTCGGCTAAGTAATACTAAACTACAACATAAAGTGAAATTGTAATCAAAGTCTTTGTACATAAGAAGTTTTTTATATTTTAAAATGACGAAGCAATAAAATTTTACATTACCATCTGGTAGTGTGGGGTAGTTGAAGCTTCTTTATTAGTCGGTTAATATATATGTTAGCATCATGGGCAGAGTCTTCCCAGTCGGTGACTACAAAAGTAAACAACATGTCGAAATCACAAATTGGTAACACATTCAGCTTTATTTCCCTCTTTCTTCCCCTGAATGCCATCTGCATATACTCGTCTACGATGATCTCAACATGTGAACCATCACTACTAAAATTAAGGTTTAACGATAAATATCGTTACCAAAAATTAAAATCGTTACTAAACTAATTTTTGTAATGATAAAAGTCGTTACATGTCGTTGCAGGAGATGGTGTAATTAAAGATCAAACTATTTATCGTAACAACTTTTATTCGATATTAAAAATTATATCTTTATTAAAAATTATATAGTTATTAAAAATATTATTTTGTAACAATTATATTGTTACTGTAGTCTCAAATTTATTCAAGCCTTTAGTACTATTTTTGGTAACGAAATACTTGTAACTAATAAAATATATGATAATGATTTTAAGTCGTTACATACCTTCGTAACAAAAAAACAGGTTTTTACTAGTGCATCTTGAGCTCCAATTGAAACCTTTGAACCATTAACAATAGTTGAATGTCTTAAATTACAAATATTTTTTTACCATGGTTGTATTGTAGTAATAATGAATTTCTAAGTTTGAACGAATGGTAACGTGGGTTTGTTTTGAATTATTAAAGGCACATCACAAAAAAGTGGGTCACGTGGCTTCACAATGTCCCGATCAAACAAGTCCATTGTGTTGAGTACGTTATGGAAATTACGAGATACAATTTCACCAGAACAAGTAAATTGTTCTTAGGTATTATTATTTGACTGTTTTCATCAATTTATGTAAGAACAGTCCGACCTTCGTCTTCACACTAAACTCAAAAGTTCCCTTCAAACCATATATCCCGGTCGGAGGCTGCATCGCTAGAACTAGCATGTCCTGAGGTCGAGAACTTTAAGGTACTATGCGCTACATTCTTACCAAACACAATATGCACGTTATTCTCCATCTCTTATGTGATACCATATCTTTTGAACCACCATTATTGTTCTCCTACATAACAAGAAAGAGTACGACTATTTTAGTTATCCAACTTTGTGCTAATTATTTAATAAAATGCATATATTGAAATAAGTAATAAGTTGAAGTTTTGCTTCCACCATTCCTTCTGTGCATCTATAGAACCTAATTCACGCTCCCACCCCAGAACCGGACTCACTGCCCTTCATCTGAAGCCATAGATGCCAACTCCATTTCAACCACCCGTACTTGTTCATGAGTTTGTCAAAGCCCTAGATTTCTGTGACCTACACTTAAACTCATCAGTGCATGGCTTCCAAGAGATCTGCTTACCGATGACGGCTCCTGCTTGTCCTCAACTCACATTCAGGTGTCGCAAATAGCTCACATGCTAGCGCACTAAGTCTAATGGTTCAACTTGCATTTACTTGTGCATTTTGCTCTTCATCGTCAGCGATGGTGACGACTGGTTTTTTCCCCTTGATTTTGCTTTGTTTCTTCATAGACGATGCCATCTGATCAATTAAACAATTTAGGTGCATATAACTAATTATAATAGGCGAACAATTCTAGTAATTTCAACACAAGAAGAGTTTTAATTTTATTAAGAAAGAAACTGAGTCCTGATGCGCCATCAAACAACCAAACCAATAATTTTCCTCTTCTTGCATATCTGCTTCCTTTGTTGTATGGGCTAGCCTTTTAGTCCACAGAACTGTAATAGGCATCACTTGGTTTCTAAAGCAAATATACCTACCAACATGTCTTAGGTTGTCAAAGCCCTATTGTTTATTGCTAGATTGTAGTTCAGTCATCACAGAAATCGAGGGATATTATAGTTTGTCACTACACTCAGAGTAAAGCTTGTTAGCCTCTCATCGTTGCTTTAGCAATTGAAAGATTGCTAAACACAACTGAGATTACAAGTTCTCATTTAAGGCTCAGAACATTGTAGTATATGTTAATCATTTGTAGTCTTACGTGTAACTTTTAAATCTTTGTCTCCTCTTCATTTTAGAACCGCCGACCTAGGTACTAGGAGAGTTGTTCATCCTAGTAATGACCACAATTCTAAAAGAAAAGGCAAATAAGTTGTAACTCAAAAGGTTTAAGTATCCTAACAATTAGTGTTAAAGGCTAACTTGAAATGCGGTTCTTAAGCACAAATTTAGCTTAGAAGAGATCATATAATCCCTTCATCAACAATGCTATAATCGATTCATAAATACACAAATTGTAAAGCTACCTTTTATGGCTCATAATAAGGAGCACCTATAGATCATTGCAGTTGTTTTCATAAAGTAGTTTTCGTCATTGTCTCCTTTTTTTACCAAATATGTCAAGCAAATCAACCAAATTACACTCTTTAGGTGTATGACAACACCATGGTAAGCAAAGGACAGTAGCAACTCAACACGACATTTTAGACACAATTATAATAAACTATGAACTATAAGTTAAATGGTTACCTTAGTTAAGACCCATAGTTTATGAATGGTAGACCACACACTTAATATGTACCAATGAAGCAAGAGGTGCTTTAGCAAATCAACAACCTGTCCATGGACCAATCAACCAAACAATCAACATCACAATTAGTCACAATAATATCAGTCACAAATGGTGTAGTAAAAAAATTGCACATATGATCTTTCCCAACATCTATTTCAGCAATGATTTCTCATGTTTGATTGTTAAAACAGCATTGACAAACAAAAACAATACATGCGCAGATTGGTTCAGCATTTCACAAACAATTTTTATTCTCATATTTCTTTCCAAACAATTAGGTTTATTCACGTATAAAAGCAACAAAAACAGTTTTACGAAGCATTTAGGTTTACCCCTTCACAAAATGACAACGGAGATACAAAAAATAGAAATACAAACACTACTTATGAGCTTAAATATGAAACACATTTACCATAATCAATACAAAGGACAAGAAAAGAGAAGGTCAAACCAATTTGTTAAATATAAACCAAAAATAATTACCAATATGAATGTTCACAACATCACAAGCATTTAACATATCAACCCCCAATCAGATTTAGTTCCAAAGCTGATTTTATTAATGAAATAGTCTATTAAGTAACAAAATTTTAACTTTGTTTTCATCCACAAGCAACAAATAGACTACCACTATTTATGTTGAGATGATCATCGTGTAGATAATCAACATGTTCAGAGTGTGAAAGTAATGCCCTCCCGCATGGATCCCTGCTCCCTCCTCTCTCCCCTTTCCCCGACCTCACCCCCCGCCACCCCTAACATCCAGCCATGTCTCTACCACAAACACCCTGAAACCACCACAACACAAACCTCCTTCACTGAGAAAACCCAGTCCCATCGCTCTCACCATATCAGCCAAAACCCCAGCAAAACTCTTCGCCCCACCTCCAACCCACTCCAGCCCCATCGCTTTCACCATACCAGCCAAAACCCCAGCCAAACTCTTCGCCCCACCTCCAACCCACTCAAAACACCAAACATCAGCCGTATACCTCTTCAAAATCCCGAAATGAGGAAGGAAGCTAGGTTGCCGAGAGGTAGGTATGGTAAACAAAAGAAACCTGCAAGAAAAAGGAAACGGCCAAGGTGGAAAGAGAGCCAGGTAAAAAGCACAAGCAACAAAGATAGTCGATATGCATGGAAAGGGCGAAAAGAGAAACCGGCACTCCAAATATACCCAACGACAGTCTTCATAGATAATGTTGACTGAGACATCTCTGAGTACCACTTGGACAGAATCATACGAAAGTTCGTCAGTTGGACGAGGCTGTATATTTGCAGGAAAGTTAGAAGGTCGAACCGAAACGCCTGCGCCTTTGTAGATGTGGCTCACGTGCACGATGCAAGAAGACTGATCGAAGGTATCCGGGGATGGAATATCAATGGAAGCCAACTTGGGCGAGGATGGAGTTCCAAGGCAATCAAGATAGAAGATCCGAAATGCAATAGGAGGACTCATACCACCATCGGAGAAAAGGGGCGAACAAACGATCCAATAAGGAAGGGTTATCGAACCG
Organism: Limonium bicolor; assembly: GCA_023374045.1. Taxonomy (NCBI): domain Eukaryota; kingdom Viridiplantae; phylum Streptophyta; class Magnoliopsida; order Caryophyllales; family Plumbaginaceae; genus Limonium; species Limonium bicolor. The sequence continues at coordinate 63,349,712 of CM041777.1, read as the reverse complement.
AAAGGAGAGAGCCCATGCTACAACAAGATTATCTATCACTGTCAAACCAGATAAAGTGATGAAAGCCAGCTTAAACAAGTGTGTAGTTATCACGTTACAAGAAGAGAAATCACCAACATAAGCCATGGTTTTTCTGCATAACCGATGGACGAATATGGGAGGACTACTTGCCCTCTCACAAAAGAAGTTCTTAATGGTTTTCAATACAATAAAGGATGTAGAAGCAGTTTTGGATCAAGCAGAAACAAAGGGCAAAGAACAAGAAGGGGTAGAAGTTTGTCGGTGGACCACATCATATCAAGTAGAATGAAGGCGTACATGGGTAATTATCCGAGGGGTCCCATTGCATGCGTGGAACAAGACAAATTTGTTTGCAAGATAGGCCAAACTATAGGTGAGGTTATCAAGGTCGAGGATGAGGAAAGCCAATTTGTGGAGAACGCTGAGATTCGAATCCAAATCGAAACCTCAACACTCCAATTCATCAATTGGAAAATTGCAGTCAAAGTTGACAACCAGAGCTTTCCTGTGAGTATCGTTGAAGTCAATGATCAAATGTATCAGTCTAGAAACACAGACCGCCCTGAGAGTATTATTCAAATGGTAGAAGTGAAGAATAGCAAGATATTATGTCAACAAAATACGGGTGGTGAAAAAATTCAAAATGTGCGAGAAAGCACAGACGAAACAGATGGACAAAGGCACCCGGTGAGCAGTGCGGCGAATACAGAACACGAGACGGAGTTCAATTCTCAATGCACCCCATCCGTTAATGAGATAGAGGTATTAGGAAGCAACGCGCCCGAGTTGGAGGATCGACACCATGCTAACACTGACAGAGTGGCGACACGGGACCCGAAAAGTCCAACACACGAAGACGTTACGAGAAAGGACGTGTCTCTGGATGCGCGCCCCGAGTCTGAGTGGGTGGAAGAGACGCAACAGGTGTCAGACCCGGTAGGCGACAAAACAAATAGTGGCGCCGGTCCTTTTGTCCCCAATTCGAGCCACGTAGTTACAGATGAAGATAGAAAGGCGGATGACATTTCTATCCCTGACACATTCTTCCAGGACTCGACGCAACAGACGCCTATTTGTCCTGCAAATTTCGGTAATAGTGAAACAGAAACATAGAAGCAGGGATATAAACCATCAATGAATGGTGATATGCATAATGTCACACCCGAAGAGGATTTATTTACATGGGTAACCCCCGTTAAATCCCCAATAAATAAAGATGATCTTAGCTTGGTTGTTGAGCTCATTCACGATACGCCTCCATCATCCATACCTAGGAAGGAAGTTCCAGCGAGGAATGAGAAAGGAAAAATCATCAACCCAGAAAGAGAAGCGGAAGAATATATTGATATGTTACTAAAATTGGGGTGCAATGTCCCTAACCCAAGTCTAATAAAGGCTAACATCATTAATCAAATTCAGTCTTAGGAGGCCCAACAAAAGTAAAGGATGTGAATTGTTATAGGAGAGGATTTGGAAGCCCAGGAGTGATAACATTTTGGGTTCGCCTGGGTAGACTAGTAACTGTTATTCAAAAGAAGTATTTGTCCAGGTAGGTTAGTATTGGGTCACGAGGATTTTGAACATGGAAGGGCTTGAAGCATCTGCTGGTTCACCCTGTGAATGAAGGAAAATGGGATGGTGGAATATTCTATGATTTTCTTGGTGGGGCTTGAGTGATGTTGGGTGGATTATTTTTGCTCCTTGAGGGGGTAATTTACGATGTTAATTGTCTCGGAAGCATTAAGTTGTTAGTAGTAGTCCGGGATAGATGAGTTAGATTGGGCAATATGTATGTAATTGGATGAGTTTGGTACACTTTTTCCTCCCTAAGCCTTTTTTTCTCATTGTTTACTTAGGGAGGTTTTAATGAGGCCCGCTCATAACTCATCCGCTTGTTTTTCTTCTAATAATATGACTATATGCCCCAATTATCAAAAATAAAAATATGGATCTCTAAGTAAATACAAATTGTACAAACAATATAGCCACTAAGATAACAAATGGAGAGAAACCCTCCATCGTTGCCAATCTCTAATCAATTCTCTCTTGTGATTACCATTTATCTACATATCTTGACTTGGCACATGAGTTTCAAATCACAAACACATTAATAGATTTGTCTATATCTTCCACCTTCAAATGGGACGTGTTTTTCTTAAGTTGAATTAATTCAATGCTATATGATTTTGGTGTGTTATGCCATATTCAACCCAACCTCGTACATATTTATTAGGACTCTTAGAGTCAGTGCTAGCCTTGCCAAATAGATCATTTTATACATATTCTACGAGGGACTTCTAACAGCAAAACCAAACTCAATTCAACAATAGTGTACTTATGAACTCGCGCATTAGAAAGGACATCCACCATTTTGCAACACGAGAGGTATCAACACAATGAAACACGTGAAAACTTGCCATCTACCAGATTACAAAACTCCAGCTTTATGCTGCATTCAGAATAACAAAAAAAAAGGTACTATGTCATATAGTATGATTTAATCCTCTTAACCTCTTGAGGTGAGAAATCATTAGAACAAAGTAAACCAAAGAACAGATAATATTAAGATTCAAGCCAGCTATATACCTACTACATTCACTTAAACCACAACATAACTCCCTCATCCTTCCTTTCTTTGTTTTCCAAACAACTCAAGCGTATAAAAAAAAAGAAGCTTTAATCCACCCTCTCATTGTATACTTATAATCTAGTAATCTCTTCAATCAAACATATAGTATATTTCAATCTGTCTCCTCTCTCACTTCACCACCGCCCGGACAACACCCAATCAACTCCAAAATATTTACAACCTCAGCCATCTCCGGCCGATTAGACGGTACTTGAGAAGCACAAATCAAACCCAGTTTTACAACCGGCACAACTTCATCTGCCGGATAATCCCCTCTCAACCTCTTATCAATAACATCCTCAACTCTTCCATCCTCAAGCGCCTCCCTTACCGTATCACACAGTACTACTACATCATCCTCCATGTACTCCACCGGTTTCCTCCCCGTCACTATCTCCATCACCAACACACCGAAGCCGTACACATCACACTTCTCCGTTATTCTCACCGTCCGACAGGCGAACTCCGGCGCCATGTATCCTAACGCACTCTGTATCTTGCTACTTAGTACATACCTGTCCAACATTGGCAACAGCTTTGCCAGCCCAAAATCCCCAATTTTTGGCTCTGCAGAGCCGGATACAACTTCCTCCAGCAAGATGTTGGTTGATTTCAGATTAAAGTGGATTATGTCCATCTGGTGTAAATGTGTTAACCCCTTTGCGATTCCGGTTATCACTTTGAACCTCTGCTGCCATGACAAGGTAGTTGTGCAGGTGACTGACTCATCAACAAGTTCCTCAGTTAAATGGAGATGATCATACAAGCTTCCACCGGATACATACTCATTGATCAAAGCTGCATTGATGTTGTCCAGTAATACCCTTCAAGTGATACTAGATTTGGATGGTGTACTTCCCCAAGCAATTTAACTTCCCTTTCAAAATCCTCCATTGATTTCACGAACCCAGTCGCGTTCAGCTTCTTAATCGCAACTGTTTTTCCATCTCCAACCGTTGCACGGTATACCGCTCCGAATCCACCACGACCAATCTCACAATCCTTGTTCAGAAGTGCCTTTTCAGCTCCAGTACTACCGAAATCAGCTTCACCGGAGAACATCACCAGCTTCCCATACTCAGAATCACTCATCGGAGACGAAGAATGGTGGTGCTTGTAACCACAACTGCCATCACCAAACTCAACATCCTTGCCGGTCGGATCGAATTGGGGCAACGAGTTGCGTGCACGGATGTTGAGGATTGAAACGGTGACTACACCAAGAAGAATGACAGCGGCTGCGGCTATTGCAATTAAGGCGGAGATGCTGAGAACGAGCTTCTTGTGGTGGAGTCGGGATTGAACAGAAGTGGAGTGATCGTCGGGATTTGGGTTGAGGACGATTGGTTTAGGATGGGTTGCTGGGCAAGTGGTGTTGAATCTTGAGCCGCAGAGAGATGGGTTTCCTGATAGGGATGAGATTGGGATTGTGTTGAAGAAGCCACCAGCTGGGAGCTCGCCGGAGAGGTTGTTGTTGGAGATGTTGAAGGAAGTGAGATGTGCAAGAGATGTGAGGTCTTTTGGTAGAGGACCTGAGAGATTGTTTTTGGATAAATCGACATGGTGGAGATGGGTTAGATTGCAGATGGTTGTTGGAATCTGACCAGTGAGATTGTTTTCTGATAAAATCCTGGTAAATTCAATACAATTAAGTACTACTACATTGTTCATTCAGGAGAACCATAATATTTCTAACTTCATTGAACACATACAGCAGAATAGACAAGACAAGTAGACAACAAAGTAAGTAATACTAGTACTATTACTATTACTAACTAAAATAGCGTGTTAAGATGCGAGGTTAATGTTGAAACAGCAAGAAAACTTACAATACGGTCAAGGATGAGGACTTTCCAATCTGACTCGGAATGTTCCCAGACAGAAGATTCTTCCCAAGGTTCAGCTCTTTTAGAGAACCAATTTCTTCAATCTCAGACGGAATACTTCCATTAAACCTATTGTTACTCAGATCAACCACTTGAATCAACTCAACTTACTAATACTTTTCGGAACAGAACCAACCAGAGAATTCCCTGACAAATTCAACAAAATCAACCTACGAAAATCTCCAATCTCCCTTGGAATCTCTCCATCCAGTTCATTCTCAGACAAATCCAACACCTCAAGTGGAACTATCCCATTACACGATGATTTACGTCTTTCATCAGTATCACATTTAACATGAATATTTCCACTGAATCTATTCCCAGAAAGACGTATACATCTTAAACCCAACTCAAAAACCCAATTCGGCATATCACCTGCTAATAGATTCCCACTCACATCAATCGACATTAGACTCCCACATTTTTCAACGAATCAGGTAAATCACCAACAAACCCTTCCATGAGAAATTCAGTTCTTTTAGTGACTGAAGATTCTCTAATGTAGTAGGAATTCGTCCGTAAAACCCGTTACTAGAAAGGTCGAGATGTTCTAAGCTCTGTATCTGACCAATCCAATTCGGAACTACGCCAACAAGAGAATTCCCTGACAAGTTCAATGAAGTGCAAACATTTAGATACTTCATTGTGTCAGGTAATTCTCCAACTAACGAGTTATGACTGAAATCAACGACGCGGAGGTTCGAGCAACTCCCGATATTATCCGGAATGATACCGGAGAATGAGTTTCGACCGAGATTAATTAATTTTAATCCGTACATATTCTCGATACCGTTCGGTATCTCACCTTGAAGTGAGTTTACAGATAGGTCGAGTGATTCTAAACCGGTTAACGACCAGATTGTGGACGGAAGATAGCCGGAGAGTTGGTTGTATGAGAAGTTAAGGGATCGGAGAGACATACAGGATGGGAGAGTGTCGGGGAGTTCTCCCGAGAGGTTGTTGTTGGAGAGGGAGATGGAAGTGAGTGATCCGCATTGTTGAAAGAGTTCGTGAGGGATGGGACCGGATAGATGGTTGCCGGAGAAATCGATGGATTGAAGGGACCATAGAAGAGAGAGTTCGGAAGGGATGGAGCCGGTAAGATTGTTGTTAGGGAGAGAGATGGATTGGAGTGATTGAAGACGGAGGAGACCGCGACGGGAGATGGAGCCAGAGAGGGAAAAGTTAGGGAGTGAGATGTGTGTGACTCGAGTGGTGTTTGGGTCGCAAGTGATACCGGTCCATTTGCAAGGTTTGTCGTCAGTGTCTGTCCAGGAAGTGAGTTTGGAGTGTGGGTCGGTGAGGGAAGCTTTGAAGACTATTAGACCGAGTACGTCGTCGTTGAATTCGTCGGAGAGGGAAGTGGGTGAGAGGAGGAGAAGGAGGAGGAGATAGATTAGGGGAAGTAGAGGGTGGTGTAGAGATTTGAGAAGCATTTTGGGTTTGTTTGGGTGGTTATGTGAAGATAGAAATATGGATGAATTGGAAATCATTCATCAGAGGAGAAGGAGGGGGTGGTAGTGGTGGTGGTGGGTGCTTCCATTGAAGGTGAGATTGGAAGTAATTGAAAGGAAGAAGAACCAGTCAACTCAACAGAGGGAATGGGAAAGAGGAGAATGTGAAGAAAGGAATGGAGGAGAAAGGGAATGAGATGGCGGATTTGAACATGAAAAAGCGAGACCGGTGTGGTGTAGAGTAGTATTAATTTAAGAACATTATGAGAGTTACAGTTTTGGGGAGGAGAACAGAAAAGGAAGAAGACGACGAAGGGAGTGAAAAGCGAAGGTGTGTCTTCTCGCTTAAACTGAGACTGACCTGACCGGACCTGACTAGTTTGCTGCAATGACCAGAGAAACTAGAATAAAGAAAATGACGGGAAAGAAGAAGCAGAATGGAAATACTACAGTAGTACTATAATATTAGTATTATGGAATGAGGTAGAGTAGGCTTCTTTTTATTAGTAGTAGTGTATTAATTCGTTATGTTGTATATTCGATGTGTTTATTTTAAGTATTGGAGCAACAAACAAAGGCAAAGGGGACCATACTGAGATCGGAGATTAGTAGGTGAAATAATTTTGCTTCTTCCTGCATGAAAATTGAAAACGGAAAAATAAATTGAGGCATTCGTAATTGACAAAATTTTAAATAAAGGAGGGGAGGAGAGGGTGGCAGACTAGGTGGGGCACGTGGTTTGATGACAGAAAATGTAAAGCCGAAGCAACAAACTTCAATTCTTTTTTTTGTTTGTTTAAACTGGTCTCTCTTTACAGAGCAGCACCATACAGTACACGCTGCACTTTCATTCTTTCTTTTACTATTGTGTTGTGCTTTGACGTAATATCATTATCATCATTACAATCTAACCTTTTGTTTCATTCTTTCCAAGAGCAAGTAATTATTGTGTACAGCACTAATAACTCCAAATTGGTTTCGTTGTTCTACAATTGTAGTAGTACTAGAGTATATATGCATGCGTCATGAGAAAGTAGTAGAGTACTAGCAAGCAAGCAAACAGGTGATTATTATGTGTACAGTTGTAATTTGGAACAACATCATCGATTCCTACACGACACAACACACCACACCACACACACCACCCCGCCTCGAGTGACTACACTAGTGGCGGAGGAGCTAAGTGTAGATATAGGTGGATTATATTTGCTCTTCCAATGTTCAGGATTTATATTTGTGAATTTCGGATACTGTTAGTTGGGAATATTATAAATATTACTAAGATTTTTAATATTTCGCGCTAAAGTATACCTATAAAATTAAGATATCAGATGTATAAATTTTTTTGGCCACTTTATGGATTTTGTCATTATTTTAAGATTTAAAGTATAGAATTCAGTGTTTTGAATTTTTAGATCTAGATTTTATAAACTTATAATATAGAAAAACAAGATTAGTATTTGTTTAAACTACTTATTACTAATTTCTCTCTTTTTTTCTTCTTTTCGAAGTAGTTTTAATTGTTGTGTCTTCTTAGTAAACCGGTCATTCTCTAATCTTTTCATTTCATATTAGTAAAGTTTTTTCTACAATTTTGTACATTTTTCATAGTATCATAGTTGCTCAATCATCTACATCTAAAAGATTATCTGTGTGATTCCGAGTGCTATGACAAAGAAACATGAAGAATTAAGGATAGAGAAAGAAACTATTGTTGATTTAGATGAATTGGAAGATCAAAGGGCAAGAAGACACTTTGCGACCCTATGATCTTGAGACCAATGATCACCCAAGCTCTGTCCTCACTTGGTAATTTTGATGGTGAAGAATTCAAAGGTTGGAAGTGGGCCATGATGATTGATTTGCGTTCGAAGAACTCGTTCACCTTCAAGCAATGCAAGATTAAGAGACATGTAGCTGACTCGCTCCTTGAAATCCATGTTAGCACTAGTAGAATGTAGTTTTTTGCTAACAACAAAAAATCGTTACCAAAAATCTAAATCGTTACTAATTTGAGTTATTGTAACGACAAAAGTCGTTACATGTCGTTACACGTGATGGCGTAACTAAATATCAATTTATTTATTGTAACGACTTTTATTCGTTTACTAAAAATTATATCGTTACTAAAAATATGATTTTGTAATGAATATATCGTTACTGTAGTCTCAATTTTTTTAAATCTTTAATACTATCTTTGGTAACAAAATACTTGTTACTAATAACAACTATGGTAAAATCGTTACCTGAACCTTTGTAACAAAAAATCTGATTTCTACTAGTGTAGGGAGAAGTGTATTAATATGATTATGGCATGGAGTATGAATTGCTTAGACAAGGACATAGAGAAAAGTGTTGTGTTGATACGGTATAAGTAGTAATACCTTAACCATATTGTTAAGAGCACTAATCATGTTTCCCTCATATGATCGTATGTACCCGAGTAACAAACCAAAGGCACAAGAACCTCAGTCACGGAAGACCCCGACTAGCAGACAACAAATCCAAGAAGCCGACTTCACCCCACCTTGTTGATGTTTTTTTATTAACAAATTTGTATAACATACTGTGATCTGAGTGTGTGACACAATTACTTGAAGAAAATGCAAACGGAAGTATGGAGGTTGCAGTTAAGAATATTTCTGTTAGAGAAATCTTAGGAAGTATTTTATCTTAGACGTTAATGAGAATAAAATCTAAACAGATTTTATTCTCTCGCTTCAGATTTTATTTATCTTCTATATTATTATTCTGCTTTAGGTTGTAATTAGCGTTAGCTATTTAAGTAACGTTGTTCACAAGACCAAATTACGTTTTTGAGAGAGAGATTTCTAGGCCTGAGAGTATTCTCGTGAGAACTGATGTAACGATATAGGATTAGAGAAAATCTTAGATCGATTACGTGTTTGCACAAGGAAAGCCTGTTTTCCTTGTGAAGTTTTGGTATCGTGCTAGATACGAGTTAATATATTGAAAGATTCATGTGTATCTACACTTTCTCCTCTCTATTAGCTATGCTTATATCTTCTGAGTTCGTCGTCAGTCAGTTACTCACAGTTAAATAAACCTTGAGTAACTACCGCACTAGGAACTAACGTTACAAGAACCTACAATTGGTATCAGAGCGGGTTCCCTTTTCATAGATTTAGAAGAGAAATCTTCCTAGGGAGATCGATATGGGTTCTTACAATGTCAAGGCACCCAAGCTTACCAAGTTCAACTATGCTTGTTGGTGCGAACAGATGGGACATCAACTGATGTCAATCGAGTATGATCTATGGACTGTTGTCACGGAAGGAGATCTGGTACCACAGATCACTGAAGAAGGAGTCACCAAGCGTAAAGAAAAGAAAGATTGGAATGATAATGATAAGAAGTTACTCAGCAAGAACAAGCAGGCCTTGAGAGTGATTGTCTCATCACTATCTGAGGGTGATCAGCAGAAAATTCTTGGCATACTAACTGCTAAAGAAGTTTGGAACTTTCTGAAAGTTGCCTATGAAGGAACAAATTCGATCAGAAAGGCGAAAGGAAAACAGTACAAAAGACAGTTTGATAATTTCAGGATGCTTGAAGGTGAGTCTATTACACAGACGCTTAAAAAGTTTGACAAGATACTGTGTGATATGAAGACTGTAGGAGTCACGCTGGATAATCAGACTATCAACGAAAGGTGTCTTGACAGTCTTGGTAAGGATTGGTTGCACTACACCACTCTACTTGAGACAACCAAGAACTTATCAAAATTGTCACTTGAAGAATTGGGATCTGAGTTGATGGTGTATGAAGGAAAAATGAAAGGGGCTATTTCTTAATCAACAACGGGCAAAGATTTGGCACTGAAAGCTCGTAAGAGCACTACCAAAACAGATGATGATGAATTGGATGAAGATGAAGAGATTACCATGATTGCAAATGGTATTCGAAGAATCTTCGATGGTAAACGAGGTCACAACACTAATTTTAATCGCAACAAGTCCAAGAAGGGTCCCATAATTTGCTTCAGATGCAACAAACCTGGACACGAAGTAAAAAATTGTCCTTTTCCTCAAAGGGATAATTTTCAGGAGAAGGTAAAGAAATTCTCAACAACAGCTGCCGCCGCTTGGGGAGAAGATGGTTCAGGAACAGACTTAGAACCGGAGAATGAGGATCAAGCTTGCATGGCGGCTATTGTTCAAGAAGTTCAGTTCTCTTACTGAGCAAAATGGAGGCAAAGTTAAGTTTGGAAATAATAGGAAAGGCAAAATCGTAGGCATTGGAACGGTTGGCCATGATGCATATATTGATCAGGTTTGTCTTGTTGAGGGGTTAGGACATGACCTGCTGAGTGTATCTTAAGTCTGTGATAAAGGTCCATCTCAAGTCATTTTCGACTCTGAAGGTTTTCAAGTACGAAATAAGCTGACAAATGATCTGTTGTTTTAAGGAGTAAGAAAGGGAAATCTTTACATGATAGATGTTAATTCCTCTGTCCATGACGTATCATGTTTAACAGCAGCAATTGAAGATGTTCAGCTATGGCATTGTCGACTCGGACATGCACACCATCGACTTATAAATAGGTTGCGTACAAAGGGGTTGGTTGAAGGTCTTCCAGCAAAAGTTCTTGACTCTTCTAATGTGTGTAAAGATTGTGCGTTAACACAAGCAAGTTAAGATCCATCATTCTGCCAAAACCACAGTGAGTACTGAACGTCCTCTTGAGTTGTTACATATGGATCTGATGGGACCAATGCGAGTTGAAAGTAGGTCAGGGAAGAAATACATCCTTGTTGTCATTGATGATTTCTCTAGATTCACTTGGGTTAAGTTGCTCTTCTCTAAGGATCAAACCTTTGAGTCGTTCGAGGCTCTTATCACTCAGGTACAGATACAAATAGAGAAAAACGTGAAATGGATACGTACTGATCAAGGAACAGAGTTCATTAATCACCAGTTTAATGGGCTTTGTACTGAGAAGGGCATCACTCACACATACTCTGCTGCACGAACGCCACAATAGAATGGTGTTGTTGACCGTAAAAATCGAACGCTGCAGGAAATGGCGCGTACAATGCTTAGCGGTAGTGGTCTACCACATAATTTTTGGGGAGAAGCCATCAACACAGCCTGTTACATTCTGAACAGAGCTTTGATCCGACCAGTTCTTTCCAAAACTTCCTATGAACTGTTTAAAGGGAGGAAACCCTCGATTGCACATCTTCGAGTTTTTGGGTGTCAGTGTTATATTCTAAATCAGAAGGCAACAACTCAAGGCAAGTTTGACAATAGGAGTGATGAGGGAGTATTCTTGGGTTATGCACAACACAGTAAGGCTTACAGAGTGTTCAACAAGCATACTTTACTTGTGGAAGAGTCTGCTAATGTGAAGTTTGATGAGACAAACTTTGGAGGGAGAGTTACACACTCATCACCTGAATCATCCTTCATACCTGATCAAAATACTGAGATTGCAACAGAATCTGATGAGGATGTTGTCACTCCACCTACTCAACAAGATGGTCTTCCTACAGCCACTGATACAATACCACCTGCTGATGCTCATACCAATAATGCGGAGTTACAGACTCAGAGTGCTCAATAAGATACCGCACCTACGGTTTTACGTGCTCCAACTGCTCGGCAGGCACCCGGTATCGATATTGATAATATTCTCTCCAACATACATACTGGAGTCCAGACTCGATCTTCAGCTCAAAGTTTCTGTGCACATCATGGTTTTCTGTCACAACTTGAACCTAAAACAGTCAAGGAAGCATTGTCTGATTCTGACTGGATCAAAGCGATGCATGAGGAGCTTAACAAGTTTACGCGCAATGATGTTTGGGAAATGGTTCCTCGTCCTGCAGCTCATAATATCATTAGCACTAAGTGGGTGTTTAGGAATAAACTGGGTGAACTTGGAAACATCTCCCGCAACAAGGCTAGACTGGTGGCTAAGGGATATAATCAGCAAGAAGGTTTGGATTTTGATGAGACATTTGCACCTGTTGCATGACTTGAAACAATAAGGTTACTTATGGCATTTGCTGCAACAAATAGGTTTCAATTATATCAAATGGATGTGAAGTGTGCATTCTTAAACGGTTATCCAAAGGAAGAAGTGTATGCTACTCAACCCCCTGGCTTTGAAGACTCAGAACGACCGAATGATGTCTATAGTCTCAAGAAAGCACTTTATGGTTTGAAACCCCTCGAGCCTGGTATGATAGACTCACTACTTTTCTTCTTCAACAAGGATTCAGTCGGGGAACTATAGATCGCACCTTGTTTTTACGAAATCTTGGTTTTGAGATGTTACTCATTCAGATCTATGTGGATGATATCATTTTTGGATCTACAAATTCGGCATTGGCTAAGGAGTTTGAGACTCTTATGTCAAATGAGTTTCAAATGAGCAACATAGGTGAACTCGCATACTTCCTTGGGATACAAATACGCCAGACACCTGAAGGGACACATATCAGTCAAACCAAATACACTTCTGAGCTTCTTAAAAAATTTCAGTTTCAGGATGCTAAGTCTCTACCCACTCCAATGTCCACGACTCTTAAACTGGGTATTGAGTCCACAGCAGAGCTTGCTGACGAAAAGAACTACAGAGGGATGATTGGATCCTTGTTATATCTTATGGCCAGTCGTCCCGACATCATGCACAGTGTTTGTTTTTGTGCAAGATTTCAGTCTTCTCCACGAATTCCGCACGTTAAGGCTGTTAAACGCATTTTCCATTATTTGTGTGGGACACTTACCCTTGGCCTGTTCTATCCCGCTGGTATTTCTCCAACCTTGCTTGCCTATACGGATGCTGACTTCGGTGGGTCTCTGACTGATCGGAAAAGCACTTCTGGCTCAGCTCAGTTTCTGGGTAACAGTCTCATTTCATGGTCTTCGCGAAAGCAAGCTGCTGTTGCTCTTTCCACCACAGAAGCGGAATATGTTGCTGCTGCTGCATGCTGTGCACAAACTTTATGGCTTCGTCATCAACTTAATGATTTTGGTATCACATATGGTCCTGTTCCAATCTATTGCGACAATACCAGCACCATTGAACTTGCTAAAAACCTGGTTCACCACTCTCGCTCTAAGCACATAGAGATCCGTCATCACTTTCTCCGTGATCAGGTTGAAAAAGGAATGATGCAACTTCTTCATTGTCCGACAAACACATAAATTGCAGACCGCTTCACTAAATCTTTGTGTCGAGATCAGTTCAATTATCTTCGCTTTGAAATTGGGATGATCAACGTTCCATAAGGTATGGTTTTCACCACTATATTCATTTCTTTTTTTTTTGTCATTTCAACAGTGTGAGTTACTAGTCATGTTATCTTTGCATTCTATGTTCAATTTGTTGGGTTTGTTACTGGTAGTTTCCACGATGGTCAGGCACAATCCTCTTTTTGTTTTTTTTCTCTCATCAGTTTTTTTTCCTGTTCCTCTTTTTATCGGTCGCACTACAAAAAAAAAAGAAAAGATAGAAAAGAAACAACACACAGAATGTGAATAGTTTTTATATTCCAGTTTTCTTCATTTTTCAGTTTCGCCCGTTTTTTTTCCTTTCTTTACTCTGTCATCCCGCTTCTTCTTCACTTTTTCGCTGCTCCTCTCTAGCTTCCATAACCATGGCTTCTGTCACCAACGACTCTGAATCCAGCAACCCCAATGCTCCTTCATCTGACCATATTTCACCCAACCCTGTTACCGCGCCCACTACCCACACCCATTCAAACCCTACCCGAACACCTTCTCCACAAAACTTTGCTACGCAATCTCTCAAGACCGCTGAAAATACCCTCTCTGCCCAGGTTGTTGATTCCGTCTCCCAGTCGTCTCCACAAGCTGGTTCTGTAACACCCACAGGCTGTGCATCGGTCGATCAACCACATTCTCCGGCTGTGGTTGAACCCTCGAATCGCCCGTGCACTCGAAACCAACAGAAACGTCAGGCACCGTCCTCGGCAACTCCATCTCCCGATGTTGTGCTATCACCGGTTGCTGTTTTTTGCTCCAAAGCAACCAAGAAATGCAAGACTACTGTCTCACGCCCGCGGTCGCGTGTCTCGGGTCAAGATTCTCGTAAGTTTCCCCAGACACCTCTCTTTATCCGTGTTGTGCGCCTGTCTGATTTGCTTATGGGAAAGGTTATCAGTTGTGAGTGGCTTCGAGTACATGAACTGGTTGACATTGCTGAGTTTATAGAGTTTCAGAAGTGGGATGACTTATTTAGCTCTGAAACTGTCTATTACCCTGAAGCACTTCTGCAGTTTGTCACCAACATGTCTATGATCACTGAAACTGAATTGCAATCTACGGTTGGTGGGGTCTGTATTACATTGTCCCCTGGGTTGTTAGCTAATATTTTGAAGGTTCCGCTGGCTGGTTTGTCTGACTTTAATCCTCAGAAAATTGACATTGTTCCTCTCAAAGATGTTCAGAGACATTATGGGTTAACAAATGCTAGTACTCGTCTTAGAAATTATCTGCAGCGTGATTTTGGTGCGCTTCCAAGACTTCTTCATCTTTTTGCTTATCAGGTCATTACTCCTAGAAATGACATGAGAGAGCGAGTCACTCCAGTTGATTTGGCTATCATGTGGTGTCTCGAACACAAGCTGGAGATTTCTCTTCCTAAAGTCATGATCGAACATTGGAAAAAAGTGATTAACAGTCAGAAACCTGTTATCTCGTATCCTTTGTGGCTGACAAAAGTGTTTCGGTTTTATCATGTTCCTCTTGACAACATGGCCAGTGTACCAATGAAGGGCTCACACTACTTGGGAAATCATACACTTGCGAAGATGTCTATTGAACACACTTCATCAGGTTGGCAGCTCAAGCATCCTCCACCCAACCCAGGAGCTACCACCCCGCATCAACCTCCAACTTCTCATGAATCAACCTTGCTGGCTATGATAAACACTTTGGTTACTAATCAGCATGCCTTGGAAAAGAGAATTCTAGCCCTTGAAACACAGAACTCAGCTCCAAAAGTCACTGCTTCCTCTTCCGCTTCCGAGGAACCTTCTGAGTCTTTTTAGTCCCTTGCTTCTAGATTATTGTGGAAACACTGTGTGATAAACTTATCTTTTTGGCTTGTTGCTGGATTCATTTTGGTTTAACTCCTCTTTTGATTCGGCAAAAGGGGGAAGTCAATATGTGTGTCGGAAACTATATCTTTGGATTAATGTTGTGATTTCTGGTTCTTATGCATGATTATTCTTCTTACTAATCCATGTGATTACTTCACTCCTCAGTTTGTTTTTATACTCGTTACCATACATTGAGGGGGAAGCACAAGACTATTGTGTAACTCGATCAATGCAGTCATTCAGGGGGAACTACATCGACACATTATACAGAGTTTGCCTTAATCAAAAAAGGGGGAAATTGTTGATGTTTTTTTATTAACAAATCTGTGTAACATACTATGATCTGAGTGCGTGACACAATTACTTGAAGAAAATGCAAACGGAAGTATGGAGGTTGCAGTTAAGAATATTTCTGTTAGAGAAATCTTAGGAAGTATTTTATCTTAGACGTTAATGAGAATAAAATCTAAACAGATTTTATTCTCTCGCTTCATATTTTATTTATCTTCTATATTATTATTCTGCTTTAGGTTGTAATTAGCATTAGCTATTTAAGTAACGTTGTTCACAAGAACAAATTACGTTTTTGAGAGAGAGATTTCTAGGCCTGAGAGTATTCTCGTGAGAACTGCTGTAACGATATAGGATTAGAGAAAATCTTAGATCGATTACGTGTTTGCACAAGGAAAGCCTGTTTTCCTTGTGAAGTTTTGGTATCGTGCTAGATACAAGTTAATATAGTGAAAGATTCACGTGTATCTACACTTTCTCCTCTCTATTAGCTACGCTTATATCTTCTGAGTTCGTCGTCAGTCAGTTACTCACAGTTAAATAAACCTTGAGTAACTACCTCACTACTAGCAGACAACAAATCCAAGAAGCCGACTTCACCTCACCTCAAAGCCTGGCAAAGGCAGTTGTGTGTTGCTTACCGAGACCTCGATCGACTCCCAGCATGAAAGCACACATGACCTTACACCCATCTTGTCCCATCAATACTGCCACCTCGAGTCCCTCACCTCCTCTAACACGACCTCGATTATCCCGAGATGGATGCGGCCACCTTTTGACTTTTACAGGCCCACGAAGGCAGATGAAGCTTCGCATGGAAGCCTCACAAAGGATGATGATGCTCATACACCATGCATGTGTTATGCCATCATCCCGGTCGTCAATTGAACGACAAGCCGGCATCCTACAATCGATTCTCTATAAATAGTATCCAAGCACCCCCATCGTAAGCGGTGCGCTCTCCCTTTCTCTCTTTCACTTGTAATCCCATTATTCAGTCACTCTACTAAGAACCTTATCAAACCCCCCATGGACTAAGTCATTTAAGATCAAACCACGTAAATCGAGGTGTTTTCTTTATTTCTCGCTATTATACACGATTCACCATCTTAATCACAAAAATAAATAAACTTGAATCAAATCCGCGGGCTAAACTTTAGCATGTAGATTACCAACATCTAACATATGGCGTCGTCTATGGGAAAGTTCCCACCATCACGATAAGACGTGTTAAGAACTTCGTGCGGGCGAGCATATTATGCCACTTCAAGGTACTCCGAATCATCACCACCAACAAATATCTACAACCTAACTATAAGTCCATCGAACTCTATGGAACTCTCGCCATAATCTTAGGTGCACTTTCGTTGCACACCTGCAAGCGAATGGCTAAATCAAATACGCAAAACCAGCCCACGTGGAACCTAAAAGACACAACTCTCAAAAAGCAATGTCATCGGACCAGACTCCGCCACTGAGGAAACCCCCTTTGGGCTAGCGTATAGGACCAAGGTTGTCATCTGGCCGGCGTGGTGATCACCAAAACTGTTGGAACCCAAGGTTTTGTTGATTATGACAACAGAGTAAGTCTGGTGACAGAAGAAGTATCACTGATAATAGCATCAGAGCAAGTCTGGGCGATGAAGAAGTCTGACTGCACAAGGAGTCATTCTGTGACATAATATTCTCCTGGAACATTTTATAAGCTATGAGGCGAACCTCTACTGTTAAAACGTGGAGAAATTTAAGGAAATAACTGTCACACAAGTTCACTTATGATTAGGCTCGAAAATCAAGGTGGTCAAGCTTAAAGAGCGTAAGAACGAGTCCCTCTGCAGAGCAGTTACTAAGGATTTTATCAGTATTTAAGCTTGTAGAAGTCATTTGTAATACTTGGAGCTTTCACTTCCACATTTCGAGAGAGAGAGAGCGAGAGAGAGAGAGAGTCATATTGAGAGAGAAAGCATTTTCGAGAGATCTTAGTGAGACTTTGTCATTAGCTTAGGTATTTATTACCTAGAGAGCACACAAAACACTCCCTTTATTCCTTTTTACGCATTAATCTAAGCCTAGAGTAGAACGAGTGTTGGATGAGACAGAATACCTCGGTCGAATCCCAAGATAGGAAGCTAGGTTGTAATTCACATTGAATTTCAATATAAACATAATCCTATCTTGTTAAGTTTAAACAAAATCTTCCGCGTTATCATCTTTGGCAAATACGTATCTCCAAGCAGGGTTCTAAGACTAACACCTCAGACCTACTCGGTCAGCACCCCGATCCTATCAAGTAGTATCAAAGCCTACGTTGGCTCACAAATCTCTCAAGATGGCAGAAATTTCCTACTCAGAAAAGGCTGAGTCATGCACCACCAGTTTGGTGTGCTTGATGGCTCACAATGGTGAGAAAACCGCTCATGATAAGGTAAGTGAGACTCCCTCTGCAATGAAAATTTGCAGATATTGTGGTTATGATGGTCATACGGACTCTTCTTGTAATAAACTTTGTCATGATTTGTCATTTAATATATCTCGTGTGTCTACAATCATCAAAGCTCATGATCTTTAATATAATAGTTCTTTATCATCGTCTAAGAGGGGACCCAAGTACATCTGGGTTCCCAAAACTAACCAGTAGCTTTTTATAGACAGAGTGGCTCAGAACAATGACTCTTGATTTCTGGATAGTGGTTATTCAAGAAATGTGACAGGAAACCAAGTTGAGTTTACGACTTACTCTGACCATCAAGGGGGAAAGGTTACTTTTAGAGACAACATGGAAGAAAAAAATCATAAGAATTGGCTCCATTGGTAACCCCTCTATATTAAAAGTTCATAATGTTTACTTAATTGTTATTTTTGGACATAGTCTCTCAAGTGTCTCTCAAATTTGTGATTTCTCCAATCTTATGTTATAAGATTTATGACTCTATCACTCGTTTGTAAGGAAATATGGTTTATGACTCTAATACTGGTGATCTTAAGGCAATATGGCACGTGTTGATATGAATATCCGATATATATATGAGAATCACGTGCAGAAAGCAAGCAAACTCGGTCGGTGAATCATGTACCGAAGCAAGAAGACTATCTCTGCGAATCTTGTGTAGAAAGCAAGCTGGCTCACTCCATCTTCAAGTACTTCGAAGACTACGGTATTTTTGATCAAAATGTTACCATTTTGTATGATAATACCAGCTAAGGTCATCAAATTCTATAAATTCCATGCTTGCACTAAATTATAAAATGAGTTCTCATTTCTTACAAGATTATGTGGAGATGAACTTAATCTAATTAAACTAAGTTTCCATAGACTCCAGCTTGCTGATATCATCACCAAGGCATCACCTATGGTTGCATTTGAGCTCCTTCGCACATACCATGGCATGACTTGTTCTGAATGAGGGTGGTTGTATCTCCTCTCCCTCTTGGAGGCAGAGTCTGGGTACTCAGGTATAGTCTCTCTGGCACCATACTCTCCTTGGTTAACTAGTTCAACTAAACTTTGTCTATAAATGTTTATTGAAAACCCGCCAAGTTTTTCTTTACCAATTTGACCAAAGAACCAACATCAACCATCCCACAACCCCAAAGCACATATTCTCCTAACCCTCAAACCACTCCTACTCACTCTCCCACTCAAAGCCACAAATCCTCCAAACAAGGCATTATTGTTATCCCAACTCCCAAAACCAACACTAAGTCTCCCATGGCCGTCTCACCATACAAAAATCCCATCCACTTTGGGTCCATCATTATTAATGCCCAACTCACCCTACAGCCCTAGTCGATTACCCAACCTACCTTGCCCAAGCTCCACTACTATCTCAGCTGAAGCCCTTGCCACTCCTACCAAACCCACTACCACTACCACTGAAGCAAAACCCACTACCTATTACTACCTAAATCCATCACAACCCCTTCTGTAACACCCCTACCGTTAATCCTCTACTTACCGTCTAATCATCCTGATAATCCTACTACGTCGCAGCGGAAATACTACTACTACGGCGGGGGGTACAACGCCGCGAACCGCCCATACGGCTAGCAAGGCTTACACTACCTACAGTCACGGTCTGATGCCTAAGTATACCGAGCTACTACATTCCATGCCAAATACAAAAAGACAACATTCTTACATTGCTGGATTACCGAGTATTTAAAGCATTTAATTACATCCCTTTCAATCTTCCCAAAAGAATGAGTTTCTACCAACTACTCATCTACACCATCTCAATATTCCTTTCATTATCCAAAAGGGGTGTACTCTATGGTACACCGGCTAACAAAAACCTACAGCCGTGTACAACATAGTACACCTTCCACAATTCATTATTTACAGACAAAAGGAATCTAACTTAAAATCTTCGTTATCTTCACCCGTCTCGAGGACCTGCATTCATATTAAAAACATCGACCCAAGGGGCTCAGCAAAAGCTGCGCATGAACTTCGCATATACCACGTGCTAACTAGGGTACGCCGACTATTTAAGGTCGACTGTACATGCGGTTCGTTAATTTCATACATACATGCTTTACATACATCATACAATCATGCTCAATGCCGTACACAATCCAAAGCAACAATACGATAGTACACACAATACTTACCCTCACAAGGGTTATCCAAATTACGCATCCG
Organism: Limonium bicolor; assembly: GCA_023374045.1. Lineage (NCBI taxonomy): Eukaryota > Viridiplantae > Streptophyta > Magnoliopsida > Caryophyllales > Plumbaginaceae > Limonium > Limonium bicolor. The sequence continues at coordinate 63,329,694 of CM041777.1, read as the reverse complement.
GGTTAATCGGAATGCTATTTACTCTTTTACTCGTTACACATTACTTACTCTTACTTTACTTACTTACTTTTTCATACTTGTTTACTCATTCTTACTTACTTACTTTTACTCATGTTAAGTCGGTGTGACCTCTGGCCCGGGGACTACTCCGTCCCACCACTGGGATTTACTTGACTCACCAATCCGGGATGCTACCCATTTTAGGGGTTTGGGCCGCGGACCAGTTTAAGAGTCAGGACTTGGATCCAACCTCTTGTGTCTCCGCATCCTCACGCGTGGCCGAAACTATATCAGACTTCTACTCATTCCAATTTAATTACCAATTTAAGTTAGATTGGTTAGCTTGTTAGGAATCAGTTAGAAGTCCAATCACAATCACATTCGGTCACGATACAATATATCATACATATACACACTCATATTCATCCATACATTTCATGAATTATACAAACTATGATTTAAAGAAGATATGCAACAAGAAACAATCTCATGATATTCACAAGTAAGCATAATATATCCGATTCGTGCGTTTATCTTATTTGGTGGTCAATTAGCACACAACACACAAATCAGAGTAACCAAGGTAGCATATAGAGCATGAGAAGTTCATACCGTTCACCGTTGTACTTGTATCCGACGTTCCTCCGGTGTTCACAATCCAAGTCCTAACATATACATACAATTGGGTGGTTAATTACCCTTACTTAATCTTACTAATTACTTTACTAACATTTCCTGGTTTATACTTACTAATTCATTATTACCCAAATACATTTACTTAGGTTACTTACTTAAAATTATTTTCAAAGCTTGTTTATAGCCTTAATGACCTTTAAACATCATTTATTATGTCTTAATTATCTTATAATATCATTAACCATCATTACCCATCCTTAAAATAGCTTTAAAATAGTTTTTGTACACATTTTGAGGTGGTCCGGGTTACTGTCGGGGTTTACAAACCCGGACCACCACTTGGAAAAACTCTCGGGTAAGAAAATAGCATGGTCCGGGTTTGTGTCCTGCTTTACAAACCCGGACCACAAGGTTGTATAACTCTTGGGTGTCTTTTTTTGCATGGTCCGGGTTTGTGTACTCCTTTACAAACCCGGACCACATGTTTTGATAAGTTACGGGTATGTTTTTGGGGTGGTCCGGGTTAATGTCTTGGTTTGTAAACCCGGACCACTCCTTTGTATAACTTTCTGTCGTGTTTTTATGCTGGTCCGGGTTTGCGTACTGGTTTGCAAACTCGGACCAGTTACAGTTTTGCAAATTAAGTAAGTTTTTCAACTTGTTTCAACTCCAAACTTCTACCAATCTCTTCCCTAATATTCCTACACATAATCTAGCATGTTTTAACATTGATTAAGCATTTTAAACTAACCTAATACAACCCTATACAAATCTGTCACATTAACTCACCTCACTGTAAGTTTTTCTTCTCTGTTACATTTCTACTTCTTCAACTAATGCTACAGACTCTTCCCTTCTTCTTCCCACTAGTTAAATAACTCTTAAACTAGCCTAACTTAGTTAAACAGCTTCCAATACACCATTTACAACTCCACTCAACTACATCTCTCTTTTTCCTGTTACAAACCAAAGTGACAATCCTATTTTTTTTCTTCTCTGCAACTTCTCTGTTCTTTATTTTCTAACAGCACACCAGTCACTACATTCCTAACCAATTTTGACAGAGGTTCCCTACATTTCTAAGTGTCCTCACCACATAATTTTGCACACTCATAGTTCACAACCTGTACACATGTACATTATTCTCACACAAACTTCTAATACTTACTGCACACTTACCCATTACACTTATCATTTTATTTCCTTGTTTTCAAAAGCTTCAAACTACAAATACAATTAGCATTAACCTACTCCATTCTTTTCCTACGGTTACAGTGGCTTAGACCATTATTAAACAATATGCTTATACATACACAAACATTAAAATTGTACAGAGGCTTCCATTACCTTTGGTTCTTGTTCCATTTCCTTTTCTCCTCTTCTTCTTTACAGCTCCTCTTTCTTTCTTTGTTTTCTTTATTTATTTATGCCAAGCTACACCATGTAACAAGGCACACACATACACACCAAAACTAGTAAATTTTCTATCTCACGTATTAAACCCTAGATTATGAGAACTCATTTAAAACCCTTAAGAAGTCTTACCTTGAGTTTCTAATGGAGTTTTGAGTGGGAAAATGAACGTGCTTCAGCTCCCCTTTGCAATGCCCAAACCGGCTGAGTAATGGAATAGGGGTGTTTCACGTGAGTTTTAGGTTTTGCAAGGAAAGGATGAAAAGAGGAGAACTTGGTCTCTTTTCTTACCTTAGAACATGAAGAAGAAGATGGAGCTTCAAATGGTGCTCCTTAGGCTCCAAAACGAGTATACCCTCAAAAATAAAGTTGGAGGTTTTAGATTTTTGAAGGGTGTAGAACGATCTCCAAAGTAATACGAATTTAACGGTATAATTTTTGTAGTGTTTGGAGGTGGTTTAGGCTTTCAAAGATGAGGATGAAGTGGGCTCTGTGTGGCTCCTTCTCAAATCGCCATGGTTGGAATAGAGAGGAAGAAGAAGAGTGCTGGGCAGAGTAAAACGTGAGAGAGTAGTGTGTGAGGAGAGAGAGTGTTTAATTTTTGCTTTTTATTTTGTTTTGTCTTTTGTACATAGAAGGGAATTAAGAGAGGGGGTATGGGATATTAAATCAGCCGGCTGCACACACTCCTCACATGGGCTTTTAAAACATTAATTGCAATAGTGGACACACTAGTTTATTTTATTTACACTCTCACCCCACAACTTCCCGTTTTTGACAGTTTTTACTATTTTCTCGTTTTATTGATTTTATTGGTCCTAAACCTTCACTAATGTTTATTAATGACTATTTAGTTGACCAAAATTGTTACGAGTCTATTTGACCCGCTTAAAGTCATGTTTTCCCAGTTTCCTCGAAAAATGTGCTTTAAGATTCATTAGTGTTTTTAATCCGTTTTAAGGATCCGTTTTCTTCGGGATTTGTTCCCTTGTGATTATTTAGACATAATTAAGCTTCTAAATTACTTATTAGCCTAATTAATCACTATTTTTAATTACGGGGTATTTCAATCTACCCCACTTAAGAAACTTTGCCCTCAAAGTTGCTCGAGGTTAATAGTTTAATAATTCTACTCATTAGGCAAACCAATTGCCATAATGTGTCTTACTACCGCCTATGAGGTGTTTACTTCTTCCACATTGCAAGCATACACAATTCAAGCACAATACAAATTCACATACACAATGCACCATTTCCATACATACCATCACATCCACATTACACAATACACCACTGCAATTCACAATACACATTACACAAATACACCATACATTATACATACACATCCATACACCACACATTACACATACATACGTACACATAGTTATGTCAATCTTGACCCGAACCCGAAATCCGACCCGAAACCGACCCGTAAAAAGCCAGGTTTGGGTTGAGATTTTTGACCCGAAATGATTTTCGGGTCGGGTTCGGGTTGGGTCATTGAAACCCGCTTCGGGTTCGGGTTGAACCCGCTAACCCGAAAAAAAATTAATTAAAAATAGAAAATATGTAGATTTAATAATTAGATAAATTAATTTATGACTAAAATATACATTTAAACAATAACATATGATTATATATGTACATAATAATTAAATATTATAGTATTATATTTTTTATTAAATAATCCAAAATTTAAAAAATAAAATAAATTTTTGAAAAAACGGGTCGGGTTCGGGTCAACCCGCTCCGAGTTCGGGTTAAAGAAATACAACCCGCTCCGGGTTCGGGTCGGGTTCGGGTTGACCAAAACTATTTTCGGGTCAGGTTCGGGTTGAACTCAACCCGACCCGAAACCCGATTTTGACACCCCTACATACACATACCAAATACACTCCGCACTACATGTGCCATCAAAAATCTATTACAATACCTACACACTATGCAATGCTCAGCCGAAGCAATGCAAAAGCAAAAAGGCTCTACCCCCCTTAAAAGGGGTACGCCCCGTACCCGTATCCACTAAATACTAGTCTATATAGTCTATGAATAACTGTGGGTACTTCGCCTTCATGGCGTCTTCTAATTCCCATGTCGCTTCTTCGACATCATGGTTTGACCATAGGACCTTCACCATTCGTATAGACTTATGGCGAGTGTCTCTGGTCTTCCTATCAAGGATTCTCACGGGGGGCTCGACATATCTCATGGTCGGCTCAATGGATAGTCTCTCGGGCTCTAGGACATGAGAAGGACCAGAAATGTACTTCTTGAGTTGTGACACATGAAAGACATCATGTACACGCCCCAAGTCCTCAGGTAGTGCTAACCTATAGGCTACGGATCCAACTCTCTCGGTGATAGTGTACGGCCCTACAAACTTTGGGCCCAGCTTGCCCTTCTAGCCAAAATGGAATACGCCCTTCATAGGTGAAACGCGCAAGAACACTTGGTCGCCCACGGCAAACTCAAGGTCACGTCGTCGCACATCCGCATAGGATTTCTATCTATCTTGGGCTGCCTTCTTATTGGCTCAGATTTGTTGCACTTCCGCTTGGACTTGTTCTAAATACTCCGGTCCTATGATGACCGCTTCACTTGATTCATCCCAACACAAAGGTGTATGGCAAGGTCTACCATATAGGGCTTGGAAAGGCGACATCTTAATCGAAGCATGGTAGCTGTTATTGTACGAGAACTCGATAAGATGAAGCTTATCTAACCAACTCCCCTGAAAGTCTAAGGCACATGCCCGAAGCATGTCCTCTAGTGTCTGGATGGTTCTTTCTGTCTGACCGTCGGTCTGAGGATGGAAGGCGGTACTCAGTTTCAATTCTGTACCCAACGCTTCCTATGTAGCTCTCCGGTATCTTGAAAGAAATCTGGTGTCACGGTCAGATACTATGGTTTTCGGGACTCCGTGATGTCTGATAATCTCCTTGTCGAATAGCTCTACGAGCTTCACTACCTTCCAGGTGTCCTTCATCGGTATGAATCTGGCAACCTTGGTGATGCGATCGACTATAACCCAGATCATGTTGAGTCCTCCCCTAGCAGGTGGGAGTCCTACAACAAAATCCATGGAGATATCATGAAATTTCCACTCCGGAACTGGCATCTATTGTACCATTCCTCCCGGTCTACGATGTTCAAATTTTACCTTCTGGCATGTTAAGCATCTCAATACATACTCTGTCACATCTGATTTCATTCCAGACCACCCGAAGTACCTCTTCATGTCTTTGTACATCTTGGAGGCTCCTGGATGGACTGATAATGTAGAACTGTGTGACTCTCGCAGGATGCGATCCCTTAGCTCAGCATTGCTTCGGGGGACGCATAGCCTGCCATTCAGCCGAATCAGACCATCATCATGTAACTTAAAGTCATATTTCTTCTTCTCAAATGTACCATATGTGATCTTATGTCTGATTTCGGTTAGGTAAGGGTCGCTCAACTGAGCGTCTCGCACCTCGTCAACCAAGCTAGAAGAAGCGAGTAGCGAATGGAGTGAGTGTGCTCAACGGCTCAGGGCGTCGGCTACCATGTTTGCCTTCCCTTCCTTATACTGCAGGTTGATGTCATAGTTTGAGAGAAACTCCATCCATCTTCTCTGTCTCAAGTTCAATTCTTTCTGCGTGAATACATACTGTAAGCTCTTGTGGTCGGAGTAGATGGTGATGCTTACCCCATAGAGATAGTGTCGCCATATCTTCAAGGCGGAGACAATGGCTCCTAACTCTAAGTCGTGTGTCGGGTAATTCTCCTCATGCTTTTTCGGCTGGCGGGAGGCATAAGCTACAACCTTGCCATGCTGCATGAGTACGCATCCCATTCCCTTTCCTAATGTGTCACAATATACCTCATATCCCTCTGTGCCCTCTGGAAGAGTAAGGATGGGCGCTGAGGTCAATGAGTCCTTTAGACTCTGAAATGATACTTCGCACTCGTCTGTCCATACAAACGGTGCATCTTTCTTCATCAGTGTAGTCATGGGCTTAGCGACTTTCGAGAAGTCCTTTACGAATCTCCGGTAGTAACCGGCTAGACCAAGAAAGCTCCTAATGTCGGTAACAGTCTTGGGTCTAGGCCATGATCGTATAGCTTCAATCTTAGAAGGGTCAACTGAGATGCTTGCGCTCGAGATGACATGACCAAGGAATGATACCTGACCTAGCCAAAACTCGCATTTGGAGAACTTCGCATAGAGCTGGTTCTCGCGCAGTGTCTCAAGCACTTTCCTCAAATGAATTTCATGCTCTTCTGCTGATTTGGAATACACAAGGATGTCATCAATAAATACCACAACTGAGGTGTCCAACTGCTCACTGAAGAGTCGATTCATAAGGTCCATGAATTTTGCTGGTGCATTTGACAAACCAAATGGCATGACTGTGAATTCATAGTGGCCATATCTGGTACGGAATGCCGTTTTCTCGATGTCTTGCTCTCTGATAGCAATCTGATGATACCTAGAACGGAGGTCGATCTTGGAGAAGACTGAGGCTCCTTTCAGCTGGTCGAATAGGTCGTCGATGCGTGGCAATGGGTATTTATTCTTGATTGTAACCGCATTCCGCTCGCGGTAGTCGATGCAAAGTCGGAGACTGTCGTCCTTCTTCTTCACAAAGAGGACCGGTGCTCCCCGGGTGATATGCTCGGGCGTATAAACCCTTTGTCAAGTAGATCGCGTAACTGCTCCTTCAGTTCTGTCATTTCTGCAGGTGCCATGCGGTACGGTGCCCTAGCAATGGGACCAGTACCAGGCAAGAGATCAATCTCAAATTCTACTGCTCTCTGAGGTGGCATGCCGGGTAGCTCCTTAGGGAATACGTCAGGGAATTCAGATACAACCGGTACATCATCATTAAACTCTGGGTCTCTCTCCAGGTCTTGTACATAACATAAATACACTTCTTTGCCCTTTCTGAGCTCCCGGTAACGACCATAGCGAAGATGACTGTGGTCGAAGGCTCTCTCGGTCTCTGGCGGTAAGATACCGTAACCCCAGAAGGACTCTTGAGCGGCAATCGATGCTCGGCGCAGAGGATTCTACCCTTGTGCCGCTCCAACCAATTCATTCCGATTATCAAGTCAAATCCCAATCCATTAAACTCAATAAAGGAGATGGGAAATGCTTCGCCTTTGATTTCAATCGTGGCTGATTTGTAATACTTGGTGCATTGTACTCACTCTTTCGATGGGAGAGTAACCAGAAAATTAGGTAGCTCATCCGCATCTAGCTTCAACCTCTTCACAAAAGATGACGATACGAAGGTGTGAGAGGTGCCGGAGTCGAATAACACATTGGCTTCAATGCCGTTCACTGTGAATGTTCCCGTTAAGATGGTGCCGCTTTTACCGGCTTGTGCTTCGGTGAGGATACTCAGGTTACCTTCGGTACCGAGTCCACAACCTATTGAAGTCGCAATTTCATAAGTATCGATGGTGGACACAAGTGGAATTAGATCAACACTGCTCTTTATTGATAAACCAACCATCATACATACCGTGTCTCTAATACACGTTACTAATACATTACATGATACTATGAATTTAATACTTTCTAAAGGTAAGGTTCAGGCGTCCAGGTTTCATGTGTGTGACATTGATTATTGCCGGCGGTGCCGTATTCAGCTTGATCTTGCTGATCCCGTGATACAGCATCCTAGATTTCCACCCATGATTAGGACATATCCCGATCTCAATACCAGTTTCTGTGCGAGGTCCACACGCTTCTGCTCGCTATACATAAAGATGGCGTCATCACCAATGGACCAAGACACTACGGGCACTCCTTGTTCAAGAGATTCCGCTGTCTCGTCCTTGTCTTGGTGTAACCCAAGTCGTCCTTCTTTCTCATAGAAGTTGACGATACAAAGGTCCGCTTCAATTGTGGGGATCGGATCATATTCGCATTGTTGTGCAAGTTCTACTGATTGTGTAACAAGTGTAAGGAATTCTGGAGGTATTGTCGGTGGCGTCGTTCCATCTTGAGTTCATGTCTCTTGGTATGTCTTGATATAAGGATTCCAATCCTTTCCCAAGCACATCATCTTTAGCTTCATCTTCGCTCCACCGGGGAATTCGGGTGTATAAAATCCTCCTTGACCAGCTCCTAGTTCGTTGCATCGTCGGATAATTGAGATTTGTGCTTCGGGTGTCAGGTATCCCTTTAATAAAATCATACCTGGTCGGATGACCTGACACTGTTCATAGGTGTAGTAGCGATTGGTGATGTCGGTCTCTTCTTGATTCGGTTTCGAAGGTATCGGATAGCAGATACTAAAGCTTCCTATGGTTATAAATTCCATATACGGTGAGTACTAGCTTCAACTACTTCATTTCATGCTCATTACATACTCCCATTCATTCATTTACCCAAACAATTACTTTAGTACTTAGTCATGCTTCTCAAGGATTAAAGGTTTAGTTAATTACCTAGGCCGGACTTAGAACCGGTCCCATCTCTGTCAATGATGTGCAAGGCAGGATGCCTCTAGGGTGCGCCCTTCTGAGGACCTCGGGATCCCTGTCCCTGCGGCACCTGCCGAGCTGGTGCATCGCCAGATGCAACCTCCTTGCCTTCCCTCTGCTTGTAGCTTTGGAAGTTCCCTCTTGGTTTGGCATTTTCTGGGCAAAGGTTGGCTCGGTGTCCGGGCTTTTGACAGTTGTAGCACCGGATTTCTCTCCCTTGGCAATCTAGGCCGGGATGGTCTTGGTTGCACTTCCTACACACATATATGCAGCTGTCTGAGTAGTTCTTAGTGAAACCGGAGCCAAAACCTAAGGTTTAGAGAGTTAGCACATTTGTGCGGATATACTAGATATGGTACTTATACAAATACGGATTTAGATTCGAAGTTTACCCTTAGGTGGGTGTGATCTCAGTGGCTTCGCAGCCACCGGTGCAGAAGAACCAAGTTGAAGAAGCTCAACTGGTTTGCCCTTCTCCTGGGCACTAATTTCACTTGGGGAGTTCTTTGGGGTTTGCTGAAAGAATTCCCCTTTCTTCTTTTTCCAGCTCTTACCCTGGTTCTGCTCCTCGGCACTGGTGTTTTTGTTGTTGGCCTTGCGCTTAAGCGCGGTTTCTTCATCCCTCATTTGGCAAGTGATCTCATCGCGAGATGTCGTGTGATAACACTCCTGAAGTTTCAGTTATTAGCCGGGATTCTTATTTTAGAAAGAAGACAAGGTAAGTATTTAAGGATTTACAATGGTACTAAGGGTTAAACCGATATTTACCTGAAGGGAGGTAAATCTAGTGTAGCCCATACCGTACCGCAGGCGATGGCTCAGACCGCCATAGAAGCGATCGACCAACACCTGGCCGGTATACCCAAGGTCGGGTAGAAGACGGAGAAGAGAGGTGAAGGTACGGTAGTACTCATCGACAGACATCTTCTTTATCATTCTCAAAGCATCAAGTGCAAGTCTTTTTCTGGTCTTGACGTGTTCAGGGTAGTATTTGGATCGGAGGAGGGCTGTGAAGGATTCCCAGTCGAAGGTGGGGTCATCAGCATGATCGTTCTTGATTATTTTCCACCAATCCATGGCTGCATCCTTAAGGTAGTAGGCGGCTAATCTCACTCGAACTCCAGTAGGACATTTGAGAGTCTCAAATGCAGTCTCCATTTCAGAGATGTAAGCTTCGAGTTTAGCAGGGTCGCTCTCGCCTCTAAAGCACGGAGGTCGGAGATCTGCGATAGCCTTTACCCAGTTTACTTCTCTTGGTGGAGGGGGCGGGATTGGTCCCGTTTGAGTTTGTTGGTTTTCTTGGGTTTGTTGCATAGCAGTGATTACTTGCGGTAGCATCTGCGCTACCGTGGCGACGACGATCTCAGCTATCGTCTGTGCGCCAGGTCCTTCAGAGGCTTCGCCTCTAGCTCGGCCTTGGCCTCGTCCTGACATCTGAACATTTAGCATTTACATTAGGCTTTGCAAGATATGACCTAAGGGTCTTGGAATTTAAGCAAGGTATCGTTCCTGAGAACGTCAAGGGTATCCGTTGTTAGCAACGGTAGTTCCTAGTAATGTTTCTAAGTATCCGTCTTAAGACGGTTGAAATCCTAACTCGGTAATCCCTATGCTCGGTAATTCTAAGTCATCAGAGCGTAACTACGCTCTGATACCACTTTTTGTAACACCCCTACCGTTAATCCTCTACTTACCGTTTAATCGTCCTGATAATCCTACTACGTCGCAGCGGAAATACTACTACTACGGTGGGGGGTACAACGCCGCTAACCGCCCATACGGCTAGCAAGGCTTACACTACCTACAGTCACGGTCTGATGCCTAAGTATACCGAGCTACTACATTCCATACCAAATACAAAAAGACAACATACTTACATTGTTGGATTACTGAGTATTTAAAGCATTTAATTACATCCCTTTCAATCTTCCCAAAAGAATGAGTTTCTACCAACTACTCATCTACACCATCTCAATATTCCTTTCATTATCCAAAAGGGGTGTACCCTATGGTACACCGGCTAACAAAAACCTACAGCCGTGTACAACATAGTACTCCTTCCACAATTCATTGTTTACAGACAAAAGGAATCTAACTTAAACTTTTCGTCATCTTCACCCGTCTCGAGGACCTGCATTCATATTAAAAACATCGCCCCAAGGGGCTCAGCAAAAGCTGCGCATGAACTTCACATATACAGCGTGCTAACTAGGGTACGCTGACTATTTAAGGTCGACTGTACATGCGGTTCGTTAATTTCATACATACATGCTTTACATACATCATACAATCAAGCTCAATACCGTACACAATCCAAAGCAACAATACGATAGTACACACAGTACTTACCCTCACAAGGGTTAGCCAAATTACGCATCCGGGTTAATCGGAATGCTATTTACTCTTTTACTCGTTACACATTACTTACTCTTACTTTACTTACTTACTTTTCCATACTTGTTTACTCATTCTTACTTACTTACTTTTACTCATGTTAAGTCGGTGTGACCTCCGGCCCGGGGACTACTCCGTCCCACCACCAGGATTTACTTGACGCACCAATCCGGGATGCTACCCATTTAAAGGGTTTGGGCCGCGGACCAGTTTAAGAGTCAGGACTTGGATCCAACCTCTTGTGTCTCCGCATCCTCACGCGTGGCCGAAACTATATCGGACTTCTTCTCATTCCAATTTAATTACCAATTTAAGTTAGATTGGTTAGCTTGTTAGGAATCAGTTAGAAGTCCAATCACAATCACATTCGGTCACGATACAATATATCATACATATACACACTCATATTCATCCATACATTTCATGAATTATACAAACTATGACTTAAAGAAGATATGCAACAAGAAACAATCTCATGATATTCACAAGTAAGCATAATATATCCGATTTGTGCGTTTATCTTATTTGGTGGTCAATTAGCACACAACACATAAATCAGAGTAACCAAGGTAGCATACGGGGCATGCGAAGTTCATACCGTTCACCGTTGTACTTGTATCCGACGTTCCTCCGGTGTTCACAATCCAAGTCCTAACATATACATACAATTGGGTGGTTAATTACCCTTACTTAATCTTACTAATTACTTTACTAACATTTCCTGGTTTATACTTACTAATTCATTATTACCCAAATACATGTACTTAGGTTACTTACTTAAAATTATTTTCAAAGCTTTTTTATAGCCTTAATGACCTTTAAACATCATTTATTATGTCTTAATTATCTTATAATATCATTACCCATCATTACCATCCTTAAAATAGCTTTAAAATAGTTTCTGTACACATTTTGGGGTGGTCCGGGTTACTGTCGGGGTTTACAAACCCGGACCACCACTTGGAAAAACTCTCGGGTAAGAAAATAGCATGGTCCGGGTTTGTGTCCTGCTTTATAAACCCGGACCACAAGGCTGTATAACTCTCGGGTGCCTTTTTTTGAATGGTCCAGGTTTGTGTACACCATTACAAACCCGGACCACATGTTTTGATAAGTTACGGGTATGTTTTTGGGGTGGTCCGGGTTAATGTCTTGGTTTGTAAACCCGGACCACTCCTTTGTATAACTTTCTATCGTGTTTTTATGCTGGTCCGGGTTTGCGTACTGGTTTACAAACTCGGACCAATTACAGTTTTGCAAATTAAGTAAGTTTTTCAACTTGTTTCAACTCCAAACTTCTACCAATCTCTTCCCTAATATTCCTACACATAATCTAGCATGTTTTAACATTGATTAAGCATTTTAAACTAACCTAATACAACCCTATACAAATCTATCACATTAACTCACCTCACTGTAAGTTTTTCTTCTCTATTACATTTCTACTTCTTCAACTAATGCTACAGACTTTTCCCTTCTTCTTCCCACTAGTTAAATAACTCTTAAACTAGCCTAACTTAGTTAAACAGCTTCCAATACACCATTTACAACTCCACTCAACTACATCTCTCTTTTTCCTGTTACAAACCAAAGTGACAATCCTATTTTTTTTCTTCTCTGCAACTTCTCTGTTCTTTATTTTCTAACAGCACATCAGTCACTACATTCCTAACCAATTTTGACAGAGGTTCCCTACATTTCTAAGTGTCCTCACCACATAATTTTGCACACTCATAGTTCACAACCTGTACACATGTACATTATTCTCACACAAACTTCTAATACTTACTGCACACTTACCCATTACACTTAGCATTTTATTTCCTTGTTTTCAAAAGCTTCAAACTACAAATACAATTAGCATTAACCTACTCCATTCTTTTCCTACGGTTACAGTGGCTTAGACCCTTACTAAACAATATGCTTATACATACACAAACATTAAAATTGTACAGAGGCTTCCATTACCTTTGGTTCTTGTTCCTTTTCCTTTTCTCCTCTTCTTCTTTACAGCTCCTCTTTCTTTCTTTGTTTTCTTGATTTATTTAAGCCAAGCTACACCATGTAACAAGGCACACACATACACACTAAAACTAGTAAATTTTCTATCTCACGTATTAAACCCTAGATTATGAGAACTCATTTAAAACCCTTAAGAAGTCTTACCTTGAGTTTCTAATGGAGTTTTGAGTGGGAAAATGAACGTGCTTCAGCTCCCCTTTGCAATGCCAAAACCGGCTGAGTAATGGAATAGGGGTGTCTCACGTGAGTTTTAGGTTTTGCAAAGAAATGATGAAAAGAGGAGAACTTGGTCTCTTTTCTTACCTTAGAACATGAAGAAGAAGACGGAGCTTCAAATGGTGCTCCTTAGGCTCCAAAACGAGTATACCCTCAAAAATAAACTTGGAGGTTTATGATTTTTGAAGGGTGTAGAACGATCTCCAAAGCGATACAAATTTAACGGTATAATTTTTGTAGTGTTTGGAGGTGGTTTAGGCTTTCAAAGATGAGGATGAAGTGGGCTCTGTGTGGCTCCTTCTCAAATCGCCATGGTTGGAATAGAGAGGAAGAAGAAGAGTGATGGGCAGAGTAAAACGTGAGAGAGTAGTGTGTGAGGAGAGAGAGTGTTTACTTTTTGCTTTTTATTTTGTTTGTCTTTTGTACATAGAAGGGAATTAAGAGAGGGGGTATGGGCTATTAAATCAGCCGGCTGCACACACTCCTCACATGGGCTTTTAAAACATTAATTGCAATAGTGGACACACTAGTTTATTTTATTTACACTCTCACCCCACAACTTCCCGTTTTTGACAGTTTTTACTATTTTCTCGTTTTATTGATTTTATTGGTCCTAAACCTTCACTGATGTTTATTAATGACTATTTAGTTGACCAAAATTGTTACGAGTCTATTTGACCCGCTTAAAGTCACGTTTTCCCGGTTTCCTCGAAAAACGTGCTTTAAATTTCGTTAGTGTTTTTAATCCGTTTTAAGGATCCATTTTCTTCGGGATTTGTTCCCTTGTGATTATTTAGACATAATTAAGCTTCTAAATTACTTATTAGCCTAATTAATCACTATTTTTAATTACGGGGTATTTCACCTTCCCCTATTCGACCAAGCAATGCTGCTAAAGTCATTCTACGGACAGAATCGGTCTGGCAAAAATATCCACGTAATTAAAGTGAATTTCTAAAAATAAAAGGGAAAGAAAAGAAAAAGAAAGAAAGATAGAAATCCCATGAGAAGGGTAAAACAAAGCAAATTACGATCGCTCTTAAACTTATATTCAATTTGAAGAAGACATACTTTTGCTCCAACCACCACTTCCAAGAGTGGAACTTGCGTAACTCTGGTTTGCGCTTCACAGCAACGCTAGCTTGCACATATGAGTATGAATTCTTTGGCTAATACGCTTCACTACAACGGTTAGCCACATCTAGCACTCTCTTGAGATTCAAAATGAATAGGTCAATACCAAGATGTAGACCAAGTCCTTCACCACTTAGCCTACACCCTTGACCATACTTTCAACCTATCTTAAACTTTGTTTATCTTGGCGGTGTTTTAATCAAACTTTAGTAGACTCTATTGGTTGACTATTTAGCCAGGTGATTGCTTCTCGATGTCAGGCAGACTCACCCTGTTTTGCCAGATGATTTCAAAAAGGGGGAAAGCGGTGAATCCCATTCTCAGTAAGACGAATTAATGTTTCTGGAGGTAGGAAGACTTGAATTGCACTTATAGATTTTGCCCTGCTTGATGGTCAAGTAGACTGTTTCTGTTTAAGCTTAGTTTGATTCTATTATGCTCTTCTCTTACTGGTCTTGTCTTAAATGACGTGCTCAAACTTAAAGGGAATATTGGACTAAGGGGGAATCAGTCAATGAGGCTGGTTCTTCCAAGCTTACTATGCTTGTATGTCTTTTTTGCAGGTTAACTCGTGCTACGAGATTCACTCGAGTGGTTTTTGGCATCATCAGTAAAAAGGGGGAAATGTGTGAAGATGTTAGAGTTTTGCTGAAGATTGCCAAAGCCTAGATGTCAGCAAGAGTCGATCTGAGAATTTATGCAACGAAAAGAGACCAAGTCAAAGAAAGTTTGAGTTTAGCGAACAGTAACACCCACTACAGAGAACAAGTCATCCAGAGCCTGCCCACAGACAAAGAATCACGACAGACGTAGTTTGGTTGTCAAACGACTCGATCTATTAAGCGGTTTGCATTCATCTCATCTTATAAATGATGCTCAACTTAAGGGGGAACTTTATCTCATCTTGACTGAGGCGGTTCCCTTTGCCATCTTCAGCAAAAGGGGGGAAATTGTTGGAACCCAAGGTTTTGCTGATTATGGCAACAGAGTAAGTCTGGTGATAGAATAAGTATCACTGATAATAGCATCAGAGTAAGTCTGGGCGACGAAGGAGTCTGACTACACAAGGAGTCATTCTGTGACATAATATTCTCTTGGAACGTTTTAGAAGCTATGAGGCGAACCTCTACTGTTAAAACGTGGAGAAATTTAAGGAAATAACTATCACACACGTTCACTTATGAGCAGGCCCGAAAATCAAGGCGGTCAAGCTTAAAGAGCACCAGAACAAGTCCCTCTGTAGAGCAGTTGAGATATTTCCCGCCCAATGCGTAGTGAAAAGACGTGGGACGTCGTGGAAACATCATTTTACACATCATGGGAGCAGTTACTTCAGATTTTATCAGTATTTAAGCTTGTAGAAGTCATTTGTAATACTTGAAGCTTTCACTTCCATATTTCGAGAGAGAGAGAGAGAGTCATATTGAGAGAGAAAGCATTTTCGAGAGATCTTAGTGAGACTTTGTCATTTAGCTTAGGTATTTATTACCTAGAGAGCACATAAAACACTCCATTTATTCCTTGTTACGCATTGATCTAAGCCTATAGTAGAGCGAGTGTTGGATGAGACAGAATACCTCTGTCGAATCCCAAGATAGGAAGCTAGGTTGTAATTCACATTGAATTTCAATATAAGCCGAATCCTATCTTGTTAAGTTTAAACAAAAGCTTACGCGTTATCATCTTTGGCAAATACGTATCTCCAAGCAGGGTTGGTCTGAGACTAACACCTCAGACCTACTCGGTCAGCACCCCAATCCTTTCAAAAATACTCCAACAAACAAAGCAGCAGCGACCGCACCCGAGCCAAACTCGATTTCATAAGACAGAACATGCAACATCACCCTTATACATCTACAACACGACGAGCGGCGGAAAGCCCGATACCATGACAAAAAGGTGAAACCTAGGACATTCACACAGGGGACTTGACCCCACAAACAATCGACAACCCCTTCAAATTTTAACCTAAATGGAACGACCCATATACCATCTTTGAACGAACCGACCGTGTTTCATATTGGCTACTCAATCACGATGACTAAGTCATCTCCAATCCTCAATGCGCCAAGTGGCTCGAAAAGCCTTATTCTTTGATAATCATGTGTACCTCTAAAACATCTGTAATACGATAATGTTGTCAACTTTAAATAGCATCAAGCTAACCCTTCAAAAATATTTGTTTCTATTACTCGGTCTTAACGCTGAATCGGTTAGCTACCTTTGACTTTATGATTCAGTAAAATACTTCTGTTATGCTTATAAGTCACTCATGCAATGCAATATGCTCATTCCCTTCAATTAGTTCTCGACTAACAACGTAGGGAAAAAATCGCACTGTGTGATCTATCATACTCATAGCATGGTGTGTTAGCATGGCTCCTCCAACTTGACCCATAAGTCTAACCTCATAGCATAATCTATTAGCATGGCTCTTCCAACTTGATCCACAAGTCTAACCTCTCAATGTGATCTCGTAGCCTGATTTGATTAATCAGTGTGATCCATTAGACTGACTAGTAGGATATGTTAGCCTGGCTCCTTCAGCTTGAGCCTGATCTATCAATAGGATCATCGCCCGACTCATCTGGATTTATCTGTTAGCCTGAACAAATGAACCAACAAGATACCTAGGTCTTAACGTTACATGCGCTCAAAGTCCCTCGGGAGGCGTAATACGCCGTCCAATTGACTAGGGAGTAACGTTTCCTAAAGGAAAAATACGCCTAACGGGAGGCCTACTCAATGTGAATGGCTTTAGAGTGTTTCCTTACAAACCAAGTCTCCAGTCTAAGGCTCCGTGTTTTCTAAAGCTAGGTAACCACGCTCCCTAAAAGAGACAGTGCTCTCACCAATCAGTGGCGCATGAGAATACCCCCTTATTAAATCAAGTTCCTGGTTTGAGCATTAACGCTCGCCAGCTGGCCAGACAGCTCCTCTTCCTAGAGACACTGGTACCCTTGTTGGTTAACAGAGCAAAGGAGTGCTATTCTTGAGTTGCCCTGGCCATCACTCTTTTCTTTTTTTCCCATTTGTAATAAAAAAGTACCCATCTTAATTCTTAAGTACGGTCCTCACATCATTCGCATAAACATTTATTTTGTCCATCCACGCTAATCCGTGTACTATTTTTTTTTTATAATTTGCTGGTAAGCTAATTTTTGTACTATTGTAGCCGGTTTTACGTGTTTAGTGTTTCAAGTTCATGTTTTATTAGGATGGTGAATATTTTCAGGAGAATATACAGAGATTTAGCAAATAGCAAAATATTTGCAAGTAGCAAATCTTAACAGACTTTTTGTAATCTTCTATTACTTTATCTTTTGATGCTTTACATTCAGTTAGCTAAAATATAGAAATACATTTGCTATTTATACATTACTATTGAAGCGATTGTTTAATTAACGACACATTAATAAAAGTTACATCTTTTCACCTCTGTTTACATATACAAACTATTCCAATATGGTATCTAGAGCACAGTCAAAATAAAGGTTTTCTGGGCATAAATTCTCTCATCATCCATGGCAGATGACAATGGAAAGAAGGGCGCAGCGAAGGATGCAGCTTCTCCATCGAACAGCTCCATTGATGTAAACTACCCCATATATGTTCATCCTGCCCAAAATCTAGGTTTGATTCTTGTACCAAAGTTCACTGAAGTCGGTTTCCTTGGCTGGAAATTCGATATGACAACAGCTTTAAAGTCCAAAAATAAGTATGGTTTTGTGGTTGGAAAAATTAATAAACCGGATGAGAGTGATACCTTAAGGTTTTCTGCTTGGGAAAGATCTACATCTTTTGTTGTTTCATGGCTCAAAAACTCACTTTCTGATGATATACTTGAGTGTGTGCGTTATTGTGATGACCCGGTTGAGATTTGGAATTCTCTCTATTGGAGATATGAGCACAACAACTTAGCGGCGATTCATTCTCTCAAACGTGACCTCGGAGACATTAAACAAGGAGATTTATTAGTAGCAGATTACTTTAATAAGCTTAAGAGAATCCGGGGAGAGCTAGAACAAGCTCGACCACCACAGAGATGTTCTTGCAATGGATGTACATGTGGTGTTAACAAAGCAATTAAGATGGCACTGGATGAAGATAAATTAGTGCACTTATTAATAGGGTTGAATCGCGAATACCTTTCTATCCGCGGTAATATTTTGGAAATGCAAGAGCCACCAGAATTGGAGAAAGCATTTGCACTGGTTATCCAGGAAGAAGAGCAGAGAGGCGGTAAACTGATAAAAGATGATTCTATGTCCTTTTATAGTCATAGAATTGCAACCATGGATAGCTCAAAAAACCCTAACAATAGGGGTGAAACAGATAAGAGGAAAATACAGTGTGGCAATTGTAAAAAGCCAGGTCATAGTACCGAAAATTGTTATCAGAAGCAGAAGTGTAATCACTGTAAAAAGGTTGGTCACACAGAGCATGACTACTTTTTCCTCCATGGGCAAGAGAAGTTCTCTTCTCTCGCAAGACGGAAAAAGAGTTATGCTAGCATTGCAAAGACAGACGAGCAAATCACGACTGATAACAGTGATGAAGTGCAATCACACAAAGACAGTGACCTTACGCCTAGACAGATTCAGCAAATTACAGAAATGATTCGCAGTGCTAACACAGGAACCAAACCAGAGGAACCGTCACATTGCAATTTCTCAGGTAATGGTTCTTATTGTGCTAAACTGTGTTTTTTGAGCTCTCACAATTCTTTTGAAGGACAGTGGATTGTGGATTCGGGAGCAACTGGCCATATGTCAGGAAATGAGGCTAGTTTAAAAAATTGGCGATGATTGCGAGATGGGAAAACCGTAATATTACTTGACGGTACGCCGTAACTCGTTCAATTAGTCGGCGATGTAAAACTGGGGAAGCAGTTCTGGTTGCGCAGCGTGCTCTTCGTCCCCGATTTCATGTTTAATTTGGTGTCGGTGAAGAAATTAGCTCGCGAGCTCCAATGTTCTCTTGTTTTTGATGATGACACTGTGTTTGTACATGTTCCTTCTACAGGACAGATTGATCGAGTTGGGCGTGGCCTGCACGGGCTATACGTGTTGGACTCTTTACAGGCTAAAGCCTGACTCGGGAGTTTACTAAACAAGGGGATGTGGGCCAGCGACAGTTGGATAAGCAAAGCTTTGGGAAAACCACTTTAGGCCTGGTCTAGTCGGTGTTCGATGATCCAACAAATAAAAGCCAGGCGTATTCAACAAATAGAAGCCATGCGTCCGTTTTTTCTTCTAAAGCAGTAGAGTTACATGTTGCGCTTGGACATGTACCGTATAAAAAACTCATTTCCATGCGTTTAATAAAGGATTCTGAAATCCCAGTTGATTATGTTTGTTACAAAAGTAGAGCTCAACGGTTGCCTTTTACCAGTTCGTTTATCAAAACCAAAAGGGCATTTGAGATGATTCATGTTGACATTTGGGGTCCGTTCAAGGTGGATACCTATAATGGTTATAAATATTTTGTTTGTTTTGTTGACGACTTCACTAGAACGACCTGGGTTCAGCTTATTGCTAAACGAGAAATTGTTAGGATAAACTATATACAAAAGAACAAAATAATAAACTAATAAACTAATCCTACAACTCTACTACGGGTAGCAAAATAAAACCCGGTCGGAGTATAGTGTAAATATATTACGACCGAGAGTATCGTACCCAAGGGACTTATAGAAAACTAGTCCTAATCCGGGCAAAAGCCTATTCTATAATAATAAGGGGGGAAAGTAAATGACACCATAATTAACTAAAACCTATCTAAATGCGAGGTTTGGGACTAAACCACCCTAAGTACCAACATGATCACGCAATGCAACTTCAAGACACGAACTTAACCAACCAACATGATTGCGCCGGATGTCCTGCCGGACATCAGATGCACGGCATATTCAAAGTCTTGAATGTGCCGGACAGGAAGCACCCGACAGTGCATCCGGCACGTTCATATGGTGAAAACCACTCTCTTGCGTCGAACAAGAAACTCAAAACCCATTAACAAATCGAGCATATGTCATGCCACGAAATGAACAAGGAAATGGGGAAAGCTGGGTTAATTCGCAATCTTTAATGCTAACCCTAAATTATAGATGAAAACATCAAAGACCACTAAGATTTGTCTAACCTATCCTACTCTTGGGAAATTCCTCCTCAAGTAGAATTTGCATAAAGAGAATGAGTGATCAACTAATTCACTTGCACTAAGAGCCAGAATCTTAATGAACGCTTGAATTTGTATTTAGATAATCATAGTGTTTACATAGAAGGAATTCATCCCTAACCAATACCTAACAAGGATCTCTACTTCACCATCCACTCAAATAAGGAAGAAAATACATAAGGGAGAAGGAGATTGAACATAGCCTCAACCCGAAAAGGAAATCTTCTCTTCTTCTTGTGGATGGATCCGTAGAAATGCCTTGGACACCAACAATGGAGTGTGGCGGAAATAAGGACGTGGATGGAGTGTATATGTCTGTTGAAGTGTGTCAAATTGTTGCCTTCCTCGGCCTATTTATAGGCATCAAAATGTCTCTTGCCGGGCGTCGTGCCGGATCACCAATAGCCGGCACACGTGATAAATGCGCCCAACTGTTAACGGTCGAAACCGTCAATTCCGCGCGAAACAGTGCCTATGTCGGGTAGGAGATACCCGGCATTACACCCGGCACTAGCTAAATCTCCAACGGTCAATAACGGCCATCGTCTGGTCAACCGTGGCGACTCTTCACTTATGCCAGATGGGATCTACCCGGCATCATGTCCGGCAAGGTCTCTTTTCTATTCTGTACTTATGCCGTGCAGAAACTACCCGGCATGGAGTCCGGCTTCAACTGAACTTTTGCCTAGAAAATCATTCCTTGCACAGAAAACTCATAAAAACATAAGTCTTGTACAAATATTATACTTTAACACATAATAAGCATAAATAACATAAATATAACTTTATTTAGATAAATATAATACTAAATCTAATGCATAAAATATGATAAGTCTGCGGCTTATCAAGGCCCTACACTTACCTTTTGCTAGTCCTCGAGCAAAACAAGATTAGAAAGGACTAATTACTTATGCACAAAACAGATAAACTTTAGAATGAAATGTAGATAAATATTCTCAACTCTATGACTCTAATTCATAAGTATCACTTAATCTACCTTATTCTATCAAAACATACTAATGGGTATAAAAAGATCTTCAAAATTGATCAAAAACTTTTGGGCTATTTTGCATAAGGGATTTTTGTAATCTCTCCTTTTTCCGGTTTCCATCATTCAGCTCTATTTTTCAAGAGTTTCTTTACATAAGGGATTTTTGTAATCTCTCCTTTTTCCGGTTTCCATCATTCAGCTCTATTTTTCAAGAGTTTCTGAATGTGGCCAAGACTCTCATCAATGGTTTTATGAATCAGCCCTATTTTGCAAGAGTTTCTGAATCAACCATGATTTTTTTCATTGAAGAACGTGGAATTTAGGAGAAAAATAAAAGGAAAAATTCTCTTTTCTTGCTTTTATTCAGAGGCACTTTTATACAACCTCTAGGAATATATTGCTTTTCCTTTGGAAGAAGATTTTTTTTCTTTTTTTCTTCTTTTTCTTCTTCTTTTTTTTCTTTTTTCACAAAAACCCTATTTAAGAATTTCACCCAAAAGATCTTTGACAATTTGAAAAAAAGAAAGAAAATGATGGGATCGGGGTGCTGACCTAGTAGGTCTGAGGTGTTAATCTCAGATCAACTCTGCTTGAAGAATAAAGGTGTGTAAAAGTAACGCGGAAGCTTTTGTTTAAACTTAACAAGATAGGATTCTGCTTGTATTGAAACTCAATGTGAATTACAACCTAGCTTCCTATCTTGGGATTCGACAGAGGTACTCTGTCTCATCCAACACTCGCTCTACTCTCGGCTTTGATCAACGCGTCACAAGGAGTAAAGGGGAATGTTCTATGTGTGCTCTCTAGGTAATAAATACCTAAGCTAATTGACACTATCTAGCTAAGATCTCTCAAGAATATTTTCTCTCTCAAGGGCGGTGTATCTCTCTGAATAATCTCAAATGCACGCCTTAACTAATTACATTCGCATGCTTATATACTTTGTCAACTATCTCCTAAATCTTCGGTGGAGTCTTCAAGTGTAACGACTCCTTGGGTTGGTTCCGCAAGTATCGGAGTTATGGTCCTCCTTGTGCGTCACGATCTCACGTCTTACTACTGCTCCAACGATGCGAGATTTCCGCAACTACTTCAGCAACGTCGCGCTTCTTGGCATACAGGAGATCGTGGACAGATGCTTCTGCAGAGGTACTCGAGCTGGAACATCTTTCTGTATCGCGCCTAGTATCTCTGCATCGCTACTTTCACTGAGGAGGCAATCATCTGCAAAACCTAAGTCTTCAACAGAAAAGAATACCCATAAGTACATAAAGGAAAGAATTAGGAGAAAGATCATATACTCATGTTAATAAAGAGAATCAAAGAGTTAAGAACAGGAATCTACAAGTCATTAGAAAGCTTACCTTTTGAGCGAACAAGCTTTTAGTCACTCCTAATCTCATCTTAATCAAAAACATGCAAAAAGTTTAGTAAAACATCGAATAAAACGCAAAACTTATGCATATTATAAAAAAAACTTATTTTTTTCAGGGGGGGTCCCTGCCCTACACTTGGCAGGAACACTGTCCCCAGTGTTCGAAAGAAAACGAATAAGTAAAACTTTTTTTTTAAGAAACTGGAAACAACTATAATGAAAGCAATTTAAAACAATAACATAAAAGTAAAAGAGAAAAATTAAATGATACGAAGGGCTCCCCTGTTTGATAGTGAAGGCGTGAGGAGGAACCGCCCTACACTTAGCCTTTTAGGCTATTTGGCATCCTTGGAGATCCTAGGTAGAATGGTGACCGAATTCGCATGCTCCCGTGGATTGGTTTGCGTTTGGGACGGGAGCTGACCTTGCTGTCGTGGTTGCATCAGAAGTTGCTGTAACTGCAACTGCAACGATTTGTGCTCCTTACGAATGATCGAGATCTCGTTTTGAGTATCCTGGGTCTTGTTCATCAGGGCTGACATCATGTCACGAAGTTCAGCCATTTCAGCCTCTGATGATGATGCAGGGTGGGATGGTCTGTATTGTCTTGGACCTCCCTGGTAGTCGGCTTGACTCTAGAAGTGTTGAGGGGGTTGGTGCCCCTGTTGCCATGGCTGCCGATACCCTTGGTTACTCACATAGTTGACTTCCTCAACATTCTGAAAGTCTGGCATATCAGGGCTCGGAGCGTGCGGTCGTGCACTAACCACGTTCGCTTGTTGAGGAAGTTTGTTCAGTGCTATTTGCTCCACCACTTTCTGTAGAGCACTAACCTTCGTTGACGTTTGGGCATTACTCTCCAATAACTGCTCATGACTTTGCATCAATTTGTCGAATTTGGAGTCGCCCTCTTCCACTTGAAATAAACCAGCGGTACCACCCCTGGTTCCACCTGTGGCCCAATCTCTAATCTCTTCGCAAAGAGATTCAACTCCACTAAGGAATTGATCTCCAGGCTTCTTCAATATGTCTGTACCAAGGGAGGAAAGGATCATGGTCTTGCATTGGTTGACCAATCCCTTGTAAAACAACTGAGACAGTTGTTCCTTGGTGAGGCCGTGGTGAGGACATGTGCGTAGCAACCCCTTGAATCTGTCCCAAGTCTCACAGATGTTCTCCGAGGTGGGTTTTCTGAAGTTGTATATCTCGGCGATCATCTCCAGAGTGCGACTTGGAGGCATGAACTTGTCATAAAACTTGGTTGCCATGTCCTCCCATGTGGTGATGGTACTGGGGGTTAGACTGTGGTACCACTTGCTGGCATTCCCTGTAAGGCTATGGGGGAAGAGGGAAAGCCTGGCATATTGGAGGACGTTATTTGTGGAGGTTAGGCTGTTTGTATGCTGTAGAAATTTAGTGACGTGGAGCAAAGCATCGTCCGGATTTGTACCGTCGAAAAGACCCAACTCCTTTATGCATCTAATTTGATGATATGGCTTAAGTTTTTACCATTCATCGTATTCGTTTTGAGGAAGGAGAGGAAGGTCGATTGCTGGTTTCTGGCCTTGGTTAGAAGGCCGGTTTATGTTACGGACGGTAGGTGCTGCCATTGGTGTAGGATCTGCTTCTTGTAGAATTCTTTGTTGCCTTAAAGTATGAAGTAGGGTTCTCTCGATCTCCGGATCAAGGTTGGCTAAATTATCAGGAGTACTCGTTGACCGAAGAAGCATTCACTTGGATAACTTCAGGAGGAGCAAGAGAAAACGTTATAATATTCGTAATAATAAAAGAAATAATATAATGACATAATTAAAATTATGAAAATACACGAATGAACAAATTTTTGGTTATGCCGGACAGAGGGCCGGGTGACTCTTACCCGGCAGTGGACTTCCTCCACTAATGCCGGGTGTGTACAAACTGGCATGTTGCCCGGCGTGACCAAAAATCGAACATAACTTAATTAAAAGAAAAAGTAAAGGATAATCAAAATAAATGTAAGAGTAAATAAGGGATTGTATGGGATCATCCTAACTGTCCCTACTTATTTGAACATGCCGGGTGACATGCCGGATAAACCCTGTCCGGCATAGGACTTCCTCGATAAGTCGGGTATAGTAAACCCGGCATAATACACGGCAAGTTCAAACTCGAAATCTAAATTAAAGAATCATAGTATAGGGACTATTAGGAGAGAGAAATAACGAATGGGAGTAAGCAAGAACAAATTTAAATTGCCAAGAACTCAATACTGTAAGAAATTTTGAAAAACTTTGAACATGCCGGACGCAATGTCGGGTAAAACGTATCCGGCATCAGACCTCCTCCGAGTTTGCCGGGTGACAGACACCCGGCACTCCGCACGGCACATTCAAGTCTGCAAAACTAAGGGCGAAAATAAATTAAAGAATCAAGGAATCAAAGGATCAAAGAATAAAGAATAGGGCGTTTTACCGAATTTAGGACTTGGACTAATTCCAAGTCCCCGGCAACGGCGCCAATTTGCTAAACAAGAAATTGTTAGGATAAACTATATACAAAAGAACAAAATAATAAACTAATAAACTAATCCTACAACTCTACTACGGGTAGCAAAATAAAACCCGGTCGGAGTATAGTGTAAATATATTACGACAGAGAGTATCGTACCCAAGGGACTTATAGAAAACTAGTCCTAATCCGGGAAAAAGCCTATTCTATAATAATAAGGGGGGAAAGTAAATGACACCATAATTAACTAAAACCTATCTAAATGCGAGGTTTGGGACTAAACCACCCTAAGTACCAACATGATCACGCAATGCAACTTCAAGACACGAACTTAACCAACCAACATGATTGCGCCGGATGTCCTGCCGAACATCAGATGCACGGCATATTCAAAGTCTTGAATGTGCCGGACAGGAAGCACCCGACAGTGCATCCGGCACGTTCATATGGTGAAAACCACTCTCTTGCGTCGAACAAGAAACTCAAAACCCATTAACAAATCGAGCATATGTCATGCCACGAAATGAACAAGGAAATGGGGAAAGATGGGTTAATTCGCAATCTTTAATGCTAACCCTAAATTATAGATGAAAACATCAAATACCACTAAGATTTGTCTAACCTATCCTACTCTTGGGAAATTCCTCCTCAAGTAGAATTTGCATAAAGAGAATGAGTGATCAACTAATTCACTTGCACTAAGAGCCAGAATCTTAATGAACGCTTGAATTTGTATTTAGATAATCATAGTGTTTACATAGAAGGAATTCATCCCTAACCAATACCTAACAAGGATCTCTACTTCACCATCCACTCAAATAAGGAAGAAAATACATAAGGGAGAAGGAGATTGAACATAGCCTCAACCCGAAAAGGAAATCTTCTCTTCTTCTTGTGGATGGATCCGTAGAAATGCCTTGGACACCAACAATGGAGTGTGGCGGAAATAAGGACGTGGATGGAGTGTATATGTCTGTTGAAGTGTGTCAAATTGTTGCCTTCCTCGGCCTATTTATAGGCATCAAAATGTCTCTTGCCGGGCGTCGTGCCGAATCACCTATAGCCGGCACACGTGATAAATGCGCCCAACTGTTAACGGTCGAAACCGTCAATTCCGCGCGAAACCGTGCCTATGCCGGGTAGGAGATACCCGGCATTACACCCGGCACTAGCTAAATCTCCAACGGTCAATAACGGCCATCGTCTGGTCAACCGTGGCGACTCTTCACTTATGCCGGATGGGATCTACCCGGCATCATGTCCGGCAAGGTCTCTTTTCTATTTTGTACTTATGCCGTGCAGAAACTACCCGGCATGGAGTCCGGCTTCAACTGAACTTTTGCCTAGAAAATCATTCCTTGCATAGAAAACTCATAAAAACATAAGTCTTGTACAAATATTATATTTAACACATAATAAGCATAAATAACATAAATATAACTTTATTTAGATAAATATAATACTAAATCTAATGCATAAAATATGATAAGTCTGCGGTTTATCACTTATAAAGCAGAAAAGTGCAGGATGGGAAGTTCTTGTAAATTTCATTAAGATGGTTGAAAGACATCTTGAAACACAGATCAAAGTCATCTGGACAGATAATGCCAAAGAACTCAGTAGTTCTAAAGATGGTCAGCATTTTTTTGCCAAAGAAGGTATAATTTACCATACTACTTGCGCCTATACACCACAACAAAATGTTGTGGTAGAACGCAAGCATAAGTATTTACTTGAAACAGTGAGAGCGTTATACTTCCAGTCTAATGTTCCTCTTCCTTATTGGGGTGAATGTATTCTTCATGCGGTTTATTTAATTAACAGGCTTCCCACCAAGGTTTTGTAGGGTAAAACACCGTTTGAGAGGTTGTATGGTCACACAATGACATATGCTGATATTCAACCCTTTGGGTGCCTATGTTATAAGACCATTGTGAATGGGCATGGAGGAAAGTTTAGCCCAAGGGGAGAATCGTGTGTTTATCTCGGTGAAGACCCAAGGAGAAAAGGGCATAAAGTTTTGAGCATTAATGCTCGCACTGTGGAGGTTTGTAGAGATGTCAAATTTCACAGTCACATTTTTCCTTATGTAGCAAACTCAGAGAGTAGTACTGTTGATTTGCGCACGTATCATGCTCACATGGATTCATCATCAGCCGATATACATTATGCTATATTTGATGGAGATACACGAGTGGAACATCCTCAACCGGTTGTTGAGACTAACTTGGGTGAGCAAGATGCTCCTATCAGACGTTCCAGTAGAGAAAGTCACAAACCTAGTTATCTCAACGACTATGTTTGTAGCACTACGTTTCAGGATGTGCTTGATGAAAGGGCCTATAAGGGTGACAGTGCACGTGACAGTTTACTTGCTGGTTGTGACAGCCTTAAAAATATCACACCTCGTACTTGTACTACGTTTCTGTCGTACAACATGGCCATACCCATGGCTGATATGGCCGAGCCCACAAGCTATCAAGAGGCTGCCCAACATGAGCATTCGAATAAGGCAATGAGTGAGGAGTTGCAAGCTCTTAAACAGAATGACACGTGGGATGTTGTTACTCTACCTAAGGGTAAAAAGGTTATTGGTTGCAAGTGGGTGTACAAGGTTAAGCTCAAGTCAGATGGTACATTGGAGAGCTATAAAGCGAGGTTAGTAGCGAAGGGTTTCATATAGCGACACGGGCTGGATTATAATGAAACTTTTTCACCGGTTGTTAAGCTGACTACAATACGAGCACTTATTGTTGTAGCTCTTAACAAAGGATGGATTATCAATCAACTTGACGTGAATAATGCATTTCTTCACGGTGATCTTGATGAGGAAGTGTATATGAGAATACCACATGGTCTTGATGTGGATGGACCAAACAAAGCCTGCTTGCTCAAGAAATCTTTATATGGCCTCAAGCAGGCCTCTCGCCAGTGGTTTTCCAAGCTGGCTACTTTCTTGCGAAATCTTCATTTTTCGCAATCAAAGAATGATTATTCTTTATTCTACAAAGATACTGGCAATGGTAGAATTTTTCTGGCTGTTTATGTGGATGATATCTTGGTGGTCAGTGGCAACCAAGAAGAGATCAATGATATTAAAAAGGCTTTGGATGTGAATTTTTGAATTAAAGACTTGGGTACCTTGCATTATTTCTTAGGGATCGAGTTCATTCGCACGACAAATGGATATATTTCGTCTCAACGGAAATTTTGCATAGATCTTTTAAAGGAGTATGGATGTGAGTCCTGTAAGGTTACTCAAGGGCCTATGGTGGTTGGCAAACACTTATTAGTTGATGACGATTTGTCTTTGCATGATCCTACTATATATCGGCGTCTTGTTGGCAAACTCAACTATTTGTCTAACACACGGCTTGATATCAGTTTCACAGTTCAACACCTTAGTCAGTTCATGCAGAATCCTACCGAGACGCACATGGAAGCGGCTTTACATGTTTTATGTTACATCAAAGGGACTATGAACTATGGTATTGTTCTTCAAGCAGGTTCTTCTCCATTGGATTTACTGGCATATTGTGATTCTGATTGGGTAGCTTGTCTCAATACTAGGCGGTCTGTTTCTGGGTTTTATATCTTTTTAGGAGACAGTCCTATCTCATGGAAGACTAAGAAGCGAGGCTCCGTATCTTTTTCTAGTGCAGAGTTAGAATATCAGTCACTACGCCGTGTTACTGCAGAATTGACCTGGTTAACTTGACTACTGAGCGAGCTCGGCGTGGAACATATAGCACCTATACCCTGTTAAGTGTGACAATCAGCCTGCTATACATATAGCAAGGAATCCTGTGTTTCATGAGAGGAGGAAGCACATTGAAATCGATTGTCATTTTGTACGGGAGAAAATTCAGCAAGGCCTCGTTGATGTCGTCTATTCACATACTTCTTCGCAGTTAGCAGATATGATGACTAAGGTGTTGTCGGGCACGCGATATAAAGAGCAGATACAACGTATGGGAATACATGAAAGTAACTCTCCAAGCCTTGGTAATCTTGCTTACCCGCGGCTTGCGGGGGTATTGGGATAGTGAAGATTTTCAGGAGAATATACAGAGATTTAACAAATAGCAAAATCTTAGCAAGTAGCAAATCTTAACAGACTTTCTGTAATCTTCTATTACTTTATCTTTTAATGCTTTACATTCAGTTAGCTAAAATATAGGAATACATTTGCTATTTATACATTACTATTGAAGCGATTGTTTAATTAACAACGCATTAATAAAAGTTACATCTTTTCACCTCTGTTTACATAGGATCCGTTCGAAGTTGTAAAATTGAACGCAGCTAAAGCTGCGTTTTCTTTAATGCTGCTCTAGTTAGTGAATTGTAACCAGACAGATGTATGCAGTTGGGATATTGTTCAATCAGAGAGTGACATTTGTCATTATTTTTTAAACAAAAATAGAGATTAATCTACCTATCGTCCTCATCGAAGGGAACCATATACAAACTATTCCAATAAGTTTATATGTCAGGAACGAACAACACGAAGCAAGTAAAAAAATTAGAAACTGATCACTAATACTGTGAGTAATACGCCTGCCTGAATGTTACAAAAATAAAACCACGCATACGACTGACTGAATGGAGCCTTTCAAATAAACAAGAAGCAAAAGACTGACTGAATGGAGGATCTTATATTATATACTCCATTAGTGGTAGTTCTATAATTTATGGGTTCGTTTGGGGACAGCTGCTGGGGGCTGCTGCTGGGTCCTGCTGCTGGAAATTGAGAAGCTGTCTGCTGATGGTTTTACAGAAGCTGACAGCTGCTGGTTTAGTGTTTGGTGGATTGTGTTTTAAAAAGTAGAGGGAAATTGAGAAGCTGTCAGCTGATGATTTTGTAAAAGCTGTCAGCTGCTGGTTTTGGGTGTTTGATGGAAACCTGCTGATTTTAAAAATTGAGAAGTTGTCAGCTGCTGGAAGCTTGAGAAGCTGTGTTCCCAAACGACACCATTAATACTGCCGACCATGGCGGACGGACTACAGACCCAGCGGGGATTGTTCATCAGAATATGAAGCTTCGTCGGTCAGTCCTCATGAAGTGGCGTAAATGGCGCGGCCCGCATACCACCCACCCACCTGACGAAACAGCTACTCAATCTTTATTTATTTGGAAATTTCATCCCAAAATTCCTCTTCCCAAACAAACAGGATCCCGCCACTCTCACGTAGTGCTAATTATGCCAACCATATTCCAAAAAATAACGTTAAGCTAATTATTTTTCAAAACAAACATCAAGCTAATTAATTAAGCGTACTTCCTCACCTTGTACTTCATTAAACCATACATATGAAACACTGTTAACTTATCAAAAAAAAAAAATGCAACACTGTTAAGTTGACAAAGTATAACTTTAGTTAGCATGTCACAAATTCATTCAACCGAATAAAGTGACTACTTAACTCCTAATTCTTCTCTTAGAAAACACTTCTTCCGTTGTTAAAGAAATTCCTATCAATCCCTTTTCGTTATACTTACGTACGGGTATCAAACCTTCATCTTGAGATTCTTGACCTTAAAAGAACTTTTTTTTAAGTGTCCTTATGTACACTAATATTGGGTTCGTTTGGGGACAGCTGCTGGGGCTGCTGTCGGGTTCTGCTGCTGGAAATTGAGAAGTTGTCTGCTGACGAATTTTACAGAAGTTGTCAGCTGCTAGTTTGGGTGTTTGGTGGAAGCCTGCTGCTGGTTTTAAAAATCTGTTATATTTTTTACATTTACCAAATTGTATGTTGTACTTAGTAAAAATCTGTTAGTTTACACATGTTACTGAATGAAAAACAGTTTGCCTTTTTTTAAAAGTTTTTTCTCCTATGAATTTGATTAATTTGTACAACTTTACATATTTAGTTAATTGCATCTCAAAAATTAAAGAAAATGATTATTTCATATCTAAGTAGCACATAAATGTGATTAACATACACGGCCAAAAAAAATGTAAACTATTAAGTAGTGTCAAATACACCCACATGGTTAATCTTATACTTTAAGAAAACTCAAACTAAGCTCATATAGTTTTATGGTTTACAAACGTCTTAGGATATATACGTAGTAACGAGATACACTTAGCTCACACAAATCATATGACCGTAGATGAGGGAAGTCTGTGAAAAATTGGGCAGAGTCTCCTTAGTTTTTCTATCGATCACACACAACAGTGGCAAGCCTGTAGAAATAAATAAGCAATAGTAGACAGTGCTTGGCAACAGAATAAATGGCCAAAGGCCACTGAGTGCACTAAGCAGAAATAACATTAGTTATCAGTTACAGCCCAAAAGAAAAATAAGAAAAATGCAAGCTAAGAATATAAAAGACATCAAAATAGCCAAAATAATAAAAAGAAAGGAATACAAAAAATAAAGAGTCTCAAAAGAACAAAAACCGAAAAGGAGCTACTGAGGTGGATGATCATGAGAGCGACGCCAAGCCTCGAACTCACGTGGTTAATCTTATACAAAGTAGAATAACAGAACTCAATCTAAGCTCATACAGTTTTATGGTTTACAAACTTCTTAGGATACATAAACAGTAACGAGATACACTAAGGTCACACACATCATATGACCGTAGATGTCATAAGTTCATCTGCAATAGCATTGCGAACATCGTCCATAGACATCTCGTTTGGATCGTCCCCAACGTCCACATCATCAGCAACCTCACCATTGTCTTCCTCATTATCGTCTGTGTGCCCTACATACTCGTTTTCAAACTCATTGAAAATGGAGTCGAGTGGATCAAGTAGTCGTATATAGTTGTTTAACGAAAAACATGCTGAAACTATCCTGCTTTGAACCGTCGGCGAGTAATGTGGCACACACTTTAAAATACACCAACGCTTCTTGAGAACACCAAACACCCTTTCAATTACACTACGCAAGGACGAGTGACATTTGTTAAAAATCTCCTCACGACCAGTTGGCGGAGCACCCCTCCATTGTGATGAGTGATATCGCCCGGTTGAGAAAGGTGTCACTACACGTCCACGATTTGCGTATCCTTTGTCGGCTAAGTAAAACTTTCCTACATCATAAAGTGAAATTGTGATTGATTCGTCAAAGATAAGAAGTTTCATATAATTTAACAAAATTAAGTAGTAAATTATATATTACCATCTGGTGGTGTGGGGTAATTGAAGCTTCTTTTTGAGTCGGCCAATATGCTAGCATCATGGGCTGAACCTTCCCAGCCGGTGACTACAAAAGTAAATAACATGTCGAAATCACAAATTGCTAACACATTCATTGTTGTTTCCCTCTTTCTTCCCCTACATGCCATCTGCAAATGCTCGTCAACGATGATCTGAACATGTGAACCATCTAGAGCTCCAATCGCATCCTTCAAACCATTAAAATATGTTAAATGTCATAAATTACAAACAATTACATAACATGGTTGTTTCATAATAACAATATATTTCTGACCTTGAACGGATGATAACGTGGGTTTGATTGAATTTTTTCTGGCACATCACGAAACTGTGGGTCACGTGGCTTCACAATGTCCCGACCGAACAAGTCCATTGCGTTCAGTACATCATGGAAATTACGAGATACAGTTTCAGCAGAACAAGCAAATCGTTCTTGGGCATCTCTGTTTGAATCTGCCTTTGCCAATATATGTAAAAACATTCCGACCTTCGTTTTCACACTAAACTCAGAAGTTCCCTTCAAGCCATATTTCTGAAAGAGTATCGAGCACAAACTTCGAAAAGTGTATTTGTTCATTCGAAATGCGTTGAATATTCTTGTATCGTCACAAGAAATCAGCATGTCATCTATCCAATCGTTGCCAGTGAATACGCCTGAGTGACGTCTTACACGTGGCGGAGGGTTATTCACGATTGCAACTACCGCAAGACCAGCTACTGTAATCGCATCAGCATCGGCTTGTATTGAATTCGCCATATTCTCCATAAACTCCATATAGGAATCTTCATCTTCCGATATATCCCTTCCTTGTCCACCCAAATTGTCCATGCTATTTGAGCATAATATGAAACATTATAAGTTATATTAAACATTGCATCACAATCATGGTATTACAAATACTACAAATACAGAGATTCAAACATGTAAATAAACATACATAAAAGTAGTTATATTAAACATTGCATCATAATCAGGGTATTACAAATACTACAAATATAGCGATTCAAACATGTAAATAAACATACGTACAAGTACACTACATAAAAGTACACTACACCACATCATGAAAAGTTCTACAAACCCAACATTACATAGCCGCATATAAGGGATATTTTGGAAAACCCTAAAAGTAACTTGCCAACAACATACACAACTCATCAAAGACTCCTCTCATACTCAAATATAACCCAGTTCCAAGCAGTTGAGTCCTTCTTATGGCGTAGGAACACCTCTCGCTTCTTGTCATCATACACCAACGAAGAAGCGAACAAGAACTCCTTACTGTCAAAGTCAACCCCTTCCAAATTGTAGAGGCGATCCATAGCTGCAGCAATGGATGACTGCTCTTTAACAGCCTTTTCAGCTGCTTTTTCCTCCCTCATGTTCCTCATAAACGCAGCTGTGTCCTCACTCCTCTTGTTTGTCATTTTAATGGTCTCGTCAATGCTCTTTAGTCTTGATGCCGTCTCATCATACTGGCGCATCCTGCGAGTCTTTTTGCAACCACCTGAGTCCTCAGAAGAAGAACCTCTCTTTCCTAGTGATGATGAATTACTGGGGCAAGGATTGAAGTTAGATGTCACAACAGGGCTTGTGGTGGGTGTTGTATCGACCGGGAATGAATCTGGGGTTTGGGATTCAGTGTAGGTGTTGAAACCCAACGCATCCTTTACCCAACCAGTATGATCTCCTAATTCTTCCACCCCCAAATTCATGTCGTACATGCGGTTCACATATGAAGACTGGTCTCCAGGGCTGATATCATTTATCTGCGGTATGTATCCTGACATATCGCGGTCGGAGGGTGCAACGCTAGATGTAGCACGTCCCGAGGTCGAGAACTTTAAGTTACCACGTGCTACGTCCTTACCGAACACAATATGCATGTTCTTCTCCATCTCCTCTGTAAAACCATATTTTTTGAATCGAGCAAATTTCTTGTTCTCCTACACAAAAAGGAATATCACAAAGTTTTTGTTATTCTGTGGTGAGCTAGTTATTTAACAAGCAACAAGTTCGTGCGAGTACTAACCTTAATTTTTTCCTCCCACCATTCATCTGGTGCATCTATGGTTCCTAATTCACGCTCCCACCCTAGACCAGATTCACCCATCATCTGAAGCCATAGATGCCAATTCCGTTTCAACCAGTCGTACTTGTTCTTGAGTTTGTCAAAGCCCCAGGGTTTATTTGATCTACGCTTGAACTCTTCAACGCATGGTTTCCAAGAGATCTGCTTGCCAATTATAGCTCCCGATTGTCCTAAACTCACATTCAAGTGTTTCGCAAATAGCTCACATGCAAGTGCGTTAAGTTCTAGGGTCCAACTTGCATTTACTTGTGCATTTTCCTCATCATCATCCTCGATGGCGACAACTGGTTTTTTTCCCTTGCTCTTCGTATTTTTCTTCATGGATGACGCCATCTAATAATTTAAACAGTTTTAGGCGCGTACAACTAAATATAATCAGCCCTAATAATCACTAGTTTACATTTTTGCTTCATTTACCAATTAATTAATTATATTTACCTTTCAACTAAAATACATTTACTTTGTTTTATCTCCTGATTTAATTTTCTATAAGTTCGGTTTGTTTTACCTTTTTTGTTGGACACTAAGCTTTGGGTGTGCCAAACATCAATAGGTATAGCTTAGAGCGACTCAATATGTGCATAAGAACCAAATTAAGAATATTGTAAATATCGATGTAGTATAGAGTAACTATATCTCCGAGCTTTTAATTAAAGGCCACTTTAGTTTAGGGTTGCTTTAATTAAGGCTGCGTTAGTTTAGGGTTGATGTACAATCGAAACAATTTTATATTGACTAAAGTGATAACTTGTGAGTTTAAAATAAACATAACACAAGTGTTGCAGAAAGTACTTTAATGGCGCTCTTCAATGTATTATTACAATATCACAACGTTGTAAATTTTGTACAACATTTACACGGTACACTTCAATGTATTATTACATCTATCAACTTGTCTAATTTTATAAAATCCCTGTTGTTTATTGCTAGACCGAAGTTCAGTCATCATTGCAAACAAGGGAAGGTATAGTTTGATAATGCGCTCAGAGTAAAGCTTGTTAGCCTCTCATCATCGCTTTAGCAATTGAAAGAATACTAAACACAACTGAGAATACAGCTTCTCATTTAAGGTTCATATCAATGTAGTATCTGTAAATCATTTTTAGTCTTAATTGTAACTTTGAAATCACTACCACCTATTCATTTTAGAACCGCCGACCTAGAAGTATTAGGAGAGTTGTTCATCCTAATAATGGCAACAATTCTAAAATAATAGGCAGAGAAGCTGTAACTCAACAAGTTTAAGTATTCTAGCAATTACTATTAAAGGCTAACTTGCGAAAAGATTCATCATTGTCACCTTAGTTAATACCCACAGCTTGTGAATGGTAGACCAAGGACTCAGCATGCACCAACGATCTGGGAGGTGCAACAACAGATAAACCAGCCTGCTCAAGGTAATAAAAATGCCCACAATCAAGCATAAATTACAGTTTTCACAATGCAACATGGAGATAACAGAACAACTATATGTTAGCTTCAATTTTTTTCAAGAGAAATCAATTAATTCAACAAAAGACTGCAATAGTTGGACAGATCTGCATGCACATAACCAACCCAAAGCAGTTTACATACCACAACAATTGGGGAAGTACCTACACGTAGGTACCAAGCTTTTCCCCTTCACTTTTTTTCCAACAACCAAATACAAACTAGTGCTAACTTTAAGCCATGACAAAGTCACATGGGCATAACCCAAATAGTCAAATAGGAAACATAAATTGGACTGATCACCAGATTAAACAAGAGCATACAATACATTTTTTTATACATATAAGTAGATGCTATCTATTAGTTAGTCAAACAAGGACTGATCACCAGATCTGCCCACATAAATCGAAACTGATCAGAACATTGCCAAAGAAGACCCCACTTCAACGAATAAAAGCCTGGAGTGGATATAGCTTGGCAACACCCTTTTATTAACGTAATGCAAATTTGGAGAAGCCCTCCTCCACAACAATTTGTCAATCTTGTTGAAACAAGAAAGAAAGAAAGAATACGTCAACACTCATCAATAAGGGGGAAAACCTCAAGACTAAGCACGTCTCATCCTCATCCTATTTGGCAATATCCACCACTTTTTTGGTACAGCTATCAGTCTAGTTGTGCCGTCTTTCATTTACACGATGATGCCACTTCTTCTCCAACAAAAAATGCACCGCACTACAACTGACATAACATACATCAACAGGGCTAAAATACTTGTGCAGTTCAAGAACTCACCTTCAGCAGAATGTAACATACTAAATGCAGTACATACATACAAACAGGAGGTCAGACAAACAAAAACTACCAACTCACCAGAACATGTAGTCAAGGCTATGATGCCAATTTTCCAATTAGAATCCCACGGAAGATGATGGCACCAAACCAGAACATGTAGTCAGACAACAAAAAAACTACCAACTCACCAGAACATGTAGTCAAGGCTATGGGCGTGAGATTACCGACACTGATTGCGTACCTGGAACCCAGAAAGAAAGATTGATTGCGTACCTGGAACTTCTCCCGTCTTGGATTTTCTTGTCTTGCGATGGTCACACAGTTGGGCAAATCAACAAATTTATCAGCAACAGCAACAAGCGATCGGTCAAAGAAGTTGGGTGCACCCACAATTTTTTTGGCAGCGAAGAACCAGAGGTTAGTGTTGTAACGAGACATGCAAACCAAATAGAGGAAGAAAAAGATGACATCGAGCCATTTAGGCGTCGAATGAGAACCCACAAATTAGGGTTCCATTCGCTTAACGAGTCGTATTTATATCTGGTAGGTAGAACAAAGGAGAGCAATCAAGACAAGGGCTACATACCAAACTAGGCTAGAGAATCGAAGGAGATAAGGCGATAAAAGTCTCCTTTCGAATCTCTGCAGATAAAGCAGAGAATAGTCTATATTCGACCTGCAAAGTGGTAGTAAAACCCATAGAAAAGTGGTTGCAGATATGAGTAATCAGTTGACCAGCAGATAAGGAAGAATGGGGGAAGGAAGATGGAGTCGATGGCGCGAAGATTTTCACCCAGGGAGGGTAAATTCACAGACAAGAAACATAAAGGACAAACACAGTCGCAGAGGAATCACAGACGCAGGATTCAGAGAAGAACATGCCAAACAGAAAATCGCGTCTAGTGGAAATAATGAGACGCAAACGCAGCGTCTCTCCCTTTCCCCAAACGCAGTCATTAATAATCTCTGGGAAAGAATGATTTCACGTGGTGGACTCCAAACACTTGAAAGAGTCAAAAGTACTTTTGAATTACCATGTAAAAAAAAAGTACTTTTTAACTTGGGCCTTCTATGGTTTATTATTTGGAAACCTCGTTGATTATTATTGGGCCTTTGAGTTATTACACTTTAGTGGTATATATAGTCCATGAATACGGCGAAATCCACTCCGCGTCGAAGTGCCTGGGCTTACATAGTGTAGATCCAACTTCTTCATGCTATAAGAGAAGCCCATTTCCTCCGAATTATTGTAACGACTAGTAATATGGATATATTAACAGTTAGTAGTGAAATATTAATCCCATAATAAATCAGCCATCTAAGAATGTGACGTCGTCCAAAGTCGATGCATCATTTTTTCCTTAGAAAAATATCCCGTAAGAAATAAGTTAAACTTCTGTTAATAATTCTTCTTATATATAATGTCATTGGAAAATAAAAATAAGTTTCTGATTCTGAGAACCAAACACATAATAATACTTTGTGTCAAAAGAAAAAAAGTAACGAAGAAAGAAAAAGGTAAACCATTTAAAAAATGTTATAGATAAACAAGTTTCAAATTTGCTGGCTGTGGGGTTCGAACCCACGCGCACTTATGTGCAGAAGATCTTAAGTCTTCCCCCTTAACCACTCGGGCAAACCAGCTAATACAAAGATTATAGTTTCAAAAACATAATGAAAGTAAAGAAATACTCCATTTATAAATGTTCATATTTGAAGCTACACAATATTATGTCATTGAATTATATTTGAGAGGCCAGTTGTAAGGGATTAGCTAGGATGCTAATAACTAGATGGGTTGTAAAGGGAAAACGTTTGTTTTTCTATTAAAATAGTATATTGACAGCTTAATTAGAAATATTTGTCCGGTAATAAAATAAATAAAAGTAAAACTAATGAGCATTGTAAATGATATAAGACAAACATAAAAAAAAAGTTTGTTGATACTTAACGTCAATTTTTTTGAAGGACATAATCAGTTTTAGACTTATATAGTAATCGATCCAACACTCCACCAATCACCTCTTTCCATTTCTAATAATTCAAGGTTGGCCTAAATATGCATTTTAAAGTAATTTGCTCATGCCCCCATTAGGTTTCACAAAATTTTGATGTACAACCATGATGTAATTCATATCTCACTGAATCCCTCGACATTCAAAAATCTTCTTCGTTTACATAGTCATTGTTAGTGTTGCTGATATGGAGAGTGCTTGGCGTGGTTATTCCTTTTAGTCTATGTAGTTGTGGGGTATCCCAGGCAGACACATCGAAACCAATGTGTGGGAGGTGTCACAAAGGATTGAAGTTCACATGGGGTGGCAGCATATTGAAAAATGACGTTGGAGTTCTACTTAGGGAAACGAAAATGTCGCGCTCCCATCTCCTTCTTCCTCCACCTTCAGCGACGCTTTCCCTCCCCCTTCGTCTACCATGCCTGCCATACTTCCTCCACCACTAACTCAGCCTAGCTCCCATCGCAAACAACCTCCTGCCCGGCGCCCAAACACAAAGCCCTCAATCACTCAATCACGGAGCCGTCAATCACCAACAAACATCACCGCCTCAGTTTACCATTCTCAAACCACCAATCATACCTCCGAATTCTCGCCTCTACTGAGCCGGCGCTTAGACTCAGACATACCACCGCCAGCGCAAAACATATCAGGGAAGAATGAAAAAGAGATTCAGTAGCTGGGGGAACGACCACGTTCATTCACCAGATCTCTTATTGCACGAAAGCTGTTCGATATATTGCCTCTTATAGTTCCAACACCGTACAACGCAGATACCTCCGTGAATCCTCTGTTTTCAAAATGGGTCTGCCTACGCCAACACCTGAAAGTACACTGTTCGTCGATAATCTTCGCGAAAATGTAAGTATCAATCTATTGTGGAATCTTTTCATCCTTTCGGGAATATTTGTCATATTCGAATAGCAAGAAAGAAAAGAGTCGACTCAAATCGACGCTTTGCATTGTTGAGTTCCACTTCCAAAGAGATGCAAAGAAAGCTATGAGTTATCTCCATGGTCGACCCATTGAAGGCCGTAGGATTATTGTTGAGCAGGCCATTCCTTGGAAACCAAAAAATCGACGCTCTACTTCTGCTGCTTCGTCTGCCTCCTCTTCACAGAAAGAGAATGTTTCTCCAACCCAGAAAATTGCTCAAGAGATTGAGAGTCCCTTGGTTGCTCATGATTCTCAGGTTATGACACACTCTATTTGTCTAAAACCTTCAAATATGATGGCCTCTAAGCTGGAGCGAAGCATTGGTTTATCTGGAAGTCATCTCCATTCTGAACAACTTAAGATTAAGCTTCATAAATAGGTGCATGTGGACGAAATCATCCCCCTTTCCGGTGATAAGGTGGTTGTTGTTCTGCATGTGAAGACTGTATGAAACTCCTGGAGAAGAAAGCTCACTGGAAAATCAAGGCTTGGGAGCCCTCTGACCAACCGAACACTAGACTAGGACATCATAATCAGAGGAATTCCATTGATGGCATGGTCCACAGAGAATATCATCTCCATTGCCCAACACTAGGAAAAGTGATTGCCATTAAGGGAGACAAAGAAGCAGCGCTCTAGGCTACTCTGAGGCAATTGTTAGGATTGAAACCAATCAATTCACTTTGATTAATGAAATCTCACTGTCCTTACGAATAATATCCCTACAACTGTGGGTGTTAGTGAAATCAATCTCCAAGTTTTTTCTTCCTTGTCTCCAACTCTGTCTATGGATGTGACAGGCCAAGACAACAAGATAGTTGATGAGGTGGGATTTTCAAGATCAAGTTCCCCATCCAGAAGTGTTGATTATACCAATAAGGATACTAACGATTCTCAGACAGAGCATGAGAGCGTTGATGCTCTGCGTTGTCTTGGAACTCTGCGTCTGCTTGAATACGGTTTTCCTGAAGATGATCCCAATAATCAGGTAGATTCACTTAATTGTCTGACGTGCTCGCCAGATCAGACCCTACAAGACCAACTTGCTCTATCTACCCATCTTCCATCTGAGAACATTGTCGATGCTCCTGGTGGTGTGTGTGATGTTTCTCATGAAGCTCACTCAATCATTGGGTTGGATCCTCACATTGAATTAGTCATCTCTGAACCTAATGAAGCGATTGACACAGTCCATGTGGCCGGCAGTACATCAAACCATCCCACCATGATTCCATTGCCACATGAAATACCTGACTCTATGCAAGCTTATTATGATATCGGTGCTAGCTTAATTGGGAAAGACACGGCCGATAAAATTGCCAACAAAGAGGCAGTAGCTTGTCTTGGTTTTGGTAAGCGTCTAAAGGTGCATATTCCGAACCCCTTATTATCTATAGAGAACTTTTCAAAATCTCTCGAAGGCCTGAGAAGAAGTGCAAGGGTTGAAGGAAAGAAGAAAAATAAAGAAAATCCCCCGGAGATCTCGACATCTAGTCTCTCTGATAGTCTCTCATTAGAGTTCTAATCTCCCTCTAGCTTTGATCCATGTTTTACTTATGGACTCTTTCTCTCGCGTGTTTTCTTTGTTATTGTTCTATTTTGTATTATTTTTATTATGCCTGGTGTCTTTGTAACTTGGCAAGTGCTTCTTCTTGAAGCGTACTTTGCCACAAACTGTCATTGGCAGTAAACTATCAAAAAAAAATTGGAAAATGGCGTTGGCGTGCCCACTGAAGAAGTCTGACGAGTTTGGTGAGCACTAGGTACTTAGCCAGGTTAGTTAGGCTCACTATGAACATGACTGAGTGAATATGGTAATATTGCGTCAGTGGCACATAAGAAATGGTCATGACACGAGCAACAAGATCTATAAAGATATTAGGCATCGCTCAGAGCTTACAATGTCTAGTGGCACTTGCAGCAAATCACATACATTGTAGATGTGGTGGACACTAGCAATATGTGTCGGTGAGTTTTACATTGTCCATTTTGTAGTGCAAATTGCGTAATCCTTTTGGTGAACCTTTGCATGCAGAAAATTGATAATCAGATAGTGATTTTAAACTATAGAGTTTCTAACAACACTCTGAACTAAAACCCGTGGGATTGGAAGAATTCTATGTTCGGAATAGTCTGAGGGGGCATTTGTTTTAGGAAAAGAAAATATAATGAAATAAAAAAGGAATAAATGAGAATAAAAAAGAATCATGCTTGATTTTTCTTATTGTTTGTCTGTGTGAAGGGAAAAATGATTCATGACACTCGATCAACGGTCATCCAATTGTCGATTATCAACCCAGTTTTTGGTCAATGGTCACTGGTCAAGGAGTACTAAAAAGAAATATAATTATGTAGTGGGAGGTGAAGTGAAGAATCGAGTTAGAGGAATTTAGAATAATCTCATTCGTTTTCCTTTTCCTAGAAATAACAAAAACTTGTCTAAACAAACAACATGAGGTTACATCATTTTGATTCCCTTTCTAGATTACCAAAACATACGCCCTATAAGGGTTTTATGTCTGTCATTGAAGCTCTAGAAATTTTGGTAACAATTTGACATTCTTCAGGTATCACAAGATACATATAAATTTCATGTGACAAAACTGATATATTTTTTTTTTACCAAATTTTACAACAAGTTAGTAAGTTAAAAGAAACAACTAACAATATTATAGTTATAAGCTCCATATTTTACTAGTTTATGGGAAGGGAGTCGTTCTTTCGGTTCTCCTTCGTTCTTGATATGTCATACTTCAATAACCACGCAATGTCACATTATCATTTCTGTTTCCTCACATAGTTTTTTTTTATTTCAACTAATTGATAAGTTCCTTTTAAGTTATCAACTAATATACAGTGAATCACTACTACAGAAAATGCTTTACACAACTGTTAAAAAAACTTTAGAGAACTATTAAAAACAGTTCTAGTTGTTAGAGTTCTCTATAATATGCTCTCCTTTAAACAACTGTGATTAACAGTTCTCTATAGTTACTTATAACTACTGTTGATGTCATGATACACAACTGTTATTAACAGTTATAAAACACCTTATCATACTACCATTATTAACAGTTGTCTATTGCATTTTAGAATCTGTTTTAACAGTTATCTATGGTCATATTCTCTATACATATATATAAATGGTATTAGATGAATTTCATACTCAATGCACAACGTTAATGAATCAAAAGCAACAATTTATTTCTTTAATTAGATAACTAAAATGTATAATCCAACATGGTATGTTATCTTACAAGCACAACTCTCGTGGTCACCATTTTGATCGATCAAAATCATTATAATGGTCCAGTACTAAAGAAATATATGACATAAGTAGCCACCACCATCTTCATTGTTTTTTGGGAGTACTCCCCATTGTGCCTCCCAAAGTCACTTCTTCCACTCTAACTACCACCTCAGGTGTCCATCACCAGCAAAGTTCCCACGGCCAGTCCTGAATTCATTGTTGTTCCGGTATCCACCTCCAAGTCCACCACTAAAAAGAGAATAAGCTTACCCCATTAACATCTGCAAACGAGAAGAATACAAGTGTGTAAGGTTGGTATAATCCTATGAGAAAAAAAAAACATGAACATCACTTGAAATGATTGTTGTCCATTAGCCCCTAGAAAAATGAAGTGTAGGAGCACCTTTTATTTCATCGGTCACTTTATTTGAGTTTCTTTTTCTGTTGCCAAACGTGTATAATTATCTGGTGCACCACAACAAACAGAAACATTGCTGAAGGTTAAGGATGTTAACGACAACACTTCCACTATGGAGGGCAAAAAATGCCTTATCAGCAAACAACATAAGATGATAGTAATTCAGAAGCATGTCCTACAGAAGCCGATTCAGTCAAGTGAAAACAAACCTTGTTGAATCAAACTTGGATGCCACCACGTTTGATAGACCCAAACCTTTTAAATTCGTTCTCAACAATGGCAATAGTAGCATTGAATTTAGTAACAGCTGTGTTATAATAGTAGTTATAAGTTGTTTTTGTAGTAGTGAAATTCTATATTCTGCATTACAGACAGCAATTGATTTATGCATAAAGAAGTTGCACAAATGGCTATATAGCAGCTCAATATAGAAACAAACCTAGCACATGAATGATACATTTACAAGAAACGGGTAGCACTGAACTACTAGCTAAATTTTTCTCGCTCTATGCTACACACATCAAGCTTAGTATCTAGTGAAAGTCTCTAAACAACAAACAAGACAAATAAGTAAAATGAGATACATAAAAAATAAAGTATCGTACAAAAACAAAGGAATATGAGATGTAAAAAAAATATGACAAAAGGCCATTATTTTGGTTTCATGTGAAGAAGCGGAAAACTTACAGCGAGTCAAAGTACATAACTTATATTTAGAAATAAAGTCAAAGAGAAAGGCAATGAACTTCCTCTAGGCATGTGGTCTCTCTCACTCTGCACAAAGAGAAAGGCAATGAACTTCATGTCTCAAGAGATTATATATAGTAAACATAAAGTATACTAATTAAGACTACATCAAAAACATACCAACATTTTCAAACAATTCTCTATCAAAAGCCATTACAAACAATGCCCATCTAGTAGTAGATTATGTCACACCTAGATCAAGACGTATTCGTAACTTATAATTCTACAAAGCATAAAAAACTCACGATGCTGAAATTTGAAGAACTATAGTGCATTTCACACAAATTTCCTTTATGAAATTGCTTGCAACAATACAATTGTATGAAAAACAGAACTTAAACTGGGTCAAGCCACATACATCGAAATTTAATAGTATGAGATAACAACTAACTATATATTTCAATAGTGTCATAGTTATTTTCTACTCTTGCTTGTTAAGAAGAAAATTCTTCAAACACTTATCACTTTATTTTCTACAACTCAAACCAATGACCATTGTTTTCCTAAAATTAACCAATATCCATCACTGTGAACCTAATGATAGATTACAATAGGCGAGCTCACTTCTATCATGATGTAATATAATGACATGAAGATGCACTAGATAGAGCGATATATGTATTTGAAACAAAACTACTGCTAGTAAACACAAGATTTAAATATG
This sequence comes from Limonium bicolor, assembly GCA_023374045.1. Lineage (NCBI taxonomy): Eukaryota > Viridiplantae > Streptophyta > Magnoliopsida > Caryophyllales > Plumbaginaceae > Limonium > Limonium bicolor. The sequence goes on along the minus strand of CM041777.1, from coordinate 63,284,842 downwards.
CAACCAAGAAATGAAAAACAGCTGAACTCCCACAATAAAATTGATGGATTAGGTTGAAATACCAATCAACCTTCAGCTGCTATAGGGTCTACCGCCTGCTTTCGTAAATAACAACAAAATTTTCTAGTTCATGACAATATAATTTATTTGGTAATCAGAGAGTGCCAACACTACGTGTCATTTGATAAATAATGAATGAATTTAAGCAAAAAAGTAACTCTTGACCATCATCCAATATAAACGTACCTGTTAATTCCCACATACCATTAGATATAACATAATACGTCCATGGGATAGCTGAATTTTCTTCTTTACTGCCAATTTCAGAGATGAGGACGATGGAACAACTACACTCATAGTGACAGTCCCTTTAATCAACAATCAGAAATGATTTTCCCCAATAGACTAACTCCATGTGGAAGTCTTCGATCGGAATCATTCATTATGAAACCACCTTGACTACCTGCAACCGTCACAGTACTAGATGTTCAATAACTCATTCTTTGTATATATTTCAAATCTGCATTATAGTATAATTTCATATACATCAATGAAATGAGCTAGGGAAGTATTGTGAGAGAAAAATGGCAGAACCAACTAACATCAGCGAGAGCAGGAAGATAAAACCCATGTATATTATCATCCTTGGTGTGAGTTCTTGTTGTGGTTTCCTTGCATCCACATATTTGCCAGATCCTCGATTCCTTCAAGTGGGAAAAATATATAAACATCATGATATTCTCACAGCTTAATAACATTGTCAAAATCATGTTGGGGGGGGGGGGGGGTACAATCACGAGGACGCAACTTAGGGTTTGGAAATAGTTAATGAAAAGTAGTAAAAGTAAGAGCTTTCAGATATTTGTTTTAGGAGAAAAAATCTACCAAATCCTACGGTTTTTATTCATTCCGATGATTAAGAAAACGAAAAAGAAGTCCCAGTGATGGGAAGCACATTAGCGGGCATGGAAGCTAGTCCGCATCACAACAACTACAGAACCATGCTTTACTAGCTCAGAGCGCCCGAGAACGGAAGTTAGGGTTAAGAAATTAAGGGCATCCACAATGGTGTGGATTCCACCAAGATATATCAGTAAGAAATTGAAAAAAACTCTACAATGGTGTGGAATCCATCAAGTTTCTCTTTCATTGTTTCTAATTTAAGCAAAGTACAAGAGAAAATAGGTGGAGGAACGAGAATGTTAAGAAACTTTCGATGAATATATTAGTTGAGTTGCTTAGCAATTAAAAAAAAAAAATTTGTTGACATGGCACCTAGAAATTAGTTAAGAAACTCTCCACCATTGTGGATGCCCTTAGAATCTTAGATTCAATTTAAGGTTCAGGAAACAAATTTGCTACTCCTTGACAATAAAGAAAATGAAAAGATTCGCCGATTGTAGATGCCGTGAAAGAACACATTAAGATTTCAGTACGCATCAAGCATCACATTCTCGAGATGATTCTCACCGAAGAGCGTAACTTTTAAAAAGTGGAGGCGAGGCGAGCGTTCGGCAGTGGAGGCGAGGTGAGCGTTTGGCGATGGAGACGAGGAAGATGAGCGCCAAGATAGGAGTGAGTGAAATTTTATTATTAGGTATCATCAGGACATTTTTATTATCCTTTTTCACTAGCGGAATTGTTGCCATCAAGTTTCGAACGATGGACGGGTCGGTTGAGTATGAGTCTTCCGCTTCTTTTAAGGGTGTATATCTGTCTGCTTACAACTTCCTTTTACAACAGTTGTCTATGTTTACTTTGGCTACTCATTCGTACTAATGAGAACTGCATTTAGATAACAGTTATGTCTGAGTAGTAGTAAAAAGTTAAATGTGTAGTAGTGAATCTAAGTAGCTGTTTCAAACAACTAACCACAAACGAGCTCAATAGTTACAACTAATGTGAATGCACACTTATGTTTTGGGAGAAGTTGAAAATTCTATGTACAATTAATCAAATATAGAAAATATAAATATAATGGTGACAAGTGTTAAGTCTTAGCGGAATAAACATTTTGTAAAAGATAGCTTCAAAATGAATAACATATTTATTTCTAGTTTATTTTTGAAGTAAAATTCTCAACGCGATCGTTTTATTTAATCACCAACATGTTATACTATGATGAACATAATATATTTTAAACTATAGTACAATACCTATCAAAGGTAGGACCAATACGTATAAGTGTATAACCGGTTATTCATGTTGGAACTTCTCTAGACAACTTTTGAAATGTATAGTCACATTCCAATAGATCAATCGTGTTTTAGCAAATTAGTTTGGAATTTGGAGACAAATCCTAATAGTCTCTATTTAAAGATGCTTAAGAGGTATCCAAATCCTAGTACACGCAAGTGCTTTAACAACTGGAAAAGCATTCAAAAATGTTCTGATCTGATATAAGGGGGTCTAGGTGGGTGGTTAGTAATGGGCATAAGGTAAAGTTTTGGTCTGACTTTTGGGCTATCCAGCCTTGTTTGTTACATTGGTCGTGCACGGATGTTCCTGATGACATCACGGAAGAAAATGTTTCTAAGTATTGAAGGAAAGACTCTGGATGGATTTAGGAGAAGATCACTCCATTCCTACCAACTAAGGTATGTAGTATCATTAATAATTTCATGATTTTTCTAGAAGGAGGGCCGGACTATCTTACTTGGGAACACAAGCCCAATGGTAATTATAGCGTGAAATAAGCTTACAAAATGCTGACTAAGAACACTGAATCTAATTACTGCGATGATGTTAAAAGTATGCCATTTAATAAGATTTGGAAATTGAAGGTGCATGAGAGGATAAAGGATTTTATGTGGATAATAGGCCTTGGTAAAATCGTGACAAACTCTAGAAGAGTTTAATTAGGTTTTACAAAGGATAACTCCTGTCATTTCTGTAGTCAAGAGGAAACCATAATCCATGTACTTAGGGATTGTCCTATAGCGAAAATAGTCTGGAATAAATTGTTATACACTCACTGTAAATCCAGGTTTTATAGTATCCATTTGTACAAATGGGTCGCTGAGAACATCTCTAACTCTGTTTGTTTTCTGATAAATGATAAATGGAAAATAATATTCCCTATTACTTGTTTTATGTTATGGAAGTGAAGAAATGCAAAAGTGTTTGGTAGGGAAAGTAGAATGTTTCTACCTGTTTAGATGATCACTCTGGCTCTGCACCAGAATAAAAGGGCTCGAGCCATGTTTAGTTTTATAGAGAAGAGTGCTTCATCGAACCAGGTGAAAAGGTGGAATTATCACCTTGAAATCAAGAAGGAACTACTTCTTCTTTATTACGAGAGAAAGAGCAGGAAAATACAGAGAGTCATTTCGCTTGGGATTGCAATGACTAACACACTTAAGTGCTATAGAAGTTGACCTCAGACTATATATCTAACTGCAGACTAATCCCAAGCGACTAAGCCCAACGGTAATAAAAGATATAACCAGGCAGCCTCCTAACTAAAAGGCTATATAATAGAAGCTCTTATACTATACATCAGTACAGAAATATATATATATCCGTAACACCCTCCCTCAAAGGTCACGCGCATGTGGAGTGAACTTTGCACAAAGTAGTTGCTGCTGCTGTTCACACTGACTTCATCCCCAGCTACCGTGTTACTGATAGATAATCCTTTCCCGCTAGAGTCTTAGTGAGGATATCCGCTAGCTGATGGTGTGAAGGTATGAACTCGACATTGACCACTCCCTCTTGGATCTGTTGACGAACGAAATGGCAGTCGATCTCTATGTGCTTCGTGCGCTCATGGAAGACTGGGTTGCGCGCTATATACACTGCTGACTGACTATCTGATTTCAGCGGTATTGGGAGGATGCCTTCTACCTCCATCTCGTGTAGGATTATGAACAGCCAACTCAATTCTGCTGTCGTCTGCCTGAGTGCTCTGTATTCTGCTTCTGCAGAGGATAGAGCAACACTGCTTTGCTTCTTCGCCTTCCACGAGATCGGTGAGCTTCCCAACTCAATGTAGTACCCACTGATGGATCTTCTGGTGTTGGGACAACCTGCCCAATCAGCATCACAGAAAGCTGTTAGTTTGAAAGAGGCATTTCTATTAAAAATCAGACCATAACCTGTTGTCCCTCTGATGTACCATACTGTATGAAGAGCTGCTCTTAGGTGTGTGTCCCGTGGTTCCTGCAGAAACTGACTTAGAAGTTGTATGGTAAAGCACAAATCTGGTCTTGTGTGGGCTAGAAAGCTTATTTTCCCTACCAGTTTTCTGTACATCAGAGGATCTTTTAGCAGGTTTCCATGTTCCTTTAACAACTTGGTATTCAGTTCTAAAGGACCTGTTGTGTTCCTACTGTTTTCACAACCAAAATCTTTAACAAGTTGTTCTGCATATTGTTTTTGAGTCACAATGATGCCCTGAGCAGTATGTATAAAATGCATGCCTAGGAAATAAGTGATTTGCCCCAAATCTTTGATTTTAAAGTGTTGTCTAGCTCCTATTTTATTGAGTGAATCATATCTGTGTCACTGCCTGTGAGTATTAAGTCATCGACATATACAGCCAGGTACACGGACAAACCATTTCTCTTTCTTGAGAATAGGGAGTAATCATTCAAGGACTGTTGAAAACCAAAACTAATCAGAAAATTACTTAGCTTTTCGTGCCATTGCTTCGAAGCTTGTTTCAAACCATATAGGGATTTCCTAAGCTTGCATACTTGCTGTGTGTCTGTATTTTTATACCCCAAAGGCATTTCCATGTAGACTTCTTCCTTTAACTCGCCATGAAGAAAAGCGTTATTAATGTCAAGTTGAGTTATCTTCCAATTCCTTTTACTGCTGACAGCAACCAGAGTTCTAATGGTGGTGAATTTTATGACGGGGGAGAAAGTTTCTTGATAGCCTATTCCATGTCTTTGTGTATATCCCTTAACGACCAGCCTTGCTTTGTGTCTTTCTAGTGTTTCATCCCCCTTATATTTTAGTTTGTAAACCCACTTGCATCCTATTGTTTTCTTTCCTTTTGGAAGGTCCACTATCTCCCAAGTTTGATTTCTCTCTAGGGCTCTAAACACCTCTTTCATAGCATTTATCCATTCCTTACTTTGGATGGCTTCATAGTAGTCATTGGGTTCTTTTTCCCTTTCGATGATAACAGTGGCTGCTAGGGTTAACTTGCCTTTATCTAAGGGCTTGGAGCTGGATGTAATTTGGATGGTCTTTTCAGGAACAAGCATGGAACATAATGTAAAACTACCATTTAAGCATGCTGTCTCTTCTGATTTCTTATGATTTTCAGGTTCACAGATGTTCAGGCGGTTATTTAAGATTGAGGAAAAAGGGTCCAGAAACTTAGCTGGTTTATATGCTTGTGATGTAGATGGTGTGGTGGACTTTCCAACGATGTAGTCTTGGAGGTAAGTCGGCTGACTTCTACTCCTTGTAGACCTTCTCAAATCTGGTGTGCTGTCATGGGGTTGTGTTCGTTCTTCTGTTTGTGTCTCCTCTGTTTGTCTCTCTTGTGCTTCTCCAGTGACCTCAGTCTGCTCCTCGTGTTGCTATTCTGTTTCTTCCTCACATGAAAATGGGTTAACATGCTCAAAAGGAAAATCAGAAGGCAAGAAATTATTTGCATCATTATTGTTCATGCTTGTTTCCTCTCTAATGGTGTTTCTGTTTTTGTGTGGCCCCCTATAGGGGTAAATATTTTCATAGAATCTGACATCATGATTAATAATGATCCTATCGTTGTCTAGATCCAAAAGTTTGTAACCTTTTTTATTAGGTGCGTACCCCAAGAAAACAGATTTGACAGACCTAGTCGAAAACTTGTCATGGAGATCTTGATTTATATGAGCAAAACTTAAACATCCAAAACACTGAAGTTCAGCATAGTCGGGTCCTTACCATATAAAACTTATAAGGGGAAACACCATTCAGAGAGTCTAAGGGCATCCTATTAATGGTGTAAACTGCAGTAAGAACGCTTTCTCCCCAGAATTTTGAGGGTAAAGAGGAGTGAATCATCAAACTCCTAGCTGTCTCCAAAATGTGCCTGTGCTTTCTTTTGACCACCCCATTTTGTTGGGGGGTGTAAGCACATGTCATCTGGTGGACTATCCCTTTCTGTTTTAAAAATTCTGTAGTGGTTTTAGAACTTCCAAGTTCATACGCATTGTCAGTGCGTATGACTTTAACATTCTTTCCAAACCGTAGTTCTATCATACTCAAAAAGTTTATAAGAATAGAGAAAGCATCAAATTTAGCAGAAATGAGATGGACCCATGTGGCCCTAGAGGCATCATCAACAAAGGTAACGAAATAAGAGAAACCATCATGTGTTTTTATTCTGTATGGGCCCCACACATCTATATGAATCAGATCAAAAGCATTTCTACTCGTAAGGCTCTTCTTTGGGAAGGGCAATCGATGGCTCTTTCCCCTATTACAAGATTCACAGATGAATTGTTTCTTACAAGTTTTTCTATCTAACAGCTTCAGTTTATCTAACTTTCTTGTTGGCAAATTCCCTAACCTATGATGCCATAAGGCAAGGATGTCATCACAATCGAATCCTCTAACTAGTTTGTTTCTTGACACAAGCAGAGGCTAAGATGTTCACATTTTCCTGTTTCCAGTCTAGATCAAGTAGGTAGACCCCTGTACACGCCTATTTGTTCCTCGGTTTGATTTCTACAGTCCTGAAAGAGGCAATAAGAATTATCAAACAGAAAGCGCACTTGCATGCTTTGTGCTAGTTTTCCTATGGAGACCAAATTAAACTTAAAAGATGGAACATGGAGAACGTCATGAAGAACTAGTTGGTCACATATTTTCACAGTTCCTATACATCGAACCATTTGTGGGTGCCCATCTGGCATGGCTACTTGTTGTTCATTTTCATGCTCCATAATCTCAGCAAACATATCTATATTAGAACACATATGCTGGGAGGCACCTGTATCTAGGATCCATTCAACATTCCTATTTCCTCTAACATTTCCAGTGTGCAGGCAAGAATGCATTTCATCAGAATTGTCAAACAGCTCAGGGAAAACAGTTAGACAGTTATGTTTGTTTTCAGAAATTCTCATTCAGACACATTTTAGTAGGCAATTCAGCAAGAACAGATACGAGAACAAGAGATAAATGTACTCCACCACAATGAGTTATTGAGTCATGAAAAACAGTCAGGGAGTTGTGATTATTCTCAGAATCTACCCAAAAACATAATTTCTCACAGTTTCCAGGCATATTAGCAGAGATAGATGAGAGATTATATTTATTTTGGGATTGCAGTTTTGTTTTACCAATGAAACCGTAGGACGCATTCACAGGGTTTGAAACTGCATTTGCAGATTCTCGCTCCTTGGCAAAGTGAGCAAGGATTTGGTTCAATTCCTCTGTGGTGTAGGTTCTTGCCGTCTTCTGGTCTTTAGGGTTATGGCCTTCATTTTCACCATTCACAGTGGCAACCAGCTTCTTGTTCTTCGTCGTTCTCCAATTTTGAGGGTACCCAACCTTTTCGAAGCATCGGTCTTCTGTATGCCCATTCTTTTGGCAGTGGGCGCAGTGAAGACTCTGACGTCTAGGGTTTCTGGGTTACTTCTTGAAATTGGGTGAAAAGGAACCCGTCATTTCTGCCGTGAAGGAGATGTGGCCCTTATCTTGCTCCGTGATTCTTTCTTGCGTCATTCCCTTCTGTCGCTCATCCTGGATGAGAATACAGTAGATTGCTCCATCGATGGTAAAGGTTTGATCATAAGTATATTGCCATGAACGTTCGCATACCGTGGGTGTGCTCCCATGAGAAACTTTACTGATCTTTGAGTTTGAATGTATTCCTGGAGCTTCTTGCTGCTATCGCAAGAACAACTAGGGATAGGATTGCAAGAATCCATCTCATCCCAGAGCTTTTTCATTCTCGTATAATACGCGCTCACTGAATCATCTCCCTGTCTTTTACCGGCCAATTCTTGCTCTATGGTGTAGAATCTTGCTGTGTTTCCCTCCGCATACCTCGCATTTAGTTCAGTCCATATTTGGGCTGCGGTTTCGCAGAAAACAACCGACTCCGCAATGTCTTTATCCAAGCTGGATAGAATCCAAGAAATGACCATGTCATTGCATCTTTTCCATGCCCGTGCATGAACCTCGGAATCTGTCGGCTTCTCCAATGTTCCGTTCACAAAACCGATTTTGTTTTTCACTGATAGGGATATTAACATGCTCCGCTTCCAGGTGGTGAAACCAGGTCCTCCACCATACTTATTGTCGGTGAGAATCGTCCCTGGTGTGTCGGAGTTTAACACCCACAGTGGGTCATTCTCCCTTTCTTCCGTCGATACTCCATTGGCTAAAATGTTGATAGGGAAGTTCCTTATGGTATCCTAGGTTAATTGGCTTAAATTCAATATTGATGGTGCATTAAGCTATGTTTCAGGGACTGCGGCCGCTGGAGGTGTCTGCAGGAATCATCTTGGACAATGGATTATGGGCTTCGTGATGGCTTTTGGAAAACAAGGAGTCCTTCACGCAGAGAGTAAGGTTATGCTTAAAGCTACTTAAATCATCAATGCAAAGTACTTCACCAATGTAGAAGTATGCTCAGATTCTCTGGTTCTTGTGGAGTTGTTTTACTATTGCCCGCAAAATTATCCTTTGAAACCATAATTACTGAATGTAAGAAGTTGTCATGTTGTGTGGGATGTAGTGTTATGTTCTCCCCTAGAACTTGTAACAAAGTTGCTTATGTATTAGCTAACTTGGGTTTGAGATGAAGTCCAGGGAGTTACACTCTTAACTCCCCTCCTGTATGTGTTCAACCTCAGTTTGTTGAGGATTTACGCTTTGACTGATGAGTAAATAAAAGAAGGTGATGCCTTCGCTGTTCGACCAAACAAAAAAAATCCAACTCAATATCTCAAGTCGGGTATGTGAGACTATAATTTTGTTGTAGTAATGTATGTAATACCCCGGATTTTCTAACATTTTATTAGGTCAATTTTTTTACAATTCAATATTTATATTGATAAGCAGCGGAAACAAAACCTAATCCGGAGTATTACTGCCACACTCGCAAAAGAACGAGTGTGAAGCCTAAACAATTAACTAAATAACCAATTCATTATTTTTGACAAGAAAAACCAATGTCCATAATAACAATTTCTTAAAAATGCACAAGTCTTAAAGCCTAAAATAAAATTCAATAACAAATAACTAGCCCATGTGGAGTCGCCTTCCCAAACCCCAAGGACTTCATCAGTACCTGTGGCAGAAATCCAAACAAACATAGAAAGAGCCACGATAAAGTCAGAAAAACTGAGTAAGCTACCACTTCACTACGTAAAAATCATTTTCTCTTTAGAAAACATTTTTAACAATATAACCACACAACATACAACACATCTCAACAATATTAACACACAACAACAAAATTATCATAACTGTAAAATACTTCACATTGGATTTCTTTAGTAACCCAAAAATATATTAGTCGGATTATTTTAATTATCTTCCTTGTCCCAACGTGCAGCCAGGACAAAACAACTTTACTTTCTCTTTGGGTACAACACGCAGCTGTAACCCGGACCCCAACACACAGCCGGGAATCCAACCAAGCCACTAAATCCTTAAGTGTGCACACCCCCAATAGTTCAAAGGACTAAGGAGTAGATCTAGGGCTAACTGTGTCCTAGTGCGGCCCACAGTATCTCAAACTTATGCGTCCTAATGCGGCCCGCATTTATCATCTCATTCATGTGTCCTAATGCGGCCCACATGCACCATGGTTTTCTCCTCTTAAAAATTCTTTTATTTGTTATTATTCTTTACCATATAATCTCATCAAAATCCACATATTTCACCATAAATAAATTATGATATCATCTTTATTGAATAAATAATTCAATTTTCACAAAATCATTTCGTTAACGATTTCACAACAATATCAGTTGATCCCATAAATAAACTCATAACTATTTCCATCAATCTCTTTTAGAAAATATATTTAAATAACCACTGATATCCATTACAAAACAAAATAACCACTAATATCCATTACAAAACAAATCACTCACACAAGAAAATGAAATTATCACTAACACTTAATGCTTCAATCTCAAACAATGATCACACACAAAATTCACATTCACGTGAAAATTCATTATTATAAATATAATAAAAATTAGTGAACGCAATAACTTACCTGAACTTTAGGCGAAACTAGCACCACAAATTAACTGAAGAATTAACCACTACTCTTCGCTCACAGATTTAGAGCCTAAAATAATAACTGGTATTTACTGGATACCCGGACACCATATAAGGGCGGCTGACATCACCGATGATTGTATTGAAAGAGGGGATGAATCATGAATTTGTATGGCTGATGCGGGTGTGAGGGTAATAAGATTTTGCAAGGGAAGTGATTATATATTTTTTCAATTCCTGCTATTACGGTGAGTGAGTGAGGGTCTCTTTAGTTTTTTTTTTCTTTCTCTTTTGTGTGTGCGAGCGAAACGAGTGGAGGGTTGTGAGGGTTTTTCTTTTCTTTCTTGTCCAACATATGAGAGGGATGGATGAAGAGCGTGAAATATTTGATATTAGAGGAATTGAAAGATTTCTAAGAGAGATGACAAGGGAGTGTGATGTGCAAATCAAATGAGATAACAAGGTAAGAATTTATAGGAGACGGAGGGAAACCAAAAAGATAGGGAATATAAACTATTTAATTAATCAAGTAAATTAAACTGCTGAAATGAATTACAGAAAACCAAAGGTTTGGAATTATGAAAGTTTAAAAGTAGTGTATTAAATAAAGTAGGAAATTCAGAAAGTTAGTATTAATTCATTAAATAGAGTTAGGAAACTTCATATAATAAATCCAATCAATTAAACGACTTATTAAATCTAGTAAAATCAATAATTGCATTGATATCGTATTATTATAACTACATTATAAACATTAGTAACACCCTAGAAATACAAAAAGTTAGAATTATTAATTAAATAAAATCAGAAAACACCAAAGGATGTAACCGACTTATTAAAACTAACTTATTTAGTGTATGTAATAAAACCAATAGTAGTATTTAAATCGTAACATTATAATTATTATAACTCCATTATAAACAAATAAATATGCTAAATAATTAGAAATACACAAGGATCATTGTTATGACATTAAAAATCACAACCGATTTACTTTTAAAATATGTTATTTTATTAACACGAATTATCTTTATTATATAGTATGCTCGTAAATTATAGTATGATACTCATAAACTATATACTATGCTTGTGAACTAATATACTCATAAACTACATAATAAATGTATTTTAAATCAACAGTACTATTTGAATCATGTTATTATTAGTATTATTATAGCTCCATTTTTAATTAATAAATATACCAAGCTAGCTAGAGAAATACACGCATCATCAATACGAAGATAAAAATCACCACTACCATGATTGTCTTTATTAAATACTGTATAATATGGTCGTAAACTATATAATATATTTGTAAACTAGAAAATAAATGTATTTAAAATTTAGGGGTATTTCAGAAAATACCAAAAGATGTCACTGACATATGATAAACTAACTTATTAAGTGTATGTAATAAAATCAACACTATCATTATTATAAACAAATAAATACACTAAAATAATAGAAAATACACATGGATCATATTATGACATCAAAATCATAACCGACTTATTTTTAAAACGGATTATTTATTAACACGAACCACCTTTATTAAATACTATATAATGTGCTTGTAAATAATTTAATGTACTTATAAACTATATAATATACTTGTAATCCATATAATATAAATGTAAACTTTATAATATATTGATTTTAAAATTTAGGGGTATTTCATTATTCCCCCCTCAAAATAAAGCTTCGTCCCCGAAGCTCGATCTCACCCCATTAACAAGTGGTCCTACTAAGAAATTAATCAATTATAGCTACTTTACACTAAGATTTATATCATATCACTAACCATAATAAATTTGGTTATTGCAGTCTACCTCCCTTAAAATAATATTACGTCCTCGTAATTAACTTAGCAATTAACTCATACCTAAATCAAAGAATGAGGGACAATTAGATAAGATTTTGAGCTACAAGAAATCACGCCTAAGTTCACAACCACAAGACTATAATTCATTCAAATAAAATTCCAATCATTGCCAATAAGATACAACTCAATATGGAATTTCAATCAACAAACATTCATTTGATATATCGATCCTTCTATAAAAGGAATTACTACAAATCACAAAATTCATAACATTATCACTTGAGCATCATAGGGTTTTAACATTTCATAAATTTCATCAAATTTGACTCATAACTAAAATCTTCACTTATGCCTTTGTGTCAACATATACCGCAATCAATATTTCAACATATCAAGCATAAAAAAAACATTCAATCATAATCACACAAAATATCTCAAAATGCAATAAAAACAAAGAAAGCATTAGAAACTAATTCCCCCCAAAAGACGGCTTGTCCAAATTTTAATCCTAAAATAATTATTTCATTTTTATATCTTTCTTAACCTATTTTCAAGCCGGTTTTGCTCTGATACCACTTTGTAACACCCCGGATTTTCTAACATTTTATTAGGTCAATTTTTTTACAATTCAATATTTATATTGATAAGCAGCGGAAACAAAACCTAATCCGGAGTATTACTGCCACACTCGCAAAAGAACGAGTGTGAAGCCTAAATTAACTAAATAACCAATTCATTATTTTTGACAAGAAAAACCAATGTCCATAATAACAATTTCTTAAAAATGCACAAGTCTTAAAGCCTAAAATAAAATTCAATAACAAATAACTAGCCTATGTGGAGTCGCCTTCCCAAACCCCAAGGACTTCATCAGTACCTGTGGCAGAAATCCAAACAAACATAGAAAGAGCCACGATAAAGTCAGAAAAACTGAGTAAGCTACCACTTCACTACGTAAAAATCATTTTCTCTTTAGAAAACATTTTTAACAATATAACCACACAACATACAACACATCTCAACAATATTAACACACAACAACAAAATTATCATAACTGTAAAATACTTCACATTGGATTTCTTTAGTAACCCAAAAATATATTAGTCGGATTATTTTAATTATCTTCCTTGTCCCAACGCGCAGCCAGGACAAAACAACTTTACTTTCTCTTTGGGTACAACACGCAGCTGTAACCCGAACCCCAACACACAGCCGGGAATCCAACCAAGCCACTAAATCCTTAAGTGTGCACACCCCCCAATAGTTCAAAGGACTAAGGAGTAGATCTAGGGCTAACTGTGTCCTAGTGCGGCCCACAGTATCTCAAACTTATGCGTCCTAATGCGGCCCGCATTTATCATCTCATTCATGTGTCCTAATGCGGCCCACATGCACCATGGTTTTCTCCTCTTAAAAATTCTTTTATTCGTTATTATTCTTTACCATATAATCTCATCAAAATCCACATATTTCACCATAAATAAATTATGATATCATCTTTATTGAATAAATAATTCAATTTTCACAAAATCATTTCGTTAACGATTTCACAACAATATCAGTTGATCCCATAAATAAACTCATAACTATTTTCCATCAATCTCTTTTAGAAAATATATTTAAATAACCACTGATATCCATTACAAAACAAAATAACCACTAATATCCATTACAAAACAAATCACTCACACAAGAAAATGAAATTATCACTAACACTTAATGCTTCAATCTCAAACAATGATCACACACAAAATTCACATCCACGTGAAAATTCATTATTATAAATATAATAAAAATTAGTGAACGCAATAACTTACCTGAACTTTAGGCGAAACTAGCACCACAAATTAACTGAAGAATTAACCACTACTCTTCGCTCACAGATTTAGAGCCTAAAATAATAACTGGTATTTACTGGATACCCGGACACCATATAAGGGCGGCTGACATCACCGATGATTGTATTGAAAGAGGGGATGAATCATGAATTTGTATGGCTGATGCGGGTGTGAGGGTAATAAGATTTTGCAAGGGAAGTGATTATATATTTTTTCAATTCCTGCTATTACGGTGAGTGAGTGAGGGTCTCTTAGTTTTTTTTTCTTTCTCTTTTGTGTGTGCGAGCGAAACGAGTGGAGGGTTGTGAGGGTTTTTCTTTTCTTTCTTGTCCAACATATGAGAGGGATGGATGAAGAGCGTGAAATATTTGATATTAGAGGAATTGAAAGATTTCTAAGAGAGATGACAAGGGAGTGTGATGTGCAAATCAAATGAGATAGCAAGGTAAGAATTTATAGGAGACGGAGGGAAACCAAAAAGATAGGGAATATAAACTATTTAATTAATCAAGGTAAATTAAACTGCTGAAATGAATTACAGAAAACCAAAGGTTTGGAATTATGAAAGTTTAAAAGTAGTGTATTAAATAAAGTAGGAAATTCAGAAAGTTAGTATTAATTCATTAAATAGAGTTAGGAAACTTCATATAATAAATCCAATCAATTAAACGACTTATTAAATCTAGTAAAATCAATAATTGCATTGATATCGTATTATTATAACTACATTATAAACATTAGTAACACCCTAGAAATACAAAAAGTTAGAATTATTAATTAAATAAAATCAGAAAACATCAAAGGATGTAACCGACTTATTAAAACTAACTTATTTAGTGTATGTAATAAAACCAATAGTAGTATTTAAATCGTAACATTATAATTATTATAACTCCATTATAAACAAAAAAATATGCTAAATAATTAGAAATACACAAGGATCATTGTTATGACATTAAAAATCACAACCGATTTACTTTTAAAATATGTTATTTTATTAACACGAATTATCCTTATTATATAGTATGCTCGTAAATTATAGTATGATACTCATAAACTATATACTATGCTTGTGAACTAATATACTCATAAACTACATAATAAATGTATTTTAAATCAACAGTACTATTTGAATCATGTTATTATTAGTATTATTATAGCTCCATTTTTAATTAATAAATATACCAAGCTAGCTAGAGAAATACACGCATCATCAATACGAAGATAAAAATCACCACTACCATGATTGTCTTTATTAAATACTGTATAATATGGTCGTAAACTATATAATATATTTGTAAACTAGAAAATAAATGTATTTAAAATTTAGGGGTATTTCAGAAAATACCAAAAGATGTCACTGACATATGATAAACTAACTTATTAAGTGTATGTAATAAAATCAACACTATCATTATTATAAACAAATAAATACACTAAAATAATAGAAAATACACATGGATCATATTATGACATCAAAATCATAACCGACTTATTTTTAAAACGGATTATTTATTAACACGAACCACCTTTATTAAATACTATATAATGTGCTTGTAAATAATTTAATGTACTTATAAACTATATAATATACTTGTAATCCATATAATATAAATGTAAACTTTATAATATATTGATTTTAAAATTTAGGGGTATTTCAATGTATGATGTGACTAGTAGCGATTTAAAGGTCTTTCATGCGATGACAACTATGTCACCTTATACTTGTGTCTTAGTCAGAGGCGGAGACAGGGGGGGGGGGGGGGTGGGTGTTCAGCCCCCCCCCCCCCCCCCAACTCCCTTGGGTACATGTTGAAATTAGTTCTAAATTTTTTGTTATATAGTTTATTTATGTTATTAGATATTTGTTCGCCCCTATAACATTTTGTAAAATATCACTATGAAATCACTAAATTATATATTTATTGTCAATTTTATTTTTATTAATATGTAATATATGTTCTAGCAATAAAGTCTAAAGTAAACCTGATTGTTATGTCAGTCTTAGTAATCATGTACCTCTACTATCCATAATACAAGTGCTTTAAGTTTTTTATTACATATTTTACAAATTAAATTAATATTAGAAATAATTTTAGAAAAAAGAACTACTAGTTTACATCTATTGTTCTATATTATTGACATTAAGAGAAATAAAAAAGGTAAAACAAACTTCTTTATTTATCAATTTATGTATTTCAATTTTAATGTATTTTTTATGTTAAATTATATATCTAATACAATATTTTAATATATAATTATATATTGAATTTTTATATTAATTATAAAATAATTTTTTTTAATATATAATTAATATTATTAAAAAAAATCTCGCCCCCCTTACAAAAAGTTTCTGGCTTCGCCCCTAGTCTTAGTGAAGACTGAAGTAGAATGTTGGGTGGTAGTAGATGGTTTGCAACCATAGTGGCCTTTAACATGCAAGTTGATAAATGTTTGTTGTCTTGAGTTAGACACATTTTCTTGGTATTTAGACATACAAGGATGTCTTTATTTGTTCACATTTTTAACCAACTCATGAGCTAGACATGTAGTTAGAATGATGACAAATGAACATTATTAGTTTTTTGGTTACTAGGAAGATTGGTTTTGATTATCTTTCAAATTTGTAAACAAAATTGTTTGTAATTTATTAATTCATACTTACTTAGAGTCAAAAGTACCAAATTGACATTAATATAATGTATCATATATAATATGAGGTGAAAATTGTTTCTTTAAATCAATAAATATTATGATAAACAAAAATAATTATGTTGACAATGTTTTAGCCAACATCAAATTTCACGGCTTTCTTGAAGGGGTGTGCATATTTTTATACTTAAATTTTACATCTTTGGTTATGTCAATTTTGTTTCGATGTTATCTTAAGCTTGCATATTATCATACTTTTACATTAAGTTTGTTTATGATTTATACTTTATTCCAACTTGATTGTACTATAAATATACTTACAAGTTACAAATAATACTTTTTTTGTTCTTATAATAAATTTGCATATTTCTTGCTGATAAATGTGTGTTCATTACTTAGTCCTAATGACTAATCTTATCGTTATTTTACTTCCATTCCACTCATGTGATGGGGGAGCTAGAAAATTATGTTAAGGGGGTATGAACTTTTTTAATAATGTTAATTAATATTTTAGAATTAATTTTTAAGTTTTTAAATTAATATAAATTTTCAATATTTATAATAATATTGGGAAATTTCATGAAATGCCACTATATTTTTGGCTAATTCATGAAATGCCACTAAAAAAAAAAGAAAGTCACGAAATGCCACTACATTTTCTGAAAAGTACATGAAATGCCACTATAGCTAGAAAAAAGACAAAAATACCCCTACTAGTTAACAAAGTACTTTTAAAGTTCATAAAATGCCCCTAAATGTTGAAAACTAACAAAAATTAATATTAAAACAATAAAAATATAAAAATATAAAAAATTAAAAAAAAATTATAAAAAATTGAAAAATTAATAAAATTAAAAATTAAAATTGAAAAAATTAAAAAAATTAAAAAATTAAAAAAAACTAAAAAAACTAACAAATTAAAAAAATAAAAAAAATAAAAAAATCAAAAAATCAAAATAAAATGTCATATATTAAAAAATAAATATTTCATTTTTTAAAAAAAATTATTCAATACCATAAAAAGAATATTAAATTCTAAACAAATAATTTATACCAATATAGTACCATAATTTATACCAAATAAGTACCAAAATTTTAATCATACATTTTTTAATTATTACTTTCTATCAATTTAGATTATTTATTTCTTCATAGTAAATAATTTTTTTATATTGTTGATAAATTTTAAAAACTAAAATTTCTAAATATAATAATTTTATTGGAAATAGAGTGACTGAGAGTATATATAATATACAATATTAATAGTAAAACTTGTTTGAAATGTAGAATAAAACGTTTTCAGAATAATAATATGCAACTTATTTGGATTTTAGTTTTCAAATTTTATTAGCAATATAAAAAATTATTTACTTTAAGAAATAAATAATCTAAATTGATATACAACTTATTTTTTCTTTGGTTACAATTACTTGCTCCTAATAAGTTGCATATTATTATTCTGAAAACTTTTTATTCTACATTTCAAACAAGTTTTACAATTTAATATTGTATGTTATATATATATATATATATTCTCAGTCGCTCTATTTCCAATAAATTATTATATTTAAAATTTTAGTTTTAAAAATTTATCAGCAATATAAAAAATTATTTACTTTGAAGAAATAAATAATCTAAATTGATAGAAAATAATAATTAAAAATGTATGATAATAATTATGGTACTTATTTGGTATAAATTATGGTACTATATTGGTAGAAAATTGAAATAAATTATTTGTTTAGAACTCAATATTCTTTTTATGGTATTGAATAAATTTTAAAAAATGAAATATTTATTTTTTAATATTTAATGATATTTAATTTTTATATTTTTTAATTTTTAATTTTTCAATTTTTTATTTTTTCAAATTTTTTATTTTTTAATAATGTTTAATAATTTTATAATTTTTATTATTTTTATTTTTTTTATAAATTTTTATAATGTTTTTATATTTTTGATTTTTTTATTGTATTTTAATATTAATTTTTAACACTTAGGGGCATTTTATGAACTTTAAAAGTACTTTGTTAACTAGTAGGGGTATTTTTGTCTTTTTTCTATCTATAGTGGCATTTCATGTACTTTTCAGAAAATATAGTGGCATTTCGTGACTTTCTTTTTTTAGTGGCATTTCATGAATTAGCTAAAAATATAGTGGCATTTCATGAAATTTCCCAATAATATTTTAACATTTGGCAGAAAAAGTAAATTAAAATTAAAATTGAAATATATATATATTATAATATATAGATATATATATATATATATATATATATATATATATATATATATAATATGAAGAAGCTTGTTTTACCTTTTTTATTTATTTCAAGCTTTAAAAAATTGGAAAACGAAATTATATGTTAATACTAATGTTATTGAACAATAGTTTTGAAGTAATTCTAATATTATTTTAATTTGCAAAATCTGTAATAAAAAATTAAAATATTGTATTATGGATATAAGGGGTACATGATTAATAAGACTAACATAATAATCAGTTTTACTTTTGACTATATTGCTAAAATAAAAATATTAAGAGTTTTCTTATCAAATGTAGACTAAAAATAATTTATTTACAATATAATTCTAAAATAATATTACATTTTAATAGAAATAAAATTGATAATAAATAGAATTTAGTGATACTATGGTGATATTTTACAAAATGTTATGGGGGCGAGCAAATATCTATTAACATAAATAAACTATACAATGAGTCTAAAGAGCACCTCTGATATTTTACACAAGTTAAGTAGACTGACTCATTTGGCATGAGAGAATAGTGTTTTCTAGATTTTTTTTAAATCATAGAAATAAAAAATAATGTAAATTTTCCTTATTATTAGGTTATAGGTAAAAAAAAACATATACAAACACAAGTTTCAAATTACAATTGTAAAAACTTAAGCTCCATGCTGGCTGTGGGGTTCGAACCCACGCGCACTTATGTGCAGAAGATCTTAAGTCTTCCCCCTTAACCACTCGGGCAAACCAGCTAATACTAAAATTAAAGTTTCAAAACATAATTAAGTAAAGGAATATTTTAATTTATATATTTTTCATATTTTAAGCTAAACATTATTATTCTTCACAATTTTAAAATCTAAAACTCTTTTCATAAAAATCTAGAGTTTTATTATGTCAGATTGTAAACTTGAAGGAAGAAAAATGAGAGAAACAATGCTGGTTGTGGGGTTCGAACCCACGCGCACTTATGTGCAGAAGATCTTAAGTCTTCCCCCTTAACCACTCGGGCAAACCAGCTAATACTAAAATTAAAGTTTCAAAACATAATTAAGGAATACTTCAATTTATATAATTTTCATATTTTAAGCTAAACAATATTATGTCCTGAATTATATTTTGAGAGGCAAATTCCAGGGGATTAGAATACTAATAATAGAAGTGTTGCAAAGAAAAAACCTTTCTATTAAACTAGTTAGTTGGTAGCTTGTTTAGAAATATCTGTGGGGTTAAAAGTAAAAGTAATGAGCATTGCAAATGATATATGATAAACATAGAAAAAAAGTGTGTTGATAGTAAACCTCAAAAATTTCGAAGGACATAATTAGTTTTGACTAATGTATTAATATATCCAACACTCCACCAACAAATCATGACCTCTTTCCATTGCCAATAATTCAAGGTTGGTCAAAATATTCATTTTTAAAGTAATGTGCTCATGCCCCTTTCACAATATTTTAATGTACAACCATGACATAGTTCACATCTAATTCAGTTCCTCGACATTCAATATCTTCTTCATGTAATTATGATATAATGGTGAATGCATACTTATGTTTTTGGAGGAAGTTGAAATTTCTATGTACAAGTAATCAAACATAGAAAATATAAATATCATGGTGACATGAGTTAGTCTAAGCAGAATAATACATTTTGTAAAAGATAAGCTTCACAACTAATAAAATATTTGCTTTTAGTTTATATTTGAAGTAAAAATCTCTAAGCGTATGATCATTATATTTAATCACCAACATGTTATACTATGATGAACATAATATATTAGTTAAACTATAATATAGTACCTATGGAAGGTAGGACCCAACAGATATAACCGATTATTCATGTTGGATCTTTTCTAGACAACTTTTGAAATGTATAGTCACATTTCAATAGATCAAAATCCAACTAATTATCTCAAGTTGGGTATATCATACTGTAATTTTGTTGTAGTAATGTATGATGTGACTAATAGTGATGTAAGGATCTTTCATGCAATGACAACTACGTCACCCTATACTGTATTAAGGAAGACTAATTAGAATGTTGGGTGGTAGTATATGGTTTGCAACCATCATGGCATGACATTTAACATGCAATTCCATAAATGTTTACCATCTTGGGTTAGACACATTTTGTTGGTATTTAGACACACTAGAATGTATTTATTTGTTCACATTCTTTAACCAACCTGCGAACTAGACATGTTTGATGGTGATAAATGAACATTATTAGTTTTTTTGGTTACTAGAAAATTTGGTTTTGTTTATCTTTCAATTTTGTAAAAAAATATTGTTTGTATTTTATTCATTCATACTAACTTAGAGTCAAAAGTATCAAAATGGCATAAATATAATGTATCTCATATAACATGAGGTGAAAAATTGTTGCTTTACATCAATTTATATAAATATTATGATAAACAAAAATAATTATGTTGAAATGTTTTAACCAACTTCAAATTTCACACCTTTATTTAAGTGGAAAACAAACCATTTCTTAATATGCATATTTTTATACTTAAATCTTACGTCTTTGGTTATGCTAATTTTGTATCGATATTATCCTAAGTTTGCATATATTGTCATACTTTTACATTAAGTTTACATATGATTTATATTTAGATCCCAACATGATAGTACTATAAACATACATACATGTTGCAAATAAATTGTATGCACACATGCTGATATCGATTCGGAAACAAACTTGTTGATCCTTGCTAGTGATGGTGTTTGCAAGGTACATGATCATTCTAATAAACACGGTGCCTTTAAAGAGGGAGTGGGAAGGAAGTTTGTCATGAAACTATTGCTTCCTTGTAGTCCTCTTCCCAAATTTAAGTAGTAGTAGTGGTTATACGCACTTTAATTTGATTTTTTATAGGTTATATCAAACGTGGAGGCGATTGAAATGGCAAGAAAGATCAATGACACTTTGAAGGTTGCGAAACAAGTAGTGTTAGAAGCTGATTATCAAGGCTGCAAGGATGATATCTCCTGTATCGTTGTGCGTTTTCAATTTTATATAGATTAGAATTAGTGGAATTATGTGGTTATGTGTAAAGGAGGAATACGAGATGTATAGAACTTTTATTGATGCTGTATGTAAAACTTACATATGCACTGTACCGAGAATGTATATATATACACTCTAGATTTACAATTTGATAAAACAGAAAATCTAAGAAGATAAAAAACAAACTATCAAAATTGATCTTTACTTATCATTCTAATAATAATAAGCAAAGTAAGTGATATGGGCCTAAGTAATTGGGTTAGTAAAACTAAGCCCACTTACTATTCCAATACCCCCCTCAAGCCGTAGGGAAGCTAGGTTACCTAGGCTTGTATGTGTGTGATGACTCATTCCCATGTGTTGTATCTGATCCTGTATCTGATGCCCGGAAGAACTTTAGTCATCATGTCCGCCAATTGTGTTGAAGTGTGTGTATAAACCACTTCTACTAGACCTTGTTGTATTTGATCACGAACAAAATGACAATCTATCTCGATATGTTTTGTTCGTTCATGGAGAACTGGGTTCCGAGCAATATGAATCGCCGATTGATTGTCACACTTTACTGGAATCGGAGTTATGTTAGTAACTCCAAGTTCATGAAGAAGCCGTGTCAACCAAGTAAGTTCAGCTGTGACACGTCGTAAAGATCGATATTCTGCTTCTGCGCTAGAAAGAGAAACCGAACCTTGCTTCTTAGTCTTCCAGGAAATAGGGCTGTCACCGAGGAAAATATAGTAACCGGAAACAGACTTGCGCGTATTTGGACAGGCGGCCCAGTCGGAATCACAATAAGCTAGAAGGTTTAGGCTACCCTCTTGCTTCTTACGTAGGACAATTCCATAGTTCATAGTCCCCTTGATGTAACATAAAGCATGCAAAGCTGCTTGCATGTGAACATCAGTGGGTTGTTGCATGAACTGGCTCAGTACTTGTACTGTGAAACTAATGTCGGGTCTTGTGTTAGACAAATAATTCAGCTTTCCTACCAGTCGCCGATACATGGTAGGATCTTCCAGACTAGTACCATCACCGTGGAGAAGTTGTTTCCCGACAATCATTGGCCCTTGCACAATTTTAGCATGTGAACAATCATACTCTTCAATTAAATCGTTGCAGAATTTCCGTTGTGACAAAATATATCCATTATTCGTTTGAATAAACTCAATACCGAGGAAGTAATGTAGACTGCCTAAGTCTTTGATCTTGAAATTCAAATGCAAGGCATCTTTAATGGAGTCTATATCCTTCTGGTTTGCTCCCACCACTAGCATATCATCTACATAAACACAACGAAAATCATTCCATGATCACTTTCCTTATAGAACAAGGAATAATCGTTTTTAGATTGTGTGAAGGCAAGAGTCTTGAGAAAATGTGCTAGCTTAGAGAACCACTGCCGGGAAGCCTGTTTAAGACCATACAAGGACTTCTTTAAACGACAAGCTTTATTTCGACCAACAACTTCCAAACCGAGAGGAACTTTCATGTAAACTCTTCATCTAGGTCTCCATGCAAAAAGGCGTTGTTCACGTCAAGTTGATTGATTATCCACCCATTGTGAAGCGCAACAACAATGAGCGCGTATTGTTGTCAACTTAACAACAGGAGAAACGTTTCTGTATAATCCAACCCATGACGTTGAGTAAAACCTTTTGCTACTAACCTTGCCTTGTATCTTTCCAGAGTTCCATCTGACTTGAGTTTAACTTTATAAACCCATTTACAACCGACAACTTTCTTTCCCTTTGGTAGATCGACAACTTCCCACGTGTCATTGTCTTCTAGGGCTCGCAGTTCATTTTGCATGGCCATTCTCCAATGATCATGGAGGATGGCTTCCTTGTAACTATACGGCTCACACATGTTCATAATGCCTGTGTGTTCGGTGGTCAAGAGAGCAATGGAAGTAGAAGGCTTGATATCAGTTAAGCTTGCACAATCTGTTATAAAGCCTGAGTGTTGCTTTTTGTTTCCATATACTCTCTCATCCAAGACTTCCTGAAAAGTTGCATGACAAACATAATCCTTGAGATAATTTGGTCTATGTGTTTCTCGACTAGAACGACGAAGGCCGTCCTGTACAACGTCTTGGACATTTGTGACTGGCTCACTCGGACTAGTGACTGAGTCATGTTGCTCAACGGTTTGTCTACTCACAGTAGATTCTTCTGGACCGGTGGCAGGGGTCACGTCGTCTATGTATATAGACGATCCTCCGCTTGCATGAACTTCTTCGTGATCAAAGAGTGTGTTGTATCGCTCAATACCTTGTTGAAAAGGAAAGGTATGAACATGAAATTTGATATCACGGCTAACCTCAATCTTTTTGCTGACAAGACTCATGACTTTCCAACCCTTTTTCCTTGGATTTATCCCCAAATAAACACATGCTTCACCTCTCGGATGAAACTTCCCACCCTTATGGTGAACAATAGTTTTGTAACACAAACAGCCAAAGGGTTTAATCTCTTCATATGATGGCCTGTGACCGTGTAAGCTTTCAAATGGCGTCTGACCATTCAAAACCTTTGTGGGCAACCTGTTGATTAAGAAGGTTGCATACAATATGCATTCACCCCAATACAGAAGAGGCACGTTAGACTGAAAAAATATTGCCCTGGCTGTTTCAAGCAGATATTTATGCTTCCGTTCCACAATTGCATTCTGTTGTGGAGTATAGGCACATGTTGTCTGATGTATTATCCCTTCCTTGGCATAAAACGATTTCCCTTCGTTAGAACTTCCAAGTTCCTTTGCATTATCTGTTCTAACCACTTTGACTTTAGCCTCAAATTGTCGTTCTACCATCTTGAGAAAATTAACGATGGCCTCCCAAGACTCACTCTTCTGTTTAATGAGATGGACCCAAGTTGTTCGGGTGTAGTCATCAACAAAGCACACGAAAAACTTATACCCGTTATGAGTATCTGCACTGAACGGACCCCAAACATCTATATGTAACATTTCAAAAACTCTCTTGCTTTTACTATTCGATTTATCAAAAGATAGTCGCTGAGCTCTTGCTTTGTAACACACATCGCACGCAAAACTAGAAGGAAAATCTGCTGTTTTTATTAATCCCATCTGGACAAGTTTAGTATATGGTACATGGCCTAAACGAATATGGATTTCCTCGGCCTTTGGATTAACTCCCGTAACCGAAAATCCATTTCTTGATCCACTATTGTACTTAAACCACGATCCATAACCTGTTGGCCCATTCCTTCTGCTCCGCATCGGTTTCTCTCCTTAACCCAGCTATCTGCTCCGTTCTTGTCCAAAACATAGAGCCCAGTTTGATTTAGCCCGATCTTTCTAGTCATCCCTGTTGTAGGGACCTGGAGAAAACAATACCGAGAATCAAAAATCGCAGAACATCCATACTGCCGTGTAATCTTCCCCACCGAAATCAAATTAAACTTGAAATTCGGAACATACAAAACATCCTCGAGACAAATTTCTTTCCCGATTCTGATATCTCCTACCATGTCAACAATTTGTGGACTCCCGTCTGGCAAAACCACAGTCGATTCTGCTCTAGGTTTCTCCAATTTTGAAACAAAAACCTAGCCCCCGACATATGATCGGTGGCTCCCGAATCAATCACCCATTTTCCATCTATACTATCGCATGAATCCTCACTCAAAAGACATCGATTGTGAAAAATACTGAGAGCGTGTTTACCTGCAAAGTTGCAGTGATTTGTTTCTGATTTTGAAGCGGCGACTGTACTGCGAATGAGTTCTGAGATTTGCTGGAGTTGCTTCGATGTCAAGCCTCCGTCATCTTCTTTCTCGGTCTCACCAGCTGTCTCTTGTTCTTTTACAGCGTTGGCATACGCCTTCTTCTTCCGAGCAAGGACAGCATCCCTACCATGGAGCTGGTAGCATTCTGAAGCAAGGTAGCCTGTCCTTTTACAATGGTGACATTTACGCTTCTGGTAACATTCTTCAGCGTTGTGGCCATTCTTCTTGCAAAAGGAGCAGGTAACCCTTCTCTTTTCCCCTTCTGTTTTTCTAGGGTTTCTCGTTGTTTCGCCGCTGCTATGGGAATAAAACGACATAGCATCTTCTCTGGAAAAATCCTTGCCCCTTTGTTCCTCTTCTTGTATTATTATCGAAAAAGCCTTTTCTAAAGCAGGAATTTCCTCCATCGCGAGAATTTGCCCTCTGATAGCCAAATAGTCGCGATTCAACCCCATAAGGAATTGAACTAGTTTATCTCTGTCTCTAGCTTTCTTGATAGCTTTGCTAATACCACAAGAACAACCGGAACATTTGCAATGCTCCGGGGGACATGCTGAATCTAACTCGCCCCAAATGTTCTTGAGTTTGTTGTAGTAGACCACGATTGAGTCGTCGCCCTGCCTTGTTTCTGATAGTTGCCGCTTTAAGTTGTGAATGACCGCTAAATTGCTACGCTCATACCTTTTACAGAGCGCATCCCAAATTTCAGCGGGATCATCAAGATATCTAACTCCCTCTAAAACAACTGGATCGAGTGCCGTTTTGAGCCAAGAAGTCACCAAAGAATTGGCTCTCACCCATGCGACGCTCCGAACTGCATCGTTCTCTGCCGGTTTTTCTATCTTGCCTGTAACAAAGGCGTACTTGTTTTTTGATTTCAGGGCGGTAGCCATGTCCATCTTCCAGCCCAGAAAACCAACACCGGTGAATCTTGGAACAAGACTCAGACCGGGATTTTCAGCCGCATGAACGTAAAGGGGGTCATTGACATCAATTACGTTGTTACTGTTGTTGCCAGTTTCGGATACCTTCTTTTTGCCACCGGGGTCATCCATTGTTGAAGGCGACTATGTGAAAAAGGATCTCTCCTATGCTCTAGATACCATATTAGAATTAGTGGAATTATGTGGTTATATGTAAAGGAGGAATACGAGATGTATAGAATTTTATTGATGCTGTATGTAAAACTTACATATGCACTGTACCGAGAATGTATATATACACTCTAGATTTACAATTTGATAAAACAGAAAATCTAAGAAGATAAAAACAAACTATCAAAATTGATCTTTACTTATCATTCTAATAATAATAAGCAAAGTAAGTGATATGGGCCTAAGTAATTGGGTTAGTAAAACTAAGCCCACTTTAATATATATATTATATATATATATATATATATATATATATATATATAAAGTTGGAAGAACTAATTTATATTATCTTGTAGTAGTTTCCTAATTTGCCTGTGTGATTAAAGTCAAAGCTTTTTTGTGTTATTAGGGTTGGGTTTGTCTTGTCTTTGTGTTTGTCTTTCCTTTTTGGGTTTTGGCTTTATATATTATGAGGTATAGGATACACGATGATGGGAGGAGTCTCTCTTGACATTCTCCGTAAGTATTTGTAAGATTCTAATACCTGGTTTTTGGGTGTTGGAAAACTAATTAATGCTTCAAGGTGGATAGTAGTGGGTGTTAGGTGGTAGCATATAATTTGTTTCATTTTATGTTGCATAAAATGTATGATTCCTGTTTAACAACTTTGTCGAGTGTGTGTGGCTTAATATTGTTTATATGTTTTTGTTTTCTCTAAGGGGACCTTAGCCATTACCATTCATTGCTTTTCTATTTATGCATATGTTATTGAGAAGTTAACATCTCATCGCCCTATATTTTCCCATGATGATCAGCTTTGAAAAAGTTTCATCTTTTTTCCCATTTCTTCCTTATTATCAATCATCAATCAGAAAATAAAAAAAAAAATCTTTTTCGTGTTCTGATTCTATCTTCTCTCAGCTTGTTGTTGTCCTCATTATGCCCTCCCTAATGATCAACAGAATCATCCACTAAACATCCCTACAACGATTTTCCCTCTCTCAGCAGGGATTATGATTATGGAATCAACCCGGTCATATCCTTCTCCTCCTTACACTAATAACGGGCAACCCATAACAACATTTTGGTAAAAAAACAGTGGCAAATCAGATTTGAGATCGATTAGATTGATCAGCAATTAATAGCATTAAAATAGTAATTCATTCTTTGTCAATAAATTAATCAATCTATGGCGGAGAAGTGGTTCAGTTTCACGGCATCAAAGGACTGGTTTTACCGATACTTCTTCAACGTGATGGGACTACGATCTGTTTCAACCGATCTCGGCAGTGGTACCAGTATGCATTGTTGGGTACCCAAATCACTGAAACCATCAAAACCGACCTTGCTCTTAATCCACGGATTCGGTGCCAACGCAATGTGGCAGTACGCAGACATGCTGAGCAATTTCACACCTAAATTCAATGTCTATGTCCCTGATCTCCTCTTCTTTGGTAGATCCTACACCGCCTTACCCGACCGCTCAGAAGCCTTCCAGGTAAATTATTAATTTTTCTTAACAAACTCATTTGCTGATGAAGAAATTTCAAGAACGCTTGTCCGTCTAATGTAGGCGCGGTGTCTGATGAAGCTGTTGAGTATACACGGTGTGGATAGGGTGAGTTTTGTCGGGATAAGTTACGGTGGGTTTGTAGGATACAGTTTAGCAGCGCAGTTTCCTAAAGCAGTTGAGAAGGCAGTGTTGTGTTGTGCGGGTGTGTGTGTGGAGGAGAAAGATATGAAGAACGGGCTGTTTAGAGTGAAGGATCTGGAAGAAGCGAAACAGATACTGTTGCCACAGAATCCTGATAAGTTGAGGGAGTTAATGAAGTTCTCGTTTGTAAGACCGGCGAAAGGGATACCTGATTGGATACTCATGGATTTTATTAATGTTATGTGTAAGGAGTACGCAGAACAAAAACGGGAGTTGATTGAGACAATTCTTAAAGATCGGCAGCTTTACAATCTTCCTGAAATTACTCAACCGACGTTGATCATATGGGGTGAACAAGATCAAATATTTCCTCTGGAATTAGGATACAGATTAAGGAGGTACAGTTTGTTCATCAAATATTCATTTTACTCATGCGTATCTCAAGATGGCAAGAATCATATATATTTGGTTTTGTATTATGTTACAGGCATCTGGAGAAGAACTCAGAGATGGTAGTGATTAAGAACGCAGGGCATGCAGTGAACATAGAGAAGTCCAAGGAGTTTGTCAAGCATTTGAAGTCTTTTCTAATTGACGACTCACATTCAAGATCATCCCCACCACTCACCTCACCATCATGATTTATCCACACACATAAGCAAGGAAGAGAAGAGTCAGATTCAGTACTGTACATAGGAATACTAATGGATACTGTAATGAAAATACGATACCAATGGCATATGTACGTGTTCGTTTCTTCTGTGGACATAATGTATTAGTGGTAAATACTATTTTAATGAATGTGCAGTGCGGGGATGCTATTGAACAAACCCCAATAATGTTGAGAAGACTGAGTGTGACTATCTAAGGGGCAAAAGGAAATAAATCCCGGAGTCAACAAATATGGATCATCTATACGGAT
The DNA here is from genome assembly GCA_023374045.1 of Limonium bicolor. Lineage (NCBI taxonomy): Eukaryota > Viridiplantae > Streptophyta > Magnoliopsida > Caryophyllales > Plumbaginaceae > Limonium > Limonium bicolor. The sequence goes on along the minus strand of CM041777.1, from coordinate 63,255,654 downwards.
TAGCATATTAATGAACAAAAACATAAGACTTAAAAAACAATGATTTCCTTGACATTAAGCAAGGATCAATCTGAAAATCTAAATAACCCAAAAAAATTTTCTACCAACCTAACACAATAATAAGTATCACAGAGCAGCAAAAACATTCCATCATATTTAGGCAACGTCGCCATCCCTCAACTTCAATCTAATACAACGTCGTCATTCCAATAGATCAAAATCCAACTAATTATCTCAAGTTGGGTATGTCAGGTTGTAATTTTGTTGTAGTAATGTATGATGTGACTAATAACGGTTTAAGGTCTTTCATGCAATGACAACTACGTCACCCTATACTGTCTTAGTGAAGACTGAATTAGAATGTTGGATGGTAGTATATAGTTTGCAACCATCATGGCCTTTAACATGCAAGTCCATAAATGTTTACCATCTTGGATTAGACACATTTTGTTGGTATTTAGACACACTAGAATGTTTTTATTTGTTCGCATTCTTTAACCAACTCATGAACTAGACATGTAGTTCGAATGGTGATAAATGAACATTATTAGTTTTTTGGTTACTAGAAAAATTGGTTTTCTTTATCTTTCAATTTTGTAAAAAAAATAATTTTTTATTAATTCATATTTACTTTGAGTCAAAAGTATCAAAATGACATATTAATATAATGTATCTCATATAATATGAGGTGAACATTGTTGATTTACATCAATTTATGTTCATGAACTAAGGGAGAACTTGGACAGAGTCGGTTCCCAAATTTTGCCTGCCTTTACTTTGTTTTAATGGTTTGACTCTGTCGAGATACACTCAAGGCTTTGCCATCATCAGCAACAAGGGGAAAATATTGGAACCCTATGTGTTGTAGATGATGGAGTTTGTCCATGCGTAAAGAGTCCATCAAGGATGATAGTTAAACCTGTTGCTACAAACACAGAAGATGACCATCGACTCTGTACCAGAAAGAGTCTATCAATAGAATGGACCATACGATTGTAACCTATCACAGATTTTAAGGTCCAACTTGTTCCAGCTTTTCCCAATGTTCTAACATCTTCAGCCAACTTCTTTGCCCCAAAAATTGGAGTCACAGCCTCAAGTACCTGTAAATTGAGTAAAGTTTGAAATTTATGCTAGAAAACGGTCAAGGCCCCAAAATTTCAGAAACAGAGTCCATCAATGGCTCTAGAGGCTTTGATATCTAAAGGCTGGGATTATCAGTTGTAACGTGGGTCTCCTGTTCGAACCTATAAGAATCTTGAGATAAGCTTTTGTCACGATTGTTAGCTCTATTTTCGAGTGCTTCATTGTTAGATTTGTTTTAGGCAGTTCCTAGTTTCATTCTCACTTTCTCTTGAGATGATCAGAAATTTAATTGGATTAGTGAGAATTTTACTAAGTAGATTTTGCCTACTTAGTGAGCAGTGCATACTCTTTTTGTTAAAAGTAATAAAAGGATTATATATTGTGTACTTGCATCTGTCAATTGACTTTGATTGTTACATTTCGATCAAGATAGTATGTCCGAGTCCAACAACCTAGACAGACTACGTTAGCCCCATCGATCCTATAATTGGTATCAAAGCCAAGTTGCAGACAAACCTACTACATCAATATAGCAGATCTTCTCTACGACCAGAACAATGATATTCACTTTGACATCTTCAGAGAAGTATGTACTGAAAGCGTCAACTTCACCAATCTGAAGAAGGACTCTGACGATCCAGAGACAGAGTCTTCGAACCAGATCTGCCTCATGGCTCATGAACTAAATGACTCAATGATTCTGGACAACGAGGTAACAAGATCCCATCTCGAAACTGATCTTCACAAAATTACCCTCAAGGGATTTCTTACTCTTATTTCCAAAATCATTACTAACACTAGTTCTTTGAAAGCCAAATATGTTAAGCAAATTTCAGATCTAACAACAGAACTAGAAGAGTCAAAGATAATCAATAATGCTCTTAGAGACAAGGCACATGAATCTAGAGATATTGCCTGCTCATTACGACCAGATCTTCAAGAATTCGTCTCCATGTAGATTCCCTTCAAAAAGAACTAACTGAAGCCTAAATTCTAGTTGAATCCAACCGTAAGGAGCAGAAGGAGTCAAGGATTCAAATCGACTCTCTCAAGAAAGATCTAACTTTGTTTGCTGATAAGTGTTGTTCCATACAAAATGAGTCAAACAACACTGAATGTTAGAATAAAAACCTGAGATCCACTATTGAGCAACTTAAGAAGCGTATAAAAGAAAAGGATGACGCTCTTTCGTTGAAACTAGTAAGTTTCACAAGCATGTCTCTCTCTAAGAGTTTCTAGAGAGGGAAAGTTCTAAAATCAAAGAGGTAAGTGAAGATCGTGACAAACTCCGAAAGGAAGTTGAAAGACTCTCTCAGGAAATAGTCAATCTTCGCCTCGGAACTGGACCCACTCCATCCAATCTTGAGTGGCGCAAAGGCAAGTTAAATCTTCCCAACAATGTCTTTAAACCCAATAATAAAAGCAAATGACAAAGACAGAGGGAGAAGTTTGATTTTGGTGGAAAAGCAATAAAAAATATGTGAATCTCCCTCCTATAAATATTTGTGCTTGTTGTGGTACCTTTGGTCACAAAGACTCTACCTGTGAAAAGTTACACAAAGATCTCTCGTTTAATGTCAAATAAATTAATCTTATACGTGAGGCACGAGAAAAGTTGAAACAATTTGGTTCAAAAAGGGAACCCAAGTATATCTAGGTTCCCAAAACTAGCAAGTGATTTTTTTGTAGGTGGAAGCGATCAAGGAGATAGACTATTTGTACTTGGACAGTGGGTGCTCCAGACACATGAGAAGAACTCCCAACAACTTCAGCTCACTTTCAACCTACAAAGGAGATAAGGTTACTTTGGGTAACAACAACCAAGAAAAAATCATTAGAGTTGGATCCATAGGTAACCCCTCACAATTTAAGGTAGATGAAGTTCATTTGGTAACTGGACTTCAACATAGTCTTTTAAGTATTTCTCATATTTTCGACATACTTAATTTAGTTATCTTCTCTTCGGTAGATCATAATTATTTATAAAAGACAGGTTCTTTCAAAGTGAAAGTTATCTAAGCGTTCAGGTGAAGCATCAATCACTTGATACGCCAAGCCGAGAACTGGTCATACAAGTAGACTCCATCTATGGACCTGGACCTTGTGCGAAAGTAAGCAGATTCCTTCTACGAATCTTGTCAGAAAGCAAGTAGATTCGCATTTCTGAAGACTACAACTCCATCTTGCTGATATCATCACCAAGAGCATGTCCACTCCCATGCAAACACCCGACATACTCCATCGAGACACGGATGGAGTCGGTGTCAATGCCATAGAGTACAGAGGCATGATAGGGTCTTTGCTCAATCTCATTGCCAGTAGACCTAACATACTTTATGTGGTTTGTTTGTGTGCACGCTTCCAAGCAGAACAAAAACAATCCCAACTTAAGGCTGTGAAAAGAATCTTTTGGTACCTCAGGCACCAGCAATCTATTTCTATGGTACCCACGTTCTTGTGCTTTTAACAAGGTTATAGTGACTCAGATTTTGATGGTTCCCTTTTAGATTGACAGAGTACTTTTGGCCATGATCAATTCCTTGGTTTGTGCCTAGTGTCACGGTCTTCCAAGAAACAAAATTTTGTTGCTCTTTTCCACTGCCAAAGCATAGTACGTTTCCGCTGCAGCATGCTGCACATAACTACTCTTGATGCGGCAACAACTGGAAGACTATCATGTTCTGCAAGATAATATTCCCATTTACTGTGACAACACTAGTGCAATCAAAATATCTAAAAACCCAGTTCCACACATTCGTACTAAACACATTGACCTTTGGTATCACTTCCTTAAAGATTGTGTTGAAGAGAAGCTTATTCAAATCACATTTGTTTCAACATAAACCAGCTTACAGATGTATTTACCAAGTCACTACCTATCACCAGATTCGAGGCACTCCGTTCAGAAATTGAAATTACTCAATCGATGTAATACAGGTAGTATCTCCTTTCCCCTTGGTTGTAATGATTAGTAGGTGTTGTTTGCAATTTGTTTGAGTCAATCTGTGTTCTCATATAGATATGTTGTGTTTGTTGCATGTGTTTCTTGGTTGTCTTCCTTGAATGTTGGGATCACTATTATTTTAGCCAGATTCGCAATATTTTTTGGACCTTGGAATTGTATGAAATGAAAGAAATGAAACGACAAAGGAAAGGTAATCCGCTAATTTGGAAACAATCCCAACGTGCTTAAATGGTTAAATATTTATGACTTGCTCATGTAGAATTCAAAATTCTTAAAAACACAAGTGCATTGACGAGGGGATAATTACAGGTTATGAGTATGTGGCATTGAAAGGTATTGTAGATTAGGACATTACTTCTTGCCCCTTGTCGTCCATGGTTAGTGAATGTGAATAGAAAGTTAGGTTCAGTACAATGTCCAGGTTGAGCTAAGACTCAAAATGTGTCTTTCCATTTTTGCAACAATTTGTTCCATGTGTGTGCGCTATAGACACAGTGTATTTGTTTTTTGAACCTATGGACTGACTTACTCTTTTGCAAGCTTCCCCTGTTGATGATTGCAAAAAGGGAGAAGCGGTGTATCTCTGTCTTGTTGAAAACAGGTTATTTTTGTTTTTTTTTATTAGTTTGTTTTTTGTGCTGCGCTTAGAATAGGTGGCACCGTGGATTATTTGCTGGCTTAGTTTATGTTGAACTATTACGTCAACTCCATGAATCGTACATAGTCCAAATAATTCATCGTATAGTTATTTTACTTTCATTCCACTGATGTGATGAAGCTGGCGAATAAGTTGATTTTTTTATGATATGATGTTCTTCATATGTTAGTCATGGCTAAAAGCTCAAAGAAGCAAGACCAGGATGATTGAGAGCCATTAAAGAGCAGCTATAGAGTAATGGAGAAAAGGACTAAGTTAACAAAAAATGTAAGTTAATTACCTATAAAAGAAGGAAAAAACGCACACAAGACCTATTCAGACCACATATGAGTCTAAAGAGCACCTGTGTATTTTACACAACTTAAAGTAGATTGTCTCATTTGGCTATAGTCTAAAGCTACATCTTCAGAATTTGAAATCTTAAGCTTTTTTCGTACAGTCTTTAGTTTTATTTCCAATCTTTTTTTCATCGTCTCAATGTCTTCGCTACCTCCATTTGTTATTTTCATCACCACGTAAGTAGTGTTCTTTTTGTTTCGAGATGGGATGTAGTCCTAAACTCTAATTTGTTTGTGCGATGATACATGGATCATTATAAAAGTAATGGTTCTTTGCACTTATGCATAGTTTCTAGATAAATTTAGTTCTATTTGGATTATTAGCATTATATGATTAGAGCTAGGAATTTAAAATATGGATTTCATCCGTTAAGGTGAATAAAGTGAGGCGCAATCTGTCAGGCAAGTGTTAGTGCTGGCGAAGCTGGAAACGACACTAAGAAAAGAAGAGATCCTCTAGCACCAATTATCAAGGGAGAAAAGTAATAAAAAACTGGATATGAAGAGCGACAATTAATAGAGCCCGAAAACATCTATCAGCAGTTAAACGAGGTGTCGAAATTGTGAGAAATCTAGAAGGTATCAGGAATTCAGTGGTAGATTATTTTGCAGTATTATTCGGATCACCAGGTATTCCAGAGATTGTCTCTCTAGAACCGACTCATATGCTAGTTTCAAATGAAGATAATCAAAGTTTTGAATCTATCCCAAATAGAGGAGAGATTAAGCGGGCAGTTGATGCTTGTGATGGATCGAAATCTCCTTGCTATGATGGCTATAACTTGAACTTCATTAAGAAAATGTGGCCAGTATAGATGAAGAGGAATTTACTGAGGAAGAGAGGAAGTTCTTTACATCAAGCAAACTGGGACGTGGACTAAATATGACATTGATAGCTTTGATACCGAAAAAAACGGAAGCAGTGGCCATGGAAGACTTTAGGTCCGTTTCACATGGTGGGATGCATTTACAAAGTAATATCCAAAATAATGGTCGGGCGACTGAAAGAAGTGATCCCTAAATTTATTCATGAAAATCAGTCAGCATTTGTGGGAGGAAGAAACATATTGGAAGGATCATTTATAGCCAGTGAAGTTTTGTATTGGCCTAGCCGCGAAGACGAAGAAGGGAGTGTTGTTAAAACTGGATTTTAGGAAGGCATACTTATAAGTGCAAAATACATCTACTTTTAGGGTTTTAATTCTTCCTATTTTCATAACAATTCTTGTCGTATTTTTCATTTATCATATGTTTTTCCTTAGAATTATGTTTTGATGTGAACTGATATATTTTATGTGTCTAATGTAGTGAAAAGTCTAGGAAATGCATATAATTTCTCATGAGGATTCTAACGCAACAAAAGGGGAGCAAAACAATGCTAAAACGAAGAATCTAAGGCCCGTCGAAGTTGTGTCCGACCTTGCATTCGGACCTACAAGGCCAGACATATGCCGAGTCAAATTTTAAAGCCGTCCACACATAAACGCGCCCGGACTTCAGATCCGGACGCATGTACGGATGCGTCAGACGAAGAAACATCGCGCGACATTTTCAAAGACGTCCAGACTTGTTCATCCGGACACAAGTCCGGATGCGACCGCCTCAGTAATTCCTAACACAACGAATTGATAGAAACAAAGATAAAAACTTTAAATCAAACGATCGCACAACGCGTATATATATATATGTAGGGCCCAATCTGAAACCCAACCCGAACCTAACCTAAAATTTTACGGATGAGGGTCTTGATTAGTAACCCATTTATTTATTGGGTTGGGTTAGGGTAATAAGCTAATTTTATGAGTTGAGTTAGGGTAGAGATCTAAACCTAACCCAACCCGAAACCTAAAAATATATTTGTTAATAATAAAAGAACAAAAATATTAATGTATATATATTACTTTCAAACCAAACTTTGCCTTAGCCTTAAGTAGAAAATATTTTACCAATCAGCCTAAGTCTAGTTGGACTATCCAACCTTTTAAAATATCACACACTTCATTATGTTAATCAAACAAATTGTCCAACCAACTCAGCATATCAAACAGTTATTTTGAGAGTTTTGACTTCACATCTTATTTGTTTAGTTTGACTCAACCAGCTCTGCAGTTACTGATGTGAAGATAACTACTTCATAATGTTGTTATTTATGAATGATAACAATTTTTAGCTTTTTGTAAATGATATAACACAATTGATATGTTTAGATGATGTAGAAGGGTGAACAAAAATAGGAGATTTATATGTCCGTGAATGATAATATACAGCAAGATAAGTATAGTACTTTATATCTAGTAAGTTCTAGAAGTAGCTACAGTATTTTGAAAAGTGGTTCATCAAATACTATCTTGGGGATGAGAGTATATCAATTAAATATGTTGTGCAATGTTATCCAGCGGTTATGAAAAGTAGCTTTTATACTTTGCAAAGTGGTCTATCAAAGTAGCTATTGTACTAAACGTATACTCCCTTTTGTTCTTAATAGACAATTTTCTAGCACAACACACTGAAATTAAGGAGACAATTTGAAAAAATATTTTAGCCTTATTTTTCTATGAGGAATAGGAGAGTTGTTGGTGTGAGGAAAAAAGTAAGAGTTAAATATGGAAAGTAAGTGATAAAAAAGACCAAAACATCTTATATTTAAAAACAATGACAAGACTTAGAATATCATCTATTGAGAACAGGATGGAGTACAATTTAATCTCATGTAATGTGATGGGTTATTGTTTGCTTAAAAAATGGTTGGGTGGGTTGGGTTGGGTTAGGGTTTAAGGATTTTAAGCGGGTTGGGTTAGGGTCAAAATTTTTCAACCCATCTATTTTTGGGTTAGGTTGGGTTAATGATATTTTAAATGGGTTGGGTTAACCCAAATTTCTAGGTTTATATATATATCATGTTAGGGTTGCATAATTGTGCATGTTCCCGCAGGAGAGCGGCCTTGCGCCTCCACCACATTCTCTCAATTTTCAACTCATGTACAGACCATGACCTTACTCACACCATCATCGACCACCACCTTACCAACACCACCACCGTCAACCACCATCATTCACCACTCCACCACATACTAGAATTCCACCATTGTTGCACCGACGTGAAGACAAAGGCGGAGCGGGGAGTCGGAGTCAACTTGGTAACTAGAGTTTTTTCTACCCTTTATCTAATTTCAATTAATATCTTTCTCTGTAATTTTTGTTGTTTCTAGATTTATGTTAGCGTAGTTAGTTTAGCTCCCCCGGTTGGGGTAGCAAACCATAACCTAAAATTTATTTTGTAATCTTTTCGCTAGTGCATTAATGCATTAGTTTAATTTGAGTTCATCATGTGATTTAACTCTATAGCTAATTATTAAAGCAATCTTTGTAGTTTTCTAATCAACAAGTGAGAGCTGAGATAGATAACAAGACATAGGAAGTTAAACCTGATTAGCGACTAGAAGCATGATACTGCCTATAGGTTAATCGGTCTCTAATAGAATGTTCTTTATGTGATTAGTTGTATCTGTATTAGAGCATTAGTCTATTGCTAGTTCTAGCATCTAGTTAGGATTCGTTAGACCTAGTCATTGATTAATTATTTATAGTTTTCGAGTTTATTGTAGAATTGGGGAAGAGTTTATTAATAGATTAGAAAGTGAAGGCTTGCAGAACAATCCCCGGTGCTTCCTTTGATTTAGAAGTTTAATCGTTATTTATTTATTCAGTTTATTTTAATTATTTTATGTTTGTTTATTAAGTCAGTAATTTAGTTATATTAAGAAAACCTCAAAAAGTGATATTTCCTGTTTTTTTTTAGTTTAATTTACTTTCTCAGTTAATTAATAATTTGTCAGTTAATTGAACGAGGTCCCTGAGATAGACAACCCCACTTAATTCACTATTTAGCAAATAGGTACACTGCCTAGGTAGAGATAGTCACAAATTTCTGCTACACATAAGCCAGTATTTCTCGGAATTTCATTGATGACATGTTACAGAAGTATGGCTTTGGTAATACTTAGAAAAGCTTGGTATGGAAGTGTATGACAACAACATAGATTTCAGTGTTGATCAATGGTTCTCCAACTAAACCTTTTGCTCCAAAGCGCGGGCTAAGACAGGGGGTGTAACGACCCCAAGACAACCCTGGTTCTGAGACCGTCACACGCTGCACACTTATTATCTAAGATACATAAGACTACACTCACGATACACAAAATAGATACAAATGATCTTATATTATACAAATAACAGTTACAAATCTTGATCATTCACTTACAAAGAGGAAGCTACAAATACATATAGGCCACAAGGCTAACAATTCAAACACAAATAAAAAACAAAGCAACAGACGAAGCAGAAACCTCCTGCCAAAATGCTAAAAGACCTACAAATCAGACGGAGATAGGGGTGATCAACCACAGCTCAGTAGGTGATAAACTTCATCAGCCTGAGCATACTAAAAATGATTTACAAAACATAATATACATATAAGTATACACATAGCAAGTTTAAAAAAAAATCCAAAGTAGAAGACCTTCAAAACAAACTGAAGTCCAAAAACATAGCAAAGCTAAACAGAAATCAAAACAGATAGTTAACATCGGAAGGCATTTCAGAAATCTGAAGTCTTTCAGAAGTCAGAAGTCACACGACACGCTGTCAGAAGTTCAGAAACAAAAGTAGAAATAGACAAAGACAAAAACCACGATTCATAGTGTTCACAAAACTGAACGTTCTCAAATCAGAGCGGAAGTCATACAAAGTGGTTCACAACATATCACTTTACAAACAGAAGTGGGGCCCTAGTTCATAGCACTCGCATACAGAAGGGCGAAGGCTCTATGGATCAAAAGATCCCACAACAGAAAGGATAGATATCCTTGGCAACCCCGTGGGTACCTAATAATCCCAGGAAAACCTAAGGAACAAAAAATAGAAGGACGTCTTGCTCATCATGCTACGGGATAACTCGACCTGGTCATCCACGGCTCAACAGGCTCACTAACTAGGTCCAAAAAACATAAGTTTACTTTAAGAACCGAAGTACATAACATAACTGATGTTATTGCCACAACAGAAGCTTAATCTTTTAGAAAAGAAGGTGTTGTAAAATACACACAATGAAGCACAATAGCTTTTCACATAATGAAACCAAAATCGTTGCAGAAACAGAGGTCTCATACACACACTAGCAAAATACAAGAAAGCTAAACATAAGTTAGAGACCAAAAACACACTTTCACAATGGATTAGATATCGGGAACATAACAGATACTTTTGGAACAGAAATACACTCAAACACATACTAAAACATGTCAAAATATCTTATACATACTTAGGGGATCATAACCCCGCAAACGAAAGTTAAAATGGAGCGTAAACTAACATTTTAGGTGAAATCAGAGGGGTGCCCGAATATATGTTTGAACCTACAAGTCCGGACACATGTCGTGACATAAAACAGAGGTGTCCGGACTTGTGTCCAAACTTACAAGTCCGGACGCATGCCATGACACAATACACAGGTGTCCGGATTTGGAAGTCCGGACGGTTGCCGGGTTTGAAATCCAAAAGAGCGTCCGGACATCTGTCCGAACTTACAAGTCTGGACAAAGTCTAAAAGAGAAATATACGAGGTGTCTGGACTTGTGTCCGGACTTGCAGGTTCGGGCACAAGCCGAACTGCAAATCCAGAACCCGTCCGAACACCCCGTTCGAACACAACGATACTGTCAGAAATACAAAGGCGTCCGGAGCATTGTCCGGACAGAAGTTCGGATAACAAAAAAATTGTAGAATTTGAAGACGAAACAGAAGGAAACCAGTGCCACAAAATCACCATGAATATATATAATCTTTCCGTAACAAAGTAGTCAAATCAAACACATTCCCACAGGGTTTTAGCAGAGTGAAAATGAAATTTGAAATCGAGTTAGATTCACAACGAAATCATAGAATTAATGAGACACATTCAGAAACAAAAATGAAACCTAGAAGCCCCATGGGTGAACACACCCAAGCTGAATCCATCTACAACCTACCTCAAATCAGAACCATTGCACGACTATGTGGACTCCACAAAACACACTCTTTGAATCCCCACTCAAACTCAACAAACCATTGAATGATCAAAAGTCAGAACCAAAATCAAGAACAAGAGAACTAAACGAAGAACAAATCAAATCCAAACTCACAATTTACGAACTTGAAAGACGATAGACGACAGACTCCCATAAGCAGACTTCCCGAACAAACATTAGAATCAATGGAGGGAGGGAAGAAGAGAAAAGGAGCAAAGGGAGAAGAAAGGCAATATGGGAGTTGAGCGATGGAAAGAAGGAAGGAGAAGATCAGAATTGAGGGAGAAGTAAAATAACATGGATAAGAGAAACTCCCTCCCAGCTTAATAACTTATAATAGCGAAATGACACTCTTACCCTTCCTTCCTTCTAAGTTAATATAATAACAATCATAATGACATAAACTCACTATCCTAAGCTAGAAAAAGACATACGCTCCCTTTGCGAACCAGAAACGAAAAAAACTAGGGCACAACAGGGGACCCCTTGTCACCGCTATTGTTTGTACTGGGAGTGGAATTGTTAAGCTGTCTAATACAATTGTAGTGGACAAGGGACTGTATGGCGGGCTAGAAATTGGAGAGCACAAAGTTAGACTCACTCATTTGCAATTCGCAGATGATATGTCATTATTTTGTAAGTCAGAGCAAGAAGAACTAGCTAAGCTGAAACAAATAATGTTGGTGTTTGCAGAAATGAGTGGGCTAGCGATCAATGGTGAGAGGTCATGTGCTTACTGCATTAATGGTTCAGAAGAAGAAGAATAGATGGTGAAGTGTATTTGGAACTGTCATATTAGCCTACTCCCCATGACATACTTAGGCTGCCCGTTGGGAGCAAACCCAAGACAAGCAGCAACCTGGGAACCGGTCATTTCGAAAGTAGAAAAGTGTTTGGCAAGTTGGAAATCATCGTGTTTGTTAAAGGCGGGGAGGGTAGAGCTAGTTCATTCGGTCCTTCAAGCTATCCCCTTGTATTATGTCAGTTTCTTTTCGATTGCAAAATGTGTCCAAAAAAGGCTAATACAATTAGAGAGACGGTGCTTCTAAGGAAAGAAATCTGGAGGTTCGGCTCCAGTAGCGTGGAGAAAAATAGCCAAGCTCAAGAGGTGGGAGGCTTGGGAATATCAAAGATTCAGATTAAGAACAAAGCATTCTTGGCTAAGTGAAGGAGGAAGTTCATCAACATAATAATTCCCTCTGAAAGCGCACAATCTATTCAATCTACGGGCTTAACCAAAGTCTAGCTATGGTAGAAAATGACCAATTCAACACTCGATTAAAAGGCTTGTGGTCCTTCATTGTAGAAATGTAAGAGATTTGAACACCTGGTTGAAGGAATACTGAAGGAAAATGTTAAGTTCCGCATTGGAGATGGGGAGGATATAAAATTCTAGTATGACCCATGGCTCGATGAAGGAATACTTAAGGATCGATTCAATAGACTATTCTCTGTCAGCTTGCAGGAGGATGAAGTGGTGAAAGATTGGATTTTTGGGATGGTAGTTGTTGGAGATGGAACATCGTTTGGAGGAAAGAATTGTTGGTGTATGTTGGTTATTTTATTTTAGTAATAAATAAAAGACAATATTTATTTGTTAAATATTGGTTTCAACCAACGTTCAAATAAATATAAATAAGAATATTTGTTATTCTTTTATTCCTCTTTATTATTATATGTTGAGATTAGTTTCCTGAAAAACGTGATAGAAACTCTATCAGATACTTTCCCACATAATACAGAGGGTGAGCGGTTTTAGGATTCTTAGGCTGTGGACAGTGAGAGGAGTGCTGTTGTGGCCTCCTCCACCTGGTAGATGTGAAGGATTCAACAGTTGCTGTCAAAGAAAGACAATCCGATTGACAACAAGCAAAAGAACAATCCTGTTTATTCCACTACGCTCAAGAGGTAGGTACCATAATCTATATAAATTTTAACAGTGATATCAAAGCTAGATTTATTCTATTTGTTCATCTATTGCCGAGACGAACTAGAACACCTATCCCGTTCGCTTAATTTTTGTTTACCCTAACTTATTATTCTGGTTATAAAAGAATTGACGATGTCGTTCGTCACAAACGGCCATGCGTGTGCTCTTATAGAATCGACTAATTTGAAAGAAAAAGATTATACCTTTATTATCCGTTTTCAGGCGTAAAACTCATTAATTATATTAATCATATATGACATGTGTTTCAGCCGTGAGAAATTGGATAGATGTGGCATGGGTTTATTTTAATCCGATTGGAATTGAAATACCCCAAACCTTGGTTTGTTGTTTAAACATTTAAATATGGTATATTAAGACTAAAAAGAGTCTTAAAAACATTAGTAAACAATTTAAACCATAGAAAACACATATAAATGCCTTAAAGTCAATTAGGGCTAAAATGTGCTCTAAGCTTGGGATAAGCTTGGGTAAGACCTAATGAGCTTACCAAGACCTTATTTATATACTAATGAACATATTAAACCAATTACCAAAGAAAACCAAGCTTGAAAACAAGTTAAAACACAAAATGTGCTTTAAGGAGTCTTAAAGCACATTTTTGAAAAATTGTCTTGTAAATGAGTTTTGAATGGCTAAATGTCCATCATTACTCTTTAATTAACATGTGTACTATATAGTATCACATTTGGAAGTCCATATCAATGGGAAATCAAAAATTTCACATCTATGTGCCTTGTTTTAGTGAATAGTAACAAAATAAGCAAGTTTATAACATAAGTTTATATAAGTAAGTTAAATGGTCAACAAAGACTAAAACACCCTTAGATGACTAATGGGGGTCGGTTTTTATGAGGTGAGTCACCACCTTGTAAGTTAACAAAATAAATAACAAAAGATAAAGCAAGTTATTATTTGCTTTACTACTTAATATCTCTTAAAAGTGAACTTATCCTCACTTCTCATTTCCCACGGTTCCAAGCTCTCTTCTATCTCTTCTTCATTCTCCATTCACGGTTTTGCAATAGTACCACCACCATTCTTCATCTTCAACCTCTTGTAACTCCTAGCTCACTTTGCCAAATCAAAAACAAAGACCACCATTCTCTTAGTCTCATCAAGCTCTTCATTCCTATCTTCTCAAAATCCCAAGAGCTCCATTTCGGTGCCAAGAGGAATCACCATGGGAGGAGCTTGAGCTCATCTTTTCACATATTGTTGTTCTCTTTTGCTTCTAGGTAAGGAAACTCAAAGAAAAATAACATTTCCTTCATGTTTGTGTGTTGTCCGAAAATCACCATTGATGGTGTCCTTACATTGCTTGTTTTAGCTTCATTTGAATCTTCCAAGGGCTTGGTGGAGTCCTCTCTTGCTACATATCCAAACTCTCTTTCCATTCCAAGGTAAAACAATCATCTTAATGCTTTAAAATAATATATGTAACTAGGGTTTACAATGAGATGAAGCATAAAGCTTGTATACTCATTATATCATTTGTATAATGTTTAGAAGTTGACAAGCAACTAAAAGCCTTGCCAATTTAGTCAAGGAAACAAGAAAGAAGTTTGTGAGGAAAAGAGGTAAATATGCTAACCTAATGTGGTTTAAAGTCTTAGGAGAAATGAGCTTATATTGCTTGTTAAAAATGATCTAAGGAGCCAATGGTGAATGACTTAGAAAAATGCTCTCAAGGGCTTAGTAAAAGGCATATGTATTGTTGGGTGTATTTGCAGGTTAAAGGCAAATGTATTGTGGAAATTCAGTGTTTATGATTTATGCATCTTAAGGGCCTAAGAGCCATGTTATTTAAGGGCCTAAGTGCCAAGCAATTTAATTATGCACTATATTGTGATGTGGTGCTAAATGAGTGAAGTTTTGTGTATAAGAATGTGTTTGATGGATTTTAGTGTTCTTAATTGTTTAATGGTGAAAATAATCTGTTTTGGTTTAGTAATGTTCTAGGAGAACCTATGTCGAAATTTAGGTAATAAACAAGAAGTTCTAAGGGTTTAAAATGAGTTTGGTAAGTTAGAAAATGTTTAGAATGGTTAAGTGCTTTACTAGTGGAAGGAACACGCATTAAAGTATCCTAAGATGTAAAAAGGGCTTAGGCAATGTTCTAGAGGGTTTAGAATGCAAAAGAATGTTTTGGGACATTTCAAGATCATGGTGAGATTGTGTTTAGGACTTGTGCAATGTTGAGGTAAAAGGAAGCAGTAGTTTGTTGTATGGAGGATCTATAAGCTTGTAGAGATATTCAAGGAATTGGTTAGGAAGTAAAGATGCTTGGGAGATGATGTAGTAGTGGTGAGGAAACATTGTTGGCATAGTGGTTATCATAGGTATGAAACACCACTTGGAAAACTAAGGAGAAAACATTATAAGTGTTAGGAATTTTGGTAAGAAATGAGTGAGTGTTTAAGGAGATAGAAAAGGAGTTTCATGGATGTTGTATGAGGGTGTAAGTGTACCAAATGATGTTAGAACACATTAGGAGGCTTTAGGAGAAGTTTGGTGAAGATTTAACAATTTTTGGACATGTTCTGGTGGCGTCCGACCCAGGGGTCCGAACCAAGTTTGGGTCGGACGGCCTATGTTAGACGTCAATAAGTGGTTCTGGAACGGTCCGACCCAGAGGACTTGGGTGGACATGGGTCGGACATGTATGTTCAAAGGACGGTAAATGTTCTGGAATGGTCCGACCCATATGATTGAGTCGGACATGGGTCGGACAAGTAGAGTTTTTCAAACCCGAAAATCACTGGAAGGGTCCGACCCA
Organism: Limonium bicolor; assembly: GCA_023374045.1. NCBI lineage: Eukaryota > Viridiplantae > Streptophyta > Magnoliopsida > Caryophyllales > Plumbaginaceae > Limonium > Limonium bicolor. The sequence continues at coordinate 63,239,815 of CM041777.1, read as the reverse complement.
GTTGGTGGGTCGGACGGTGGGTCGGACAGACCAAAACTTATAAAAAAAACAGTAAAGAATGTGGCAAATGTAGTTAACCCTAGGGGGTATAATATACGTAATGAAGGTTAAGTTTGGGCATTAAAACATGTCATATAATCATGTTAAACACTTAGTAAGTTTGAAGTTAAGTAAGTAATTAACTGACATTCTTAAACATGTATAGAAGTGACCTACGGTGGAAATCAATCGAAGCAAGGACCAAGGTATGGTTTTCTTGCAGTCTGTTACCTACCGGTTTACACCGGCTTGTGTGTTGTCTGTTTTTCTGTGTGTTTATGACGTTATAAGACTTAATCATGTAATGAGTTTACAGTTGTTCATATTATTGTGATGTTATGATGTGACTCATTTCCCATGTGTGTGTCTAACATGACTTACCACTTGTTGTGAATTGTTTGTTAAGTTCCACCGTGGAACTTCTAACAAGTGCTAACTGGGAAGTGAGGAATCCGGTTGTCCGGTCATGCATGTAAGTTTAAGAGTAGATATCTGAATCAGATTCGACTCTTATGTTGTTAAGATTGTTCTCCTCTAATTTGGCGTTCGATCTCCCGCTAGCTTCCTCCAAAGCTTACCTATTCTGACTTATGATCGGTTTAGTGGGAACATGTGTTTGTGTGGTGTGTTCGGGTCACTATATCCGATCCATCTGAGACTTAAGTTACCCGTTCGAATAACAGAACGGTAATGAGTGTGTGTAACGAGCTTAACATGAGAGTGAACCATTCTCTAGGCTTCTTATGTTGTTTAACCTTCTTGGTTTGTGATTGTGGAAAGAGTATCCACTGTGTATGTGATGTTGTGCTATGCAATAAAGTTGTTATGCCATATGTTATGTTATGTTATGTTTAAAATAAATGCCATGTCATCATGACAATTAGTTGCGCGTATCCCGGTAGCCGATGGGCTGCGCGTTAACCATACCAGCCAAGGGTTGCTGACCCCCTCGGGGGCTCCATATTTTTACTGCAGGATGAGGATCGAGGAAGCAGAGTGGCTGTAGATTCTAGGCTGCAGATGTACTTTTGGTTATTTTGGATGTTGAGCCCGGGATGCGCCTGTGCTCCCGTGGCATTATATTTTGATTCCGTTGATACTACTGTGGCGGTATATTGGCAGTTTACAGTGAAGGAATGTAATTAAATACTCGGTATTGTATATGATGTATTTATGGTTTTAGTTCTATGCTCGGGAGTCTGATCATTAGACCGGTACACTTGTATTTATTCTGCCTTGTTAACCACGTGGGTGGTTGACGGCGTTGTAGCACCGAAGCGTTTAGTTAATGTTTAGTTCTCTATTTCCGCTGCGATTTCAATTAGTTGCGAAGTACGATGTAGGGGTGTTACAAAAAGTGGTATCAGAGCGAAGTATCGCTCTGATGACTAGAATACCGAGTTAGGAAACCTAACCACAGTTACCTAAGTGAGTAGATATGTAAAGGTTAACCACTAACTAAGTGTGGAGATACCTTATTGTCGGGAAACGTTACAACCGTTGGAACCGATAAGTGTGTAAGCATAATGCTAATAAGTGTTCGTGTGAATTCAGATGTCAGGTAGACCGCGAGGTCGAGGCCGCGGAAGCGGCATTGGTGATATTGGGAACCAGGGAGAGAACCCTACGGCACAAGCCATGGCCGAAGCTGTAGCGGCCGCCGTAGCCCAAATGGTCCCACAACTTGTAGCTGCAATTCAACAGGGGCAACAGCCCGAAGTTCAACCACCACCGCCACCGCCACGAGAGACCAACTGGGTCAAGGCATTGGCAGACTTGAGACCCCCGTCGTTTCATAGGGAGACCGACCCACGTAAGCTGGAGGCGTACATCTCCGAGTTGGAGACCGCCTACGAGACCTTGGATGTGCCTGCTGGGGCCAAGGTCCGTCTTGCCGCTTACTACCTGAAGGGATCGGCACAAAGTTGGTGGAAGCTTGTGAGAGAGGACCGGATGGCGGATCCTCAGTTTGGTTGGAGGGAGTACACGACTCTGCTGCGAGCCAAGTATTACCCTGTGCATGTTCAAGAGGCTAAGTGCCTGGAGCTGGATAGTCTGAGGCAGGGGGACAAGATGTCGGTCGATGAGTACTATACTACATTCACCGGTCTTATCCACCTGTTACCGGACCTGGGGTACTCGAACCGGGTGCTGGTAAACCGTTTCTACAACGGTCTCAGCCACCGTCTTCGCTATGGGATGGGACCAGCTGAGTATACTACTTTGCAGGTAATTAGAATACAGTGTGATGTGAATAAGTATAGTCTGTAAGTGAATATTAATGTGAGTTTGTGAGTATGTTTTGCGGGGCATGACTGACATCCTAAACTCAGGAGTGCTATCATGCTGCTGCTAAGGTCGAGATTACCGTCCGTCTGAGGGACGAGGAGAATGCGCACAAGCGCAAGGCCACGAGCGAGGGCCAGAGTCCGCAGGGGTACGGGGGAGGAAAGAAGAAGAAGAAGCCTTATCCCCAGCCCCAGAAGAGTCAGCACCAGGGTGACAAGGGCCAAGCCCAGATCACCACAGCTGAGGAGCCATTGAAGCTCACATATGCATACACGGCGAAACCCCTACGCTCTTACCCGCCTAAGGGTAATTACTTAACCATGTGTGTCAAGTTGAAGTGTATGATGTTAAGTTATGAAGTAAGTATTGATTGTGTACTGTGATAGCAGCTAGCACGGGTTCTGGACCGGAGCGCCACTACTACTGTAAGTGGTGTAACGGAGACCACCCCGGCAAGGACTGCAAAGGAAATGACGTGCAGTGTCGTTACTGCGAGAAGTGGGGTCACCGTGACTACGGGTGTTACCGGAACCCCAACAGCAGAGTCAACAAGCCCAAGGGGCAGTGGAAGGGTAAGGCCACAGTGACCACTGATGGCCCGAAGACGGCTAACCAGCCACCCACAGATCAGAGGCACACTGATTCCCAGAAGGGGAAAGGGTCAGGACCTAGCAAGGCCGCCCTGAATGTGGTGGACCGGTCTGAGGCGCCATGACCCTCTTCTAGACCAGGTACCGCCTAAATTGTTGAGTGAAATAAGTGATTGCATACCGCATTTCATGCATGTCTGTGTTAGTGAGTCCAAGTGTATTATCATGTGAGTAAAGAAGTAAAGTATAATGTGAAAGTCACCTAATTAGATAATTATAAACTTAAAGGAGCCTTCAATATATGTTATCCAATCCCACCCACACCAAACCCTGAAGAAACCACCATCAACGTCACCGACTTTCCAATGGAGCAATGTCAGGTTATCCAGCCATGTATGATACTCTTAAATGGATACCTGACACCGGAAGCACAAATCCACATCATCAGACGATGCAATGAACTGGGAGCAAAATCTGGAGGTTTCTATACACCCGAATACCCGAGCGGATCAAGAATGAAATTGAAGATGATGTGCATGGGTAAGGACTGGAATCCTTATACCAAGACATATCAAGAAGTGCGAGCAGAAGATGGAGCAACTGCACCGATGATACCAGAGGAGTTCCTTGCGGTCGTTAACCACGCCGTGGGAATTGCTCAGAAAGTTGAATCAGATTCAATACCAAGTGTTAAAGCGGATTTATGTATTGTGAACTTCTACCAGAAAGGTGGACGGTTAGGGTTACACCAAGATAAGGACGAGTCACCCGAGTCTCTAAGTAAGGGAGTACCCGTGGTGTCTTGGTCCATTGGTGATACCGCAGTGTTTATATATGGCGAGAAGAAGCGTGCTGATCTCACAAGGAAGTTAGTACTAAAATCAGGAGATGTGTTAATCATGGGTGGGCAATCAAGGATGCTATATCATGGCATCAGGAAGATCAAACTGAATACCGCACCGTCGGCAGTGATCAACGCCACACACATGAAACCCGGACGTTTGAATTTGACCTTCAGACAGTTTTAAAGCCTTGTATAATTATGTAATGTGTTAAGCCAGTGTATGTTAAGGATGTTATATATGTGTTAGTTATGTCAACAGTGTAAACCAACGTATAATGTAAGAAGAGTGTGTTAATGAATAAAGTGGAGTTGTTGAAGTATATCAACCGTGTTGTTACCCAATACTTATTAGTTTGCCAATGAATTAGGTTGTGCTCTCAGAACGGGAGGTATACTGAGTGTCTGCAATGAGGCAGAAGCCGGCAAGAGCGGCACAATCCTCACCGGTACCTTCCCAGTCAATGGCGTGGACGCTTCGATCTTGTTCGACTCCGGAGCCTCACATACATTTATTTCACTATCCTTTGCGAAGAGGCTGGGGTTAGACGGTGATGAGATGCCAGACTTCCTAGTCACTCTCCCGTCGAAAGAGTGGATCAGGTGTACCCGCTACCACCGAGGTGTTGTTGTGCGAATCAGAGGTGAAAAGTTTCCGATCGACTTGATAGAATTCGACGGACTTGGTTTTGATGTGATTGTCGGGATGAACTGGTTGGAGCGGTACAAGGGCAGGATCCTGTGTGCCGAGCATCGTCTGCTTCTTCGGAGTCCATCTGGGGTTACCATATCTTACCGCCAGAGGCCCAGGGAGCCTTCGACTTAGATCATCACCGCCATGGCTATGTATCATGAACTACGACGAGGGAATGATGTATACCTCTGCTATGTCCAAGACATAGAGAGAGACCCAGAGTTTAGTCCTGATGTGCCGGTAGTGTCGAAGTTTCCTGATGTATTTCCTAAGGAACTGCCGGGCATGCCGCCAGCACGGGAAGTTGAGTTTGAGATCGATTTGGTTCCGGGCACCGGACCAATTGTGAAGGCGCCCTACCGTATGGCTCCAGCAGAGATGACAGAGCTCAAGGAGCAGCTGAGAGACCTACTCGACAAGGGATTTATTCGCCCTAGCGTTTCACCATGGGGAGCGCCGGTCCTCTTCGTGAAGAAGAAGGACGGTAGCCTCCGCCTGTGTATTGACTATCGAGAGCTAAATGCAGTTACGGTGAAGAACCGTTACCCTTTACCACGCATCGACGATTTATTTGATCAGTTGAAAGGGGCATCAGTATTCTCCAAGATAGATCTACGGTTCGGATACCATCAGATTGCCATCCGTGACAGTGATATTGAGAAGACAGCATTCAGAACAAGGTATGGACATTATGAGTTTACGGTTATGCCGTTTGGTTTATCCAATGCACCAGCCAAGTTCATGGACTTAATGAACTGCTTGTTCCAAGATTAGTTGGACAAGTCAGTGGTAGTCTTCATCGACGATATACTTGTGTACTCGAAATCGAGAGGTGAGCACGAAAGCCAGCTGAGAAGTGTGTTGCAAACATTGAGAAAGAATCAGCTGTATGCTAAATTTTCAAAGTGTGAGTTTTGGCTGAACCAAGTATCCTTTCTTGGTCATGTGATTTTTGAGGCCGGGATCGCTGTTGATCCGGCAAAGATTGATGCAGTGCGCACCTGGCCTAGGCCGAAGACAGTTACCGATATCAGGAGCTTTCTCGGTCTGGCAGGTTATTATAGGAGGTTTGTGAAGGACTTCTTCAGTGTCTCGAAGCTGATGACTTCCTTGATGAAAAAGGATGCACCATTCGAGTGGACAGTCGACTGTGAGAGTTCTTTCCAGAGTCTCAAGGATGCTCTGACATCTGCACCAGTCCTAACTATACCAGACGGTCCAGATGGTTTTGAGGTCTATTGCGACGCATCAGGCAGAGGTATGGGTTGTGTGTTGATGCAACACGAGAAGGTCGTAGCATACGCCTCCCGACAGCTGAAGAAGCATGAAGAGAACTACCCTACCCACAATCTAGAACTGGGTGCCATTGTCTTCGCATTGAAGATATGGCGACATTATTTGTATGGGGTAAGTGTGACAATCTATTCTGACCACAAAAGTTTAAAGTACTTGTTCACTCAGAAGGGGTTGAACATGAGGCAAAGAAGGTGGGTTGAGTTTCTAAACGACTACGACATTAATCTACAGTACAAAGAGGGTAAGGCAAATGTGGTAGCTGACGCATTGAGTCGCCGAGCACACTCTCTCCATTCGCTAGTCTCTCATACTGGCTTGGTTGAAGAGGTGCGGAGTGTTCAGATGACGGATCAGTATATGTTGGAGATCAGGCAGAAGCTTATTGATGGCACATTCGAGGGTCAGAAGTACGACTTCCGACTCCACGATGATGACCTGATTAGGCTCAATGGCCGACTGTGTATTCCGAGGAGTAGCGCTGAACTGAAGGAGCGCATACTGAGTGAATCCCACTGTTCTACGACTTCGATTCACCCCGGAGCTTCAAAAATGTATAAGGGTATGAAACGCTATTTTTGGTGGACTGGAATGAAAAAGGATGTAAATGATTATGTGTTGAGGTGTCTCACTTGTCAGAAGGTCAAGTTTGAGCACCGACGGCCTGGTGGTATGGTACAGCCAATGCCAGTGCCGGAGTGGAAGTTCCATGACATTTCTATGGACTTCGTAGTAGGGCTTCCGCCTACAAGGGGAGGTCTGAATATGATTTGGGTTGTTATTGACCGACTGACCAAGGTGGCTCGATTCATACCGATGAAAGACACCTGGAAAGTGGCAAAACTACAGAACTCTTCGACAGAGAGATTGTAAGACATCATGGGGTACCGAAAACAATTGTGTCTGACAGAGATACCAGATTCCTCTCCAGGTACTGGAAATCCACACGGGAAGCGCTTGGTACCGAGCTGAAGCTAAGTACAGCGTTCCACCCACAGACAGATGGTCAGAGTGAGCGTACCATCCAGACACTTGAGGATATGTTACGTGCATGTGCACTTGATTTTCAGACCAGCTGGATTGACAAGTTACATCTGATCGAGTTTAGTTACAACAACAGTTATCATGCTTCGATCAAGATGTCTCCCTTCCAGGCTTTGTACGGTAGACCATGCCGCACGCCATTATGCTGGGATGAGTCGAGTGAGACGGTCATTATAGGACCAGAGTATCTGGAACAAGTTCAGGCAGAAGTTCGCCAGATCCGGGCTAACATGAAGGCAGCTCAGGTTAGACAAAAGTCGTACGCAGATGTGCGCAGACGTGACCTGGAGTTCGCCGTGGGCGATCAGGTATTTCTTAGAGTATCCCCCATGAAGGGAGTATTTCGTTTTGGCCAGAAAGGCAAGTTGAGCCCAAAATATGTGGGGCCTTATATTGTGACGAAGCGGATCGGCCCGGTAGCTTACAGACTTGATTTACCCGCCGAGATGGGCAAGGTACATGATGTATTTCATGTGCCCCAGTTGAAGAAATATATGTCTCATCTGTCTCATGTGCTTCAGCCTGAAAGGCTAACCTTAGAGCCGACCATGCGATCAGTGGAACTCCGGTACGGATTCTGGATACTAAGACTCGAGACACTCGCCATAAGTCTGTGAGACTGGTGAAGGTTCTTTGGTCTAACCAGGACGTCGAGGAGGCCACTTGGGAGCTGGAAGATAAGATGAAGGCGAAGTACCCGTCATTGTTTACTTCTTAGTGTTTATGTGTATAGGGTACGGGGCGTACCCCTTTTTTAAGGGGGGTAGAGCCGTTTCGGTTATGTGTGTACGACGTGTATTTAAATACATCGTCTATGTTATATTGTTATGTTACAGACCGTTGTGTCTGAATGATGTTGATGATGTTATATGGACCTTGTGTCCGATGTTATGTTGTATGGACCTTGTGTCCAATGTTATGTAAGTGTGTTGTCAATGTTGTTATGGAAATATTGTTTATATGTATTCCCGTATTCTAATATTAGGATATGTGGAAGTGTGAACTTTGAGGGCAAAGTTCTTTTAAGGGGGGTAGATTGAAATACCCCAAACCTTGGTATGTTGTTTAAACATTTAAATATGGTATATTAAGACTAAAAAGAGTCTTAGAAACATTAGTAAACAATTTAAACCATAGAAAACACATATAAATGCCTTAAAGTCAATTAGGGCTAAAATGTGCTCTAAGCTTGGGATAAGCTAGGGTAAGACCTAATGAGCTTACCAAGACCTTATTTATATACTAATGAACATATTAAACCAATTACCAAAGAAAACCAAGCTTGAAAACAAGTTAAAACACAAAATGTGCTTTAAGGAGTCTTAAAGCACATTTTTGAAAAATTGTCTTGTAAATGAGTTTTGAATGGCTAAATGTCCATCATTACTCTTTAATTAACATGTGTACTATATAGTATCACATTTGGAAGTCTATATCAATGGGAAATCAAAAATTTCACATCTATGTGCCTTGTTTTAGTGAATAGTAACAAAATAAGCAAGTTTATAACATAAGTTTATATAAGTAAGTTAAATGGTCAACAAAGACTAAAACACCCCTAGATGACTAATGGGGGCCGGTTTTTATGAGGTGAGTCACCACCTTGTAAGTTAACAAAATAAATAACAAAAGATAAAGCAAGTTACTATTTGCTTTACTACTTAATATCTCTTAAAAGTGAACTTATCCTCACTTCTCATTTCCCTCCTCATTTCCCACGGTTCCAAGCTCTCTTCTATCTCTTCTTCATTCTCCATTCACGGTTTTGCAATAGTACCACCACCATTCTTCATCTTCAACCTCTTGTAACTCCTAGCTCACTTTGCCAAATCAAAAACAAAGACCACCATTCTCTTAGTCTCATCAAGCTCTTCATTCCTATCTTCTCAAAATCCCAAGAGCTCCATTTCGGTGCCAAGAGGAATCACCATGGGAGGAGCTTGAGCTCATCTTTTCACATATTGTTGTTCTCCTTTGCTTCTAGGTAAGGAAACTCAAAGAAAAATAACATTCACTAGTAGAAAAAAGATTTTAAATGACGGACTTTATACCACGGTTATCAGTGAAACCGTCGTTTAAATTTTATAAACCACGGTTATTTAACGAACCGTCATATATGTTGCACGGCTCACTATATAAACGACGGTTTTTACAGAAACCGTCGTTTATAGTTCATCTCCGTATAAGATAAACGACGGTTCCGTTTCTAACCGTCGTATATAATATTCATAAACCACGGTTTAATATACAACCGTCATTTATCGGGTACGGCGTCGTATTATAAACGACGGTTACCTTAGAACCGTGGTTTATTCCTTTTATCACAAAGGTTTTAAACGACGGTTTTTATAATAACCGTCGTTTAAAGTCATTCAATTAAATACCCGACCTTTTCTTCTTCCTCCCGCGTTCTCTTCTCTGGCGATTTCCCCGACCCGAACTCCCGTGCCGTCGAGCCACCACCCCCTCCACCGTCTTCGACTCCACCGCCCCACTCGCCTCTTTCTTCCGGTCGCGGCGACAACAACAACCGGCCATTTGAGCTCCTCCACCGCCCCGTAGCTGCTCCACCGCGCCTCCCCGCCCCGTCGTTCTTCCAGTCGCGGCAAGCCCTCCACCGCCCTCCTCTGGTGTCGACAGCCTCCAGCTCCACCGCCCTCCTCTCTGGTGTCGACAGCCTCCAGCTCCACCGCCCTCCTCTCTGGTGTCGACAGCCTCCAGCTCCACCGCCCTCCTCTCTGGTGTCGACAGCTCCACTCCACCGCCCTCTCTGGTGTCACGCCTCCAGTGGAACCGCCCCACTCCTCTGGTATCGACCGAGCCGCTCCATCAACATCCCACCGGTAATTATTTACTATATATGTTATAGTTTTGATTAATGTAATTGATTTCATCTCTTAATTTGTTTAACTCATGATATGGTTTTAGCTACTTTATCTTTATAAGTTATAACTTACATATCATTATGTGAATATTGTGTTTTGGAATTACATTATGCAACTCGCAACAAAAAACATAACAAAAGCTTTGAGAAGCTACATGTCAACATACGAGATCTGAAAACATATATCGGGTTGAATTGTGTTTTTGGTTATGCCAAATCAGGTCGACTTACTCATATACAATGATATATGAGTTTGAGGTTCATATGAAGACAAATTTGGTTTGAGGTTTATTTGGCGACTGCGCAGGTTGAAGTGGAAATATATTACATTATTTGCTTGGATAACCATTGTGTAAGCATTGGAGTTACGATGGCTGTTTTGTGATGAAGTTATCTATCCGTATTATTGTTGGTGGTGTATTAATATTGTTGTAAGTGTTGCTGTTTGTTGCTATTATTCTTGCGGGTGTTATAATTGTTGCATATTATTAATTTTGTTGTACTTGTATTGTGTTTGTTTTTGCCGAAAAAAGTGTGGAGTATCTAAAAAAACGCAATGGTCATGCCAAATTTTTTCCAGAATTAACCTTATTCTACTTTTATTGAATAGGTGTTACTACGGTTTAACAATCCCTCTTCCATCACATTTGTGAGTTGATCATCCTTACTCATTAGGTTAGTTTTTTAAAAATGTTTCAATAACATGGTTTATTCAAAATATATTCGTTTGGTTATTTGTTCAATTATTCATATTTTTTCAAATTAAAACCTTATATTCTAATTTCATTGAATAGGTGTCGCACCATCTGCTGCTGTCAACCTCTGCCACCGGTTTGCCTGATCAGAACCCACGGTAAAACACTTGCGTTTCTGATTATGATTTTAGAAACAAATACTTATATATTGTCACGAATAAACGTTGTACTAAATTCTACTTGTATTCTGCAATCATTAGAATATATATTTGCATAGTGTTGTGAAATGTGAGATTAAGTTGAAATGGGGTGGTTGTTTTTGTTCATTGATCATATATATTATTATATACTTGTCTGTCTGATAATAATTCGTATGGTTTGCGGAGAATAAATGTTATTGCTGCTACTGTGTTTGTTTCTGCCTTAAAAAAATGTGGAGTGTCTAAAAATACGCAAAGGTCATGCCAAATTTTTTCCAGAATTTAAGCTGATTCTAATTCCATTGTTTGTTTAATATGTTCAATTATTCAAGTTTTTATAAAATTAAAACCTTATTATTATTTCATTGAATAGGTGTCATATACTACGTGCAAGAACATCTGTCTACTTGTCTCTTCTCTATCTTGTGCTGTTCGCGCTGACCATCCAGTACTCATCAGGTTGGTATTTAAAACGTTTCAATTTATTTTTGTTTTTCTATTAAAACAATGGAAAATCAATTCAAACATAGAATTACCTGTCTGAGATTACCTGATAGAGGTATGTCTTAGATAGTCCCTGTTGGGACTGTCCAATGACCTTTGATCTCACCATCTAGGTTGTGAATGAGTTAATAATATACAGTAGTTCAGTGATAATTTCAGCAGCATTACCGTAGTGTTCTTCTAGTGTACATATATATATGTGAATTGAAACAATTCATATATATATATCTACACTAGGAGAACTGTAGGGTAATGCTGCCGAAATTATCACTGAACTACTGTATATTATTAACTTGTTCCTAGGTGAGATCGAAGGTGATTGGATAGGTTTAGGTTGTTAAATCTGTAAATAAAAAAAGAGGAGATCAATGGAACGAGTTCACGACATCTGGTGTGTTGAAAAAGGAGATGGAGCGCTCAGTGATGTACAGTGACAGATTGGACATCAAGTACCTAGAAGGGGTCAATAAATTTTGCAAAGTCCTTGTTGACAATCTTAAACCAAGGGATAAGGGATATATTCGATGTCCTTGTGTCGATTGCAAGAACGACTTCAAATACCGAGGTGTGGACAAGATTAAGGATCATCTGATTCGCAGAGGGTTTACAGATGATTATGAAGCCATAACAATACTGCATGGTCAACATTCAGTACAAGTGTTTGAATGTGCTGATAACGTCGTTGCAGAACAATCAGAAATGGATGCTTCACACGATTTTGGGGATACTCAAGATGATTCACTAGGTAGTGATTCAGATGATCAGGAGGACCTTAATGCAATGATGGAAGATGTTGAACAACATTTTTCCAACAAACCCAAATCATTCGAAAATCTGATGCAAGCATCAAAGGAACCGTTGTACAGTGGATGTGAAACGCAAACACAAAACAAATTGAGCGTTGTCCTAAAACTATTCAATCTGAAGGCGAGACATGGATGGAGTGATGTCAGTTTTACAGATCTTTTACAACTGCTGAAGGATGTACTACCAAAGGACAATGTGATACCCACAACAACTTATGAGGCAAAGAAGTTAATGTGTCCGATGGGTATGGAATATAAAAAAACATGCTTGTCCAAATGGGTGTATGTTGTATTGGAAGGAGAATGAGTTGGATGACCATTGCTCTGAATGTGGGGAATCACGCTATGTAAAAAAGGGTGACAGAAACCACATAAGCACTAAAGTGGGCTCTCCTGCGAAGGTGTTGTGGTATCTACCGATAATTCCCCGATTCAAACGTTTGTTTGCAGTTCAGAAAGATGCTGAGAACCTCCGATGGCATGCTACCCATAGAAAGGATGATGGTAAATTGAGACATCCAGCCGATTCACCACAATGGAGAAACATTGACAGAATATACCCTCAATTCGGTACAGACCCAAGGAACTTAAGACTTGGTTTATGCACTGATGGGATGAACCCTTATGGCACTTTGAGCAGTATACACAGTACTTGGCCTGTTTTATTGACAATATACAATCTGCCACCATGGTTGTGTATGAAACCCAGACATATTCTCCTCTCTCTGTTGATATCGGGTCCAAAACAACCGGGAAACAAAATTGATGTGTTTTTGCAACCACTTATTGACGATTTAAAATTGTTGTGGAATGAAGGTGCGACGGTGTATGATTCATATGGTATGGAAAACTTCACGCTCCGGGCTATGTTGTTTTGTACGATCAATGATTTCCCTGCATACGGTAACCTCTCGGGATACACAATTAAAGGAGCTCTAGCGTGCCCTATATGTGGAGATAGAACTTGCAGTATACGGTTAAAACACAGTGGAAAAAATGTGTACATGGGCCATCGGAAATTCCTTCCTAAAGGGCACAAATACCGTAAGATGACAAAAGAGTTTGATGGAAAAACGGATCATGCAGTCGCTCGACCACCACTATCTGCTGCTGAGACTTACAATCAGTTGAAGAATGTTGTGAACAACTTCGGTCCACCAATTAAAGCCACTGAAAAGAGCATCTGGAAGAAAAAATCAATATTTTGGGAACTTGAATATTGGCAACATTTAGAGGTGAGACATTGCATTGATGCTATGCACGTGGAGAAAAACATTGGTGAAAGTGTATCTGCGACACTACTAAACGTGAAAGGAAAGACAAAAGACCATTTAAAGGGTAGAAAAGATCTGGTTGAATTGGGTATACGAGAAGAACTCGCGCCACAACAAAGAGGGAAAAGAACATTCTTGCCTCCCGCTTGTCATACATTATCCAAAGAAGAGAAAATAAGTTTTTGTAGTTCTCTTCGTCATATTAAAGTGCCATCCGGTTACTCATCGAACATATCAAGTTTGGTATCAATGTCTGATCTTAAATTGGTAGGGATGAAGTCTCACGACTATCATGTGCTGATGCAGCACTTACTTCCGGTTGCTCTCCGTGGAATCCTTCCAGCTGATGTCAGGAAAACTATTACAAATTTATGTGTTTTCTTCAAAGGAATTTCGTGTAAAGTGCTTGATGTGGAGACGCTGGATAAACTACAGAATGACCTTGTGATCACCATGTGTCAGTTGGAAATGTATTTTCCTCCTTCGTTTTTTGATATTATGGTGCATCTACTTGTTCATCTTGTTAGAGAGATCAAACATTGTGGTCCGTTATACCTTCGATACATGTATCCGTTTGAGAGATATATGGGTATACTGAAAAAGAAAATGAAAAACCGTCGGCGTCCAGGGGAAGCATAATTGAAGGGACAGTAACAGAGGAAGTAGTTGACTTCTGCACTCATTACTTAGACGGTGTTGATGTTATTGGATTACCGAAAGCAAGACATGATGGCAGGCTTAAAGGGGTTGGTACCTGTGGGAAAAAATTATGCAGAGTTGATATTGATACATTGAACAAGGCACATCTGGTTGTGTTGAATCATTCAGAAGTTGTTGAACCGTATTTCGATGCACACCTAGCGTACCTCAAAACAAAACACCCAACGATGAGTAATGCCAAATTAAAAAAAGAGCAGAATGCAACATTTGTTAAGTGGTTCAGACAGAAGGTGTTGTATGAAGATTCAAGGAGCGTGGATGAAATGATCCAATTGTTGGCACTTGGTCCAAATCTCGATGTGTTGTCGTATGAAGGATATGATGTAAATGGATTTTCTTTTTACACTGCACGTCAAGATTGTAAATCGACAAACCAGAACAGTGGTGTGCATCTTATCGCTTCACAAGACATTTTCACAGGAACAAGTCGTAATACACTGAAGAACGAATATTATGGTGTTATTGAGGATATTTGGGTCTTGAATTACACTAGTTATGAAACTTGCGTATTTCGTTGCAAATGGGTGGACAACAAACAGGGATATCGTGAGGAGGATCATGGTATGAAGCTAGTTGATTTAACGACAGCGGCTCCTACTGATGAACCCTTTATTGTTGCATCAAAGGCAAAACAAGTATTCTACTGTCGTGATCAATCTAATCCCAGATGGTCTATTGTAATGCAGAGTAAAAGATCGATAGTTGGGATTGATAATATTGTTGATGAGGATGAATACGACTGTGAAGATGAAACAGATGTACCTATTCGGTTGCCGATGGAGGTAGATAATGTAACTAATTTTGAATATCGAAGGTCCGACCACAATGAAGGATTGTGGATTGAACGATGAAATGTTATTTTGTAAGTTTGGTTGACAATATTATATTATTTAATTTTTGTCATGTTTCAATATTTGATTCAGTAGATGTTCGTATTAACCTTGTTAATTGTTGATTATTTTTCAGATTATGGATCCTGACGATAGAGTCGAAGAGGACTTACTGTTGGGGTTGGATGATATTGAGGAAGACGTCCCTACTGAAGAACCACCACATCTCATCTACTGAAGAACCACCAGCTGCATCTACTTCGACGGCAGAACCCTCGGAAGGGACGTGGACCGACCCGTGGGTTGAAGGAGAAGAAAGATTCTCCCCGATTTGATCTGGGACAAGTACCTCCGACATCGTGGTGGGTCGAAGCAGCAGTTTGCTTCCTACTTGGGATTGATGGTAAAATCCCATTGCTCGATTAATAAATTGAAAAGATCAAGAAAAGGCAGACAAAGACATCATGTGGCAGATGGTGCAGAGAAGAAGTACAAAGTCGCGGATGAACTTCGGACGAAGATTGAATCACTTCTAGCGACATCACTCACTGCGACAGTTCAAGCATCGGTTGGTAGATGGCTGGATTACCAAACCGGGCTCCAAGAGGTCACGCCGTGGGTAGTGTATGATGGTATGATCACGGAGGAGACTGGAAGATATTCTACGACCATCGCCAGACTGAAGAGTTTTTAAGGTACTTTTAAATTATTTTTCTTAATTATTTAAGGAATAAAATTTAACAAATATTTTTTATTATGTATAACTTACAAATATACAAATTTTGTAACAGTTACGTCAAGAACAAGCGAGACGTAACCGGGCGAAGAATATCTACAAGCACTTCATGGGGCGAGCTGGATACACGGGGCGGTTGGAGAAGTGGAAGAGCGAGGGCTTACTGACAAAACTAATGAAGACGGCACTCAGTCAGTTATTGATGATGTTGACGATGCAAGTAGAGTGCAGACATTTATGCTGGGTCGAATGGTGAAAAATGACGAGGGAGTATGTGTTCCCGCAGAGCGAGACTGCTGAGTTGGCGTCCAAGATTGTAAGTATATATATTTAAAAGTTGTTGTTTACTAATTAGTAAGTTCATTTCTAATATTTTTGTTAATTTAAAATAGTCTGGCTCGACTGAGCGATGGGAGATGGTTCCGGCCCCTCCGTCTCAGGATGATCCACTGAATAAGGCCCTTGGGCAAAAGGATCATCCAGGGCGAGTGCGGGGGCTTGGAGGGGAAGTTCGCCAAAAAGACGTGTTTCCTACGTCTCGATCGAGAGTACCACAGGCTGAAATGATAGAGAGAATGGTGGATGAACGGGTGCATGACCGGTTGGAGGAGTCGGAAAGACGTCACGCTGAGTCGGAAAGACGCCACGCTGAGGAGCGTCAAGCCTACGAGGAGCGCCTGCGAAGACTTGAGGCTTTAGTATTGGGCCAGGTGCATGCTCCTACACCGACACCTACTCCTACACCGGTGTCTACTCCTACCGCGACGGCGGATACATCGATAGTGGCCGCGTCCTACACCGGCACCTACTGCTAGACCGACGTCTGCTCCTACCACGACGGCGGATACTGTCGATGATCCTACACCGACGTCTGCTCCTACCACGACGGCGGATACTCCGATGGTCGATCATCCTGCACCTTCTTCTCCTACCAGAGACACATTTCCTTATCAAAACCTTTCGGTTTGTTCTTTTTTCCTCCTTAGTTATTTTAACACTTTTAAAACAATATAATTTTATTAGCTTGCTTACTGTTGTGAGTTGATGTAGTGGCTAAATCATGTCATTGTTTCAAGTGTTGGATGGTGGGACTGTGCATGTTGCATTCGGTCGGGTTTTACAGACCGGACCGAACACTGTAGTACATTTCAAGTCATCCCACCTCTCCACGCTCGTGTGATGGTAGACGATATTGTGCAAGGTCATGAGGACTCTCCCCTTCCGTTGGAGTGGAATCGTGGAGTAAAATAGGTCAAGCAAAATCTTCAGTTGTTCCATGGCCATATTCTCTCATTGATGTCAGTGACAAGGTAAACTATTTAATTACATGCTTACTGTTTAGTTTTTAACTTGACTGTTGACTGATATGTTTATTATTTAAATTTTGTATACTATTAGAAATTGATAAGGAATTAAGACCGGTTAAGAAGAGGAAAGTGGATAAGGGGAAGGAAGTTGTGAAATCAAATGAGGAGAGTCAGAGTGTGAGAAAGGAAGTGGTCAAACCTTTCGATATGACTCCTAGGAGATCCCCCATTCTGACACCCAAGTACTGAAGAAGTTGACAGACAAATAAAAAGTTGTATGACTTTTTCATGACGAAGCCGCGTCTGTCACCAATTTCACATGAAAAGTG
Organism: Limonium bicolor; assembly: GCA_023374045.1. Classification (NCBI taxonomy): domain Eukaryota; kingdom Viridiplantae; phylum Streptophyta; class Magnoliopsida; order Caryophyllales; family Plumbaginaceae; genus Limonium; species Limonium bicolor. The sequence continues at coordinate 63,222,740 of CM041777.1, read as the reverse complement.
TCTAAGCATGTTTTCCACTCCCCCGAACCCCAGAGATCTGATGATTACCGTGAGCGATCTAAGAGAATTTTTGATGGGAGACCTGCTTAACATCTCTGTGATTCAGGCTATTGTGTGTAAGTATCTTTTAAATTATTAAATTATCTTTCATTTTTAAGCTATTTAACAGATCTTATGAAAAAATGTTGTTTGTTTTTAGGTGTTTGACTACTAGACTGATATCGAACAAGAGATTATCTTCCATCTCTTTTTGTGCCCGCAATTGATGTCAGCAAATCAGGCCGCATTGGATGCGCAAGGATGTGCCAGCATGTAAGGCAGGGATTTTGTGCTGCGGTCGAAGAAGAAGCAAAATATTTGCTGATCCCATATCATCAGATGTAAACCACAATAACGGAATTTTTTGCTTCCTAAATTGGTGATAATTAAAAATATTGTTCTACAAAACATTTTGTTTTATCTGTGGCAGCAGCAATCATTGGATGTTGATGGTGTTGTGTATCGACACCTCAATGCTTGTTGATATAGACCATTGGGCGGCCCTGATGACCTTCGAGATTCGCTGTAGAGAAAATATTTGAAGGAGTGAGTATTCAAAATTTTAATGCATTCTGTATTTAATTTTAAGCTTGTCCTAGATTATTGACAATAAATGGCTTCATTTAAAATGTTGTATTTATGCAGGGGTCATAAGTTGGTTTGAGTGATGCGAAGAACCATTCTCCATCTGGACTTCCATTACTACGTGTAAGTATCATTTAATTTATGCATTTTGTATTAAAGTAAACGTTTTAATTTTTTGATCTATCTAAAGTTGGCAATCCATGGATGGTGTGATGACAGTGTCCTCAACAGCCTGATTCACGAAGCTGTGGCTATTATGTGATGCGGTACATGTTCGAGATTGTACAAAATATTGAACACAACTTGGTGATGATGACAAGGTAAACCATCAATCAAAGTTTTAGTTAAAAGTTATTGCATTTAAATAAAATGTTTTGTACTAATGATGATCAGTTTCTTTTATGGACAGATCATTTCTTTTTTCACAAAAGCAGGGAGCACGTATTACCAAAGTGGATCTCGACTTGTAAGAGATCATCTATCGCAGTTTTGGGTGTAAAAATACTTGAGTGTTACTTAGATCTTACCCTAGTGTAGTTAGACTTACACTTTTGTTTGTGCTGAAGCAACGTAAACTCTCAAGAGTTTGTAAAGTTCAACTCGCTATTATTTTGAAAGTTTTGTTTTGCAATTCGTTTTCAATGTTGCAATTTCAAACTGGCAACTGGTTTATGGTCATTATATAGTGTGGTTGGTTATCAAGGGCAATACCAGTTGGATGCCCTGTCCATGTTGTAATATTGATTGTAAATTGGGTTGTGTTGGAAAACACATTGTGGTAGAGGCTAGAAAAACAAAAAAAACTAAAAAAAAAGAAAAAAAAAACCACGGTTATGTAAAACCGTGGTTTTAAAACACAATGGAACGACATTATAAACCACGGTTTAGTAGCAAACCGTCGTATAAAATTCAATGGAAACGGTAATATACCACGGTTATGTTCCAGAACCGTCGTATAAAAGGCTTATATACACGGTTATCAGTCAAACCGTGTATAAAATCGGTCTTTCCCCGCGACGAAACAGATTTACACGACGGTCGCCGTACAACCGTGGTTTTTACTCTAAGTTTAACGACGGTTTTGAACTGTGGTTTATAGTCATTTTGAATATTACGACGCGAGTATTAACCACGGTTTGGAACCGTGGTATATAGGCAAAAAAACCGTGGTAAAAAACTTTTCTGCACTAGTGATTTCCTTCATGTTTGTGTGTTGTCCTAAAGTCACCATTGATGGTGTCCTTACCTTGATGTTTTAGCTTCATTTGAATCTTCCAAGGGTTTGGGGAGTCCTCTCCTTGCTACATATCCAAACTCTCTTCCATTCCAAGGTAAACAATCATCTTAATGCTTTTTTAAAATAATATATGTAACTAGGGTTTACAATGAGATTGAAGCATAAAGCTTGTATACCTCATTATTCTTGTATAATGTTTAGAAGTTGACAAGCAACTAAAAGCCTTGCCAATTTAGTCAAGGAAACAAGAAAGAAGTTTGTGAGGAAAAGAGGTAAATATGCGCTAACCTAATGTGGTTAAAAGTCTTAGAGAAATGAGCTTAGATTGCTTGTTAAAAATGATCTAATGAGCCAATGGTGAATGACTTAGAAAATGCTCTCAAGGGCTTAGTAAAAGGCATATGTATTGTTGGGTGTATTTGCGCAAAGGCAAATGTATTGTGGAAATTCAGTGTTTATGATTTATGCATCTTAAGGGCCTAAGAGCCATGTTATTTAAGGGCCTAAGTGTCAAGCAATTTAATTATGCACTATATGTATGTGGTGCTAAATGAGTGAAGTTTTTGTGTATCAGAATGTGTTTGATGGATTTTAGTGTCTTAATTGTTAATGGTGAAAATAATGTGTTTTGGTTTAGTAATGTTCTGGAGAACCTATGTCGAAATTTAGGTAATACACAAAGAAGTTTCTAAGGGTTTAAAATGAGTTTGGTAAGTTAGGAAATGTTTAGAATGGTTAAGTGCTTTACTATGGAAGGAACATGCATTAAGTATCCTAAGATGTAAAAGGGCTTAGGCAATTCTAGAGGGTTTAGAATGCAAAAGAATGTTTGGGACATTTCAAGATCATGGTGAGATTGTGTTTTAGGACTTGTGCAATGTTAGTAAAAGGAAGAAGTAGTTTGTTGTATGGAGGATCTATAAGCTTGTAGATGATTCAAGGAATTGGTTAGGAAGTAAAGATGCTTGGAGATGATTAGTAGTGGGAGGAAACATTGTTGGCATAGTGGTATCATAGGGTATGAAAAACCATTGGAAAACTAAGGAGAAAACATTTATAAGTGTTAGGAATTTTGGTAAGAAATGAGTGGTGTTTAAGGAGATAGAGAAAGGAGTTTCAGGATGTTGTATGAGGGTGTAAGTGTACCAAATGATGTTAGAACACATTAGGAGGCTTTAGGAGAAGTTTGGTGAAGATTTTAAACAATTTTTGGACATGTTCTGGTGGCGTCCGACCGGGGTCCGAACCAAGTTTGGGTCGGACGGCCTCTGTTAGAACGTCAATTCAATAGTTGGTTCTGGAACGGTCCGACCCAGAGGACTTGGGTCGGACATGGGTCGGACATGTATGTTCAAAGGACGGTAAATGTTCTGGAATGGTCCGACCCATATGATTGAGTCGGACATGGGTCGGACAAGTAGAGTTTTTTCAAACCCGAAAATCAACTGGAAGGGTCTGACCCAGTTGGTGGGTCGGACAGACCAAAACGTATAAAAAAACAGTAAAGAATGTGGCAAATGTAGTTAACCCTAGGGGGTATAATATAGGTATGAAGGTTAAGTTTGGGCATAAACATGTCATATATCATGTTAAACACTTAGTAAGTGTTTAAGTTAAGTAAGTAATTACCGACATTCTTAAACATGTATAGGAGTGACCTACAGTGGAAATCAATCGAAGCAAGGACCAAGGTATGGTTTTCTTGCAGTCTGTTGCCTACCGGTTTACACCGGCTTGTGTGTTGTTTGTTTTTCTGTGTGTTTTATGACGTTATAAGACTTAATCATGTAATAAGTTTACAGTTGTTCATATTATTGTGATGTTATGATGTGACTCATTTCCCTTGTGTGTCTAACATGACTTACCACTTGTTGTGAATTGTTTGTTTAAGTTCCACCGTGGAACTTCTAACAAGTGCTAACTGGGAAGTGAGGAATCCGTTTGTCCGGTCCATGCATGTAAGTTTAAAGAGTAGATATCTGAATCAGATTCGACTCTTATGTGTAAGATTGTTCTCCTTAATTTGGCGTTTCGATCTCCCGCTAGCTTCCTCCAAAAGTTACCTATTCTGACTTATGATCGGTTTAGTGGGAACATGTGTTTGTGTGGTGTGTGTTCGGGTCACTATATCCGATCCATCTGAGACTTAAGTTACTCTCGAATAACAACGGTAATGAGTGTGTTGGTAACGAGCTTAACATGAGAGTGAACATTCTCTAGGCTTCTTATGTTGTTTTAACCTTCTTGGTTTTGTGATTGTGGAAAGAGTATCCACTGTGTATGTGATGTTGTGCTATGCAATAAAGTTGCATGCCATATGTTTATGTATGTTTTGTTTAAAATAAATGTCATGTCATCATGACAATTAGTTTGGCGCGTATCCCGGTAGTAGCCGATGGGCTGCGCGTTAACCATAACCAGCCAAGGGTTGCTGACCCCCTCGGGGGCTCCATATTTTTATTGCAGGATGAGGATCGAGGGAAGCAGAGTGGCTGTAGATTCTATCGGCTGCAGATGTACTTTTGGTTATTTTGGATGTTGAGCCCGGGATGCGCCTGTGCTCCCGTGGCATTATATTTTGATTCCGTTGATACTACTGTGGCGGTATATTGGCAGTTTACAGTGAAGGAATGTAATTAAATACTCGGTATTGTATATGATGTATTTAGGTTTTAGTTCTATGCTCGGGAGTCCTGATCATCAGAACCGGTACACTTGTATTTATTCTGCCTTGTTAACCCACGTGGGTGTTGACGGCGTGTAGCACGAGATTTAGTTACTGTTAGTTCTCTATTTCCGCTGCGATTTCAATTAGTTGCGAAGTACGATGTAGGGGTGTTACAGGAATGATGATGATAATATGCAATATAGTTTCTTCCCACTCGCCAATGATGAAGTTCAAGAGGATGAACCAAATCCTGAGCCTGCGACACCAGTAATTCAACAACAATCATCACTTGTTGTGACACCCACACAGACATCCTCAACAACATCCCCTTTTCCTCAGATGAAAATTTCAGTGAACCATTGAAGATGGGAAGACTTGAAGATATCTACAAGGAACTTGATCAACAAGAAAATGAAGAGGAATGTACTCTTTACTGTCATTTTGCAGATTGTGAACCTCTTGGTTTCGAAGAGGCAATGAAAGAAAAGAAATGGAGAGGATAGCCATGGTGAAGAGATCAAATCCATTGAGAAAAGATACTTGGGAATCTTGTGACCCTTCCAAAAGGAGAAAAACCCATTGGTCTTAATGGGTTTACAAGTTGAAGAAGAAACCCAAAAGGGAGATAGAAGATATAAGGCGAGATTAGTACCAAGGTTACAGTTACTTTCTAGAGTTGATTATGGTGAAGTATTTGCCCTGTTGCCCCGATTAGAAACCATTCGGTTGATTGTTTCTCTCGCTGCCCAGAAGAAAGAAATGTAAAATATATCAGATGGATGTAAAATCAGCATCTTGCATGGAGTGCTTGAAGAGGAGGTGTATGTTGAAACACCTCCAGTTTATGAATTCAAGCCATGAAGGGAAAATATTGAAACTAAAGAAAGTCTTGTATGGTTTGAAGCAGCACCGAGCATGGAATAGAGGCTTGACAAATATCTTCAAAATAATGGTTTCATCAAGTGGCCCACATGATCAGCCCCCAATGTGAAGAATGTAAGAATGATGATATCTTACTTGTTTTCATATATGTTTGATGACCTGATCTTACCGGAAGTAATCCAAGAATGTTTGGTGAGTTCAAGAAAATCATGACCAAGGAGTTTGAGATGATGGGATCTTGGTCTTATGTCCTATTATCTTGGTTATTGAGATAACACAAAAGGAAGATGGAGTTTTAAATCTCACAAGAAAGTTATGCAAGGGGAGGTGCTAAAGAAATTCAAGATGAAAGATTGTCATCCGATATGTACACCGGTCGATGTGGGCACAAAGTTATCAAAGAATGATGAAGGAGAAAAGGTGATCCGACGACTTTCAAAAGTCTTTTTGGAAGTTTAAGATATTTGACATGCACCAAGGCCAGATATTCTTTTTGGAGTTGGCCTCATTAGTCGCTAATGGGTCTCCATCAACGATTCATTTTAAAGCGGCTAAAAGAGTTCTTCGGTATCTAAGGGAACAATCATTATGATTGTTTTATTCATCCTCTGATGACTACAATTTGTTGGATATAGCGACAGTGACTTGACAGGAGATATTGATGACAGAAAGAGTACTATAGGTTTTGTATTCTACATGGGAGACAGCTTTTTCGTGGAGTTCAAAGAAGCAACTGATTTTTACACTCTCCACTTGTGAAGCTAAATATGTCGCTGCCACATCATGTATTTGTCATGCCATATGGTTGAGAAGAATGTTAAGATAATTGAAGACTTCTCAAGAAAAGGTGACAGAGATTTATGTTGACAATAAATTGGCTATTGCTCTAGCCAAAAATCCAGTATTTCATAACAGGAGCAAACACATTGACACGAAGTATCATTTCATCCGTGATTGTGTTGCTGTCAATGAAGTAGAGTGAAGTTCGTGAAGACCCTGATCAAGTCGCGATATTTTTACAAGACCCCTGAAGAAAGATGTATTAGCAAATTACGTCAGTGTTAGGAGTCATGAACAATTAAGTTTAAGGGGAGTGTTAAAATATAACTTAATGTTCAGAGTTGTGTTTGTCATTCAAAGGTCATGTCTATTATCAAGAGTCATGTTTGTAGTGTTGTATCTTTATGTAAAGCCACACCCTTTCAAAGAGTAGCATCCAAGAATCACTTGCTACTAGTATATAAAGAGGATATTGGTATAAACATTTTAACAAGTCATCAATCAAACATATTTACCTCCTCTTCATCTATCTCCTTACTCCCAACAGTTGCTGCTTTGAGTTTTCTGATGCGGCAGTGTACTGAATCTTGCTGAGTAGTGCAGCAGTAGTTATCTTTACATTTAGGTAAAAACTAATGAAGTATGCAAGCGTGCAACAGAGGAGTTATGGGATTTCTTATTGGACCGATCATGGGGCAGCGGATGTAGTTGCTAGTGTCGAATTGTTTTTTATTTTGCTTGACATATTTGCTCTGTATTGTTCTATTTTAGTTGTGTTTTGACTGCCCTAATTTAAGGTTTGTATTAAGGGTGGTGGATACTCTTTTTTGTTCCTAAGCTTTCTTCGATTTGGGTTAGGTTATGGAGATTTTAATGAGGCCCGTGATAGCTCCATCAGTCCGGTTATTACCAGGTACTTTTATTTCAATAAATGGCGAAAACCCTAATTATATATGTAAGAAATCTAGTCTTAAATTACATTATAGATTAAAGAGAAATTTCACTAAATGCCCTTGAAGTTTAAGCCAACTTAATAAAAAACACTCCTATATTTTACAACTTATTATAAAATACCACTGAGTTTTCATTTTCATTACAAAATACCCTTCTGTTCAAATTATGAGAAAATATATTTTAGATATTCCCATTTTACCCTTCCACCACATGTTTCTACAATAATCTCAAGTATGTATGGTCAAACATTGATTAAAAAATAAATCAAATTTAAATAAAACATACAAAATAATTAAAAACCATATAAATTTAAAAATGACTTTGAAAAATGACTTTGAAAAATGACAAAAAAATATAAAAACTAAAAAACACACACAACATATAACTAAAAGTATAAAAATTTAAAAATAATTAAAAAATCATATAAAAGTTGAAGAAATTTTGATAAATTACTAAAAAGATATAAAAACTAAAAAACACAAGCAGTTAATTGGAAATCTTAAATTTTAAAAATACATGTGAAAAGTAATTAAAAATCATATAAAAGTTGAAAAAAATTTTAATAAATGACTAAAATTTATAAATAGAAAACAAACACAATAAGAAAACTAAAAGATAAAGTTTCAAAAATAAATGTGAAAAAAAATTTAATTACAAAAATTGATAAAATGATACAAATTACGTTAAATATAATAAATATTAAATAATTTTGTAAATAATATAAATTATTAAAATTTGTGTACTTAAAAATATCAATAATTACAAGTGTTGGAGAAATTATAATGTTTTGCTGTTTTAAAATGATAAAAAAAACTCATTATATGAATTTGTGACAATTGATATTTTTTATAATATCCATATATATTTTATTATTTAATGATTTTTTATATTTTATCTGATTTCTATAACTTTGTTGGGGATTTAAGTCACTTTGTTATACTGTGTTTTAATCATTTGTTATATTTATTTTTAGACTTTTATATTTTCATGATTTTTGTGTTGGTTTTTTATAAATAATTATAATGTTACGTCATTTGTCGCAATCATAATGTTGTTTTACTCATTAAATAATTTTATTGCTATAGTCTGATTGATTTATTTATAAATTTTTTGCAATTTTAAGTCAGCTACTATAATTGACATTATGTAATATTTTACCCATATATGTGTATTTTAACATTATTAAGTCATCTTTCATATTTAGTTTCTAATGTTTAAGTTTATAATTATATTTTGTGTCCTATTTTGTTTTTTTCTTATCATTTGTCAAATATATTTTTATAGGATATGATTTTAATTATCTTTCGTGTTTTGTTTAGTGTTTAAAAATATTTGATCATATACCCTTAATTATTGTAGGGGATTGGGAATGTGGAGAACCGGTAAAATGATAATATTTAAAATATATGAGAATTTGTGGTATAATGGTTATGCATACAATTATTAGTGGTAAAAGGAAGGTATTTTTTTCACTATTTCCATCACAAAACCAGTTTCGATTCATTGCTTGCGTTGTGAGTTAGTAGCCTTTCGTGGTTTAACTCGCCAAATCAGGTTAACACGGTCAGGTTTTCTAGATTTTTTTCACAAACGGTTTGTTTGTGGTGAGTTGTTTATGCCACTGTCAAAATAAAGTAGAGGTAAAATGATGAAATCGGCATTAAAATTGATATCAACGTTTATCAGCTCTGAAATGCACTTGTTAGAATAAAGTAGAAAAAAATGACTACTCTGATACTAAAATTGATGACAAAGATGACAAACACAACGTTTATCCACAAACGCACTAGGCAACTTCCCTTAGCTAGTACACTTCCCCTCGCACCAAAAATTGTACTGTATTAGAGTTGTATAATTTCATTATCTTGAAATTACATGAAAAGAGTAGTACTAAATTTGCATGTGTTGTACTAAATTTACATTTATCTTACTTAAAAAAAATACATTTATCTTTTATAGTATTTTACATCTATATTCTTCTGTATTTGCATCTAAGGTATACTGTATTTGTCCATCTGGATTATGTAAACATTAATTATATTTAATTCATTTGTGTTGTTTGTGTTATATGTCCATTCTTTTGTACCGGGTTTATTTGATCAGTTAGTTTATTGTCTCTATATGTCACATACATCAATTGTCATATCAACTATTTTTTTTCTCTACTTTTTCTAACTTTCAGCTGACAACTGAAATCAGCTAGATTATCAATATAAGGTGGGTCCCAAAGCCCGAGGGCCGAGAGCCCCGAGACCGCACCAAAAAGCTGGCAGCCCTATAGTGCCACAAAGAAGGAGCCATTGTAGTCAAAAATATATTCGCAACTAGGTAACTCTTCAAATTCACTAGAAATTCAAAGCCAAGGTGAATACTTCTAATATTTCGGTGAGATGAACAATGATTTGGCAAGGGCATATAGGTTTGTCGTGCTTTCAAAGAGATGAACCCACACAAAGCGCCGGCTCAGATGGGTCAATGGTATTTTTCTTGGAATTTATTATGATTTAATATCAGATGATTTTATTGATACTGTGTTATCTGCGCTTAATTCTACAACTATGTATGTGGGACTGAATCATACTCATTTAGTCTTAATTCTAAATTTTTTTTTGATGTTAGGGGCACAGGCCCAAAGTGTCACTAGGACACAACTTGACGTACCACAATAACACATGACTCCGACCTTTCAATCTTGCTAAAACTTACCTACTCATAGGGTCATTTTGCACTTAATTCTAAATAAGGATGGAGCTTGTTCTATGCAGGATTACAGGTCAATCTCTTTGTGTAACACGGTTTATCGTGTTATTCTGAAGGTTCTGGTCAATCAAATTAAACCTTGGATGAGTTCTCTAGTATCCATGGACCTGACTGCCTTTGAACTGGTCATTTAATTTTTAATAATATTATCATTGCCCATGAATTACTTCACTATATGTGTGGTTCTACTGCGGTGTCTAAGGGTCATTTTGCACTTAAGGTGGATATGGCTAAAACTTTCGATAGGGTTGAATGGGTTTTTTGCTTTCAATTTTAAATTCAATAGGTATACATGGTAAGTGGGCCAGAATGGTGGAATGTTCTCTCTCTACATCTACTATGGTAGTTTTAATTAATGGTGTTCCAGGAAATGTATTTCGTTCAAGTAGGGGTCTGAGGCAGGGTGGTCCGTTATTCCCATTCTTGTTTTTGTTTTGTATGGAGTCTTGTCTGCTAGTCCTAAGCTATCTTCTGATGTTGGTATTACTAAAGGTTTTACTCTCCGTAGTCTGGGGTTTGATGTACATTCTCTCTTTTTTGCTGATGATTGTCTTGTTTTGGGCAAACCACTGAATCCAATGTGCATTTATTAAGTTTGTTTTGGATGATTTCAATTTAGATTTTGGGCAATGTATTAACACAGTTAAGTCTGCCTTGATGGTGTCAACAGGAGTGCCTGTACATGTTAGAAATAATATCTCTCAAATCTTTGGTGTTTCGGAAATTGAGGATCTCGGGCTTTATTTGTGTTTCCCAAGTAAAGTTAGAAGGAATAGATCTCAGATTTTTTTTCATATATAAGGGAGAGGGTGGCTAAATGGGTTACTAGCTGGAGTAGAACCGTATCACAGACAGGGAGGGGTGTTTTAATTAAGAGTGTGTTGCAATCTCTCCCCACATACATCATGAGTATTATAAGATTACCAGAAACGATCATTAAAGATGTTAAAAGGATAATTGCTAGGTTTTGGTGGAAAGGGACAATGGGAAGGGGGAATCATTGGAAATCTGGCAAGAGTTGTGTAAAAGTCAAGCACATGGAGGACTGGACTTTAAGGATTTGACTAGTTTCAATACAACTCTCCTAGCTAAGCAGGTATGGAGGATTTTAACGCAACCTTATTTGTTGGTTAGTCGTGTATTGAAAGCTAGACATTTTGCTTAAGGTACACTTTTTAAAGCCTCTTTAGGTTTGAGACCTAGTCCCATTTTGCGAGCTCTGCATGGTGTTATTTCATTTGTTGAAGGTGGAGCTAAACGGCTTATTGGTAATAGGGAAAGTACATTACTTAGTGAGAGGTGGATAAAGGGTAATCCGGGTGGGTTGGCAAATTTATCTCATGTATGTAACCAGAACCTATATGGAAGTAAGGTGGTCTTTTAATAAATCCAGATGTTAGAGATTGAAATGTTGATCTGATTCATCAATTGTTCTCTATAGAAGATGTAAGACACATTTTGTCCATCCAGTTGCCTGTAGAGAATAAGGATGATGCGTGGGTCTGGGGTTATACAAAGAATGGATTTTCTCTGTTAAAAGTGCTACTATAATGTGCAATCGTTGCAATTCTCATCTACTCCAGGTACATGAATGAGCCTTGTATGAGAGGCAATGAAATGTCTTAAGAGATGTCAGTTGTCACCTAGAGTGGTTCTTTTTGCTTGGAAAATTTTAAATGAAGTGGTTCCATGTCGATCTTTGATTACTAGAAGTTGTGGAAATATCAATGAAACAGCATGTCATTTTTGTGGTGCTACTAAAGATTTACTGCATGTATTTGTTAAGTGTAATCAGATTGCACCTTTATGGTCATCTATTAGTTTCAAAGTTCCAAAGGTTTGCTCTATAGATGCTGCTTTCCAAGATTGGTTCTTGGAATGTTGTTTACAATTTGATGGTGTTAGTTTATCTACTCTTGCCTCATTTCAATGGAAAATCTAGTATGCTAGGTGCAAGGTGCAATATGGTGCAGTTCACACTTTTGCTTGGACATGGTTGCAAGTGCAGAGTTTCCTTGATACTTTCACCTCTATGGTAAATGTGAATCATGAAACGACTATTGTAACAAATCTTGTGTAGAATCGGCGTGATATGGTTTCAATTTTTGTAGATGAGAGTGTGCATCCACATCCAGTTCGTGGGGGGTATGGCCTAGGTGTTGTTTGTTACAACTGCAACAAAGAAGTGATGGCTGTAGCTATAAAAGGCTCATCTCGTCCGTGTTCACCTCAGGTGGCGGAAGCTATGACGTTTGTCTTGGTGTTACAAGTTGTTGGGAAGTTGGGTTGTGTTAATTTTTGTATGCACTGTGACTGTTTGGCTGTGGTGAATTTTGTAAATGGTATGGAGGATGTAGATCTAGATTCTAAAATCCTTTTAGATAATTTTAAGAAGTTGGTTGATGTAGGGAGGGTTTGTTTTGTAAAATATGTTAAGCGTAGTGACAATGTTAATGCACATGTTGTCGCGAACTTAGCTTGGGAAGAATGTGGGGTTAAAATATGGACTAGTCCCTTACTAAATGTACTAAAGTTCTTATATATCTAATGGCTACTTTATCTTTCAAAAAAACTTCATGTAAGATATTTGCTTTTTGAAATACTCAATTAGAAAACTCTTCACCACATTAGTATTTTTTTTAGTAAATTATTGGGAACTCTCTTGAGATTTTGAGATAATACAGTTAACCCCTTTGTGTTTATCATAATTATTGATAACTATCTTAAGGTTAAAATATCTTTGACTATGAGGTCTCAAACTATAACTCTGTTATCAGAAAGTTAACTACATGTTGACATGTCAGCTTAATCACATTGGACAACAAAACTGTTTAACCAGCATCGTCTAACTCTCCCTCGTCCCACTTCAGATGTATTTTCGAGGTATGGTTTATATTTTTAGGAAAATAACAATGCTGATTAAGCAATGTTTTTTGTCCAATCTGTCAATATTAATGTGATTAAGTTCACGGGTCAACACGTAGTTGACGTCCTGATAATAAAGTTATAGTTCGGGGGCTCATAGTTAGAGATACAGTACCTCGAAATGGTTACCAATAATTATGATAAACACAAGAGGTAAACAATATTATCCCAAATCCAAAAGGGGTTACGAGTAATTTACTCTAAATCTTTTTAAGATTCATCAAGAGTGAATTCACTCGACTAGAGATGCCGCTATCGCAATTTCGATGCTGCAGCGCATCCGCACCCATTACGGTGTAGTCTGGTGAGTTGGCAGTCCCAGACAGCTGCTGACTGGACTGTTTTGCTGACTGGGCTGCATTTTTATTATATTAACTTTAAATGGTTGTAACTTTTAATATATAAGTCCAAAATGAAAAAAAATTATATCATTGTTCACCTAAATTCAAGCTCTTTAAAACAAGACTAGACATGAATATGTTTTGACAACTTTAAAATAATTATTTTTACATATATACGATGATACACTAAAATCATAATATGATTCATTAAAATTAATATTATGATTCATTAACTAATAAGTTGGGAATTAGATAACAAACTTCGGAACCGATAAAAAATATTATTATTTTATAGTGTATTATTATTTTTGTATGATGTATTTTAAACCTATATGATGAATCATGTATTTTTCTTACGTACCAAATATTGTTTTGTGTTGTATATTGTTTTAAAATTGTTATTTTTACATGTATACGATGATACACTAAAATCGTAACATGATTCATTAATTTTGATATTATGTCATTAAAATTGATATTGTAATCATTAATTAAGTGGTGAATTATATACAAATTCGGAACTGGTAAAATCATTTTTGTTTTGTAGTGTATTATTATTTTGTATGATGTATTTTAAATCTTATATAGTGAATTGTGTATTTTTCATACATACCAAATATGTTTTGTATTGTATTATTGCGTAAATATTTATTTTTTACATGTTTGTGATGATACACTAAAATAAAGATATGATTCATTAATTTTGATTATGATTCATTAAAATTGATATTATGATTTATTAACTAATAAGTGGTGAATTAGATAACAAATTTTGGAACCGATAAAATCATTATTGTTTTGTAATAATTATTATTGTTTTGTGGTGTATTATTATTAATATTATTTATATGATGTATTTTAACTCATGTGGTGATCATATCTCTTGACATACCAATTTTAAAACAAAAATGAATCATTATTTTTGTAGTGTATTATTATTGGTGTATGGTGTTTTTAGCTGTATATAGTGAATCAAGTATGTTGATATATACATAATATATGTAAATAATATAAAAATTTTAAAGTTGTCAAAATATATTCATGTCTAGGTCTTGTTTTGAAGAGCTTGAATTTAGATGAATAATGATAATTTTTTTTCATTTTAGATTTATATTTTAAAAGTTATAATCAATTGAAATTAGAAAAGTAGTCAATTCAACAAAACAGACTGGACTGCCAAATGGCAAGGACTGTACCGAGCTAACACACGGCTTGGCCGTGTCGTACTGTGCCGCTATATATGTGCAAACAGGTTGTAATTACTTTAGGAAGATCCTTATCAAGCTTGCACACTTAGCGCTCGCATCTTACTAAAATTACTAGTAGTTAACCGTGACTAGAATAGAGGGAAACACAAGTGATATACATAAATAAAGCTGGTAGAACAAAGGATCACAAAAGAGAAAAGGCTAGAATTTATTCGCTTTCTCCCGTATCTTTTGCATGCCTTTCCAACACTCGGATCGGAAGTCAGTCAAAATCCACGTCGGAAATCCCATTAAATGGATCATCATCAGTATGGTTTCGGCCAGACATGATGAAATTGTTCATTTCCAAGCTTTGAGAGCTAATAGAAGTGGTAGAACAAGAATAATCCCCTTCCGTGGATACAACATCTGGATAGTCATCACCCATAGTGGTAATCCACTTGGAGATCAATGTTACTGTGGAGTCTAAGAAGTTGTTGTAATTAGATGATGACGATGATATCGATGGATTCATCAGTGACAACCTGTTCATTGTCATTAAATTATGATCATCCTCATATGCAGTAGTTGCAGGAGCAGTGGTAATCGCAATTGCTGGCGCTGTTATATTCTCTATGCTCCCAGACTGATATCGTTCATCCTGGTTGTGTCTGACCAAGCTTATAAGTCCCAATTCACTTTCAGGTTGACTCATCATCATCACCCCGCCCTTGTTTTGTAGTAATATGGATGATGAAGACGATGAGGATGATGAGAAGAATGAGTTGGGTTTGATGGGGCCTTGTTGGTTATTGGGACTATAATGGTGCTGGGAATTGTTAACTTCTGGGTTGTAATTAACCTTTATGGCGGAAGTGGAGGAGTTGTTTGATCCACCAAAACTGAGGTACATGGAGGATTCTGATTCATTTCCTAAAGATGAACCTGATAGTATTTGCGAGGCTTTAAGAGGGGTTTGGCACGTGTGTTCGCCGTTATATACAGTTCTGAATATGCAGGGGTTGTTTGACACTTGCTGGACCGTTTTGGTTGCTTGACAGCTCTGATCAGCCTTATGGGTACACTTGAAATATTGCCTGTGGATGCATATATAGAGTAGCAACATGTGGTAATTCACTCTTTGTATATATGGGAAACAAGCACTAAGTGGAATCAATCATCAGCCTATTACGTACTGAATCTGATACAGGATACAACTTTACAATCAAGAACAATGAAGATATTGAAGCAGATTTCATCTATGAAATGGAGGATGGTCAACTTTTTTCAAACGATTGACAAGAGATATTAGTGTACAAGTTGAACCAACTGCTAATGGTACTTCAGATCGTAAATAGTAGTTTTTCTGTCTATTTGTGTAACTATCACATGTCTTGATAGCTTTATACTAGCTATTGATAATTATAATTTCTTTTTGAGCGAGAAGATCTACCTTATCTTTCTTTCCTTGATAATCAATTGAAACCTTCTATCTTCCATGTTAAGATTTGTTTTTTTTTTTATAAGTGGCTGAACAACGATGCCGTTAAGATTTGCTTTTTTGTTTGATTACTCTGTTTATCAGTTGGTAAAACTAGCTACGTTGTTGTTTCTATGACGAATATCAGCCTATCAAATCACTTATCTTTATCCTATTGTTCTCAGTCAATTATCATTCTCAACCATCACCTACTAAAGGAAGGATACATGAACTGTCATAGTAGAGTCTTACAATCTACCAATATTAATTTAACTATGCAAATGCCCCAATCTTTCACAACTTGCTGGTGATAGGTTAAACAATCAGTGGAGAAAGAAAAACAAGACAACTAGGTAGGCCTGAAACCTATAGCTTTCCTGATAAATTAGCTAGTGTCTCTACCAAGAGTATTGACTATTTGATACTAATACCATGGAGGTGAGCTGAAGTATTACCTTGGATAGACTGAGTTCATGATTGTTTTGTTTCCGTACTTTCTCCAACCATAGCTGTCTTCTGGAAAAGATAAGGTTTCAACTGTCCTTGTCTGGCCAGTCTTCCTGCGTATAGAACGTTGTTGAGCCTAAACTTTAGAACAGTTGAAAATTAAGGAAAATTTAACCAATCTGCTTTCACAAATTGCAACAAGGTGATGCTATACAATTGGAAAACAGAGCATCGATTTCACTCTCTTTTCCGCCTTGAAAATATTTCCGTATTCTCACTTAGAAGCATTAAGAAAGCTCGACACTCTGCTAACGACACATCTCGAGACGAACTTCACTCGAAACCAAACCAGACTACCTTCGTTTGTAGCAGCCTCGTTGATTTTTCGCAGGACCAGAGGGGGAATTCTCTCCGTGATCCCGTCTTTCACCTTCGCTAAACTGACGAGTTTCTGTTCCGACGACGATCGACAGGCAATTGGAGAATGAATTGATAATTTTAACAGCTAGATCGACGGCGGCCGTCGATGAATCCTCGTGAAGATCTTCCGCACTTGTCAATTCGTTGATGAGAAGCTTGTGTAGCTGATGAGCGGCTCTGTGACCTTTTTGAAGCTCGGCTATGATCCTTCTTCGCTGAGGTTCCGCAAGAGGAAAGGATGAAAGTGAAGGAGGATAGTGTTCCATTTTACGGTATGATAGTGCTCTGTTCGCTCTGCGGAGAGAGGGTGTGTTGTTAGTAGTATATACGACATGATGAAGAAATGGGGAGATTTTTATACTACAAGACAAGACACTTGGCTTGGGGGAGAGGATTTTGTTTGTTTCTCGGGTGGATAAAGGAAGAAGGTGCAAAGAAGTCGGAAGTGAGAGAGGGAAACTAGGCGGAAGGCGCCGAGGAGAGTGAAATCCCACGTTTTGACAGGGGAAGTGAGAGTTATTGTACGTGCGCACAAGTGCAGTGCGTATGTACATGTCACTCTGGCTCTGTTCGGGATGGCTGTTTTGGTAGCATAAATGCAGTATATTTGACAGCAGGAATGCGCTGGCATAAATGCAGTATATTTGCTGGCAGGAATGTGCTGGCATAAATGCAGCTGTTTTGAAAACTGCTGTTTGGCAGTGCAGCATAAATGCAGCATAAGTTAGTTAAGTTAGTTATATGTAGTGTGTTTACCGTTTTCATATTACAATTACAATTTATTATATTACAATACGTAACTTTAGTTTGTTAAAAAAAAATAGTAGAAATTCGCAAACAATATATGACAAAGTATAAAAAATAAAATTTTAAATATAACCAATTAAATTTCAAATTTTATTATTTATGTATACACTGTAACTTATAACAGTACGTTATGATTTTCTATAATTATTTAATTCTTACAAACATACAAGCATGATGAAACGAGGAGTGGAGGTTCAGATTTTATAACAATGTTGAATAAATTTTATTAGTTAAATTTTCGCTTTTATATACATATAATTTTCTAAAAATATTGAATGTTAATAAAGAGAATTAGAAGCATTTTGTAACTTGTAACAAATATAGAAACTTGTGACTAATGTCATAAGATAAGTAGTTTTTCAGTCCAAGGTTCACATACACTCAAAGCTTGAAAAAACTTAGTACAACAAACGCTAGCTCAACATAAAAAACCTAGTACAACAAACATTAATATAACGTATTATAATGTCTGGTCCAACAAACGTTAACACAACATAAACCAATGTCTGGTCATAATTCAACGTCTAATGTTTGCAGTAATAGCATCAGCAATTTGGTCACGTAGATTAGTCATGCTCAACGGATCTGCAAGCTCATCCGGGTCATCATCCGGGAGGTGCTCCTCATCCTCATCATCAGCAGCACCAGATCCTCCTCCTCTGCTTTCCGTCTCATCAGGAAATGTCACGCTACTTGAGTCCGGTTTACTCAACATAACGTAGTTGTGCAATGCAAAACAAGCACTAATAATCTGGCTTTGATCATTCACATCGTAGGGCGGTATCATATCCAGAATCTGCCATTTCTTCTTCAACGCTCCATAACATCTTTCAATTACGCTCCTTAGTGATGAGTGCGCTCGGTTGAAGTACTCCTTTCTGTTAGTTGGTGGTGCGCCTCTGAACTGTGTGGGGTGGTACGTCCCAGTGAAATATGGAGCCATCACACCATTACGGTTTGCATATCCCTTATCACCTAAGTAATACTTGCCTATGATTTGTAGCCTTTGTTAGTCTTCTTATATAAAGATATTGACATAAACAAAACACATATACCAAATTACGTGCAAGCTTTTATACCTGGTGGTGGCTCAGGAAAGTTCAGTTCGGGGTCCGCTCGTGCGTCATGAAGAACGCGTGCGTCGTGCATCGATCCTTCACACCCAGTAACGACGTAGGTGAATAACATGTTGAAGTCACAAACCCCTAATACGTTCATTGTAGGGAAACCACTCCTGCCACGGTACTCCAACTGTAGTGGTCCCGGAATGACGACAATGTGTGTGCCATCTAATGCTCCAATGGCGTCCTATATAATCAAGAAATATATTATATTTAAACGAACGTTCATTAAAAACATTATAAATTGTGTGTAATACCTTGAAGTACGGGTCGTAACGACGGTCACCACGTAGCCGTGGGTGAATGTCTGTCCACTGTGCTCGGTTTGGCTTGATATAGTCACGGCCGAATGCCCACATCAATTTCAAGACCTTCTTAAAGTGGTGACTAACGGTCTCGGGACTTAGGCTAAATCTTTCACACGCCGATCTGTTTGACGCACGTTGTCCCAGTATGTACAAGAACAACGCTACATCAACCTGGATGCTCACGTTTGCAGTTCGTTGTAACCCGTACCTAACCTCCAACTGCTCGCACAAGCCTAGGAACGCACTCTTGTCCATTCTTAGCGCATTGATATTCTTTTCGGATTGCTAATCAGCAACGCGTTCACCCACATCTCCCCATTGAATTCATTGTTGTGCATGGGGATGGGTGGAGGGATGTTATGTCTTCGTGATGCCAGTAGCAATGTAGCTGCATCCACCATGGTATAGGCACTCGCCATCTGTCCTTGAATTGCTGTTGCAAATTGTATGAAAGTTTCACGTCGTTCAACAACCGATTAATGAAGTCCTCGTCAGCCATATTCACTACAATAACAAAAAACTCAAACAATTACTATAACACGTCATTGTACATAACTGATATAAAAGACATTCAATAATATGTTAGCGCCCAAACTACACACATGTAGTTATCAACAAAAAGACATACAAAATGGGGCATCTAACAGGAACACACATATGGGCATCTAATCAACATCACAAATATGACCACCTAACCGGCACACAAAAAGGGTCATCTAACAAGCCCACAAAAGAGGTACCTAACCGGCACACAAAAAGGGTCATCTAATGAGCCCACCAAAAGGGGTACCTAACCGGCACAGTCGCAGAACAACGACTACAGTTTTACTTCTAACTACTACAAAGTCGATAGCCCAAAAGATAGTACAACTACACAACTAGCTCGTGGAAGAACGAAACTTTCGGACAATAGAGTTGATAAATCCCATAGCTACTTCAGGTCCAGCTAGCTGTAACGTGCTCTTGAACAGTCTCCTATTGCTCTCGTCTCGCATGCAAGCTATGGCGTCCGAAAGAAGGGACGGGTCATCTACCATCGCGGGCATATCCAACAGAGCTGCCACGGCATCATTCTCATTCCAATTGCCCTTGCTCCTAGCCAATGATTGTTCGGCGATTGATGCAAGTAGGATATTTGATCGGTCAATCCCCGCACGAGTAGCCGGTAATCCCTCAGCTATGGCATCAAGCTGTCTCGCCTCTCGCTCCTTCTTCGTCAGCTTCTTCATTCTCTTACAATCAGAAGAGTCGTCTGACTCTGAGGATCTCTTTCCTAATCTGGATGAGCGTGTACTGCCAGCAGAAGTGGAAATAGGGGTTGGAGAATCAGTGGCCTGGTATTCATCCATAGGGATGAAGTCATCCTCGATATTGATTGCCCCAATCTGGTTGACGAAGGACTGACTACCGTCTTGGCTATCTGTGTGGATGGCTGGTCGATAACCATCTAGCGAACCATCAGCATCACCGGCATCTGATGTGGGATGGGAACTGGCCGGACAAAACTTTCTTGTCCCTTTCGCCTCCCCATCCCCGTAGATCAACTGTAGGTGATCTTCTTCCTCTGGACTAAAACCTCTAGTCCTAAACCGCTGGAAAGAGCTGTCCTCCTACAAAAAATTCAAACTATTAATAATCCAAAAAAAATAAAGACGTAATAACAATGACAATACTCTTGTTTCATTACCGCTATCTTCATTGCCCACCACTCGTCAGGGGCGTCAATGGTCCATAGATCATTGTCGAAACCTAAACCAGTAGTATCCTTCTTCAATCTCTTCCAGTCTTTCCACTGGCCTCTCAGCGTATCCCTCTTTGACTTGAAGTTGTTGTGAGACCATGCCATACCACTAATCTTATTAAAATCTGTAGCCACTTTATCCCACTTTACTGTTCGGCTCACTATCTCACCATTTTTCCCGAGGGATTTGACGGTGATTTGCCATTAGCCTAATTAGTAGAGTGGTCTTCTCATTATCCCAACATACATTGCCACCATCAACTTCTTCCTTTCCCTTTCTTCTTGCTTTTCGTTGAACCGATGCCATCTAATATAAATTCAAACGTGAGATTGTGTAAGATTGTTGCAGGTTTTCCATGTTCACGTGATATGTATACATGTATTTCATTAATACAAGTAAGGTGTGATAGGTAAGTGTTCAAATTTAAATAAAGCATATATTATACAATAACTCAAAGTATGTTTGAATTATTTACAATTACATCATATTTTGTTCAAAAATTTTTGACAACACATTACTTTACATTAATCCTATAACTGTCTACACAACACTTGTTATCTTTTGATCAGCATAGCAGTAGACACTTGTTATCTATTGATCAGCATAGCTCCGCCAGTGTTGTTCGCTCCGGTCCGATCGCCTCCAGGCCGCTCATGGTCGTTCGTCCTTTCCTCGATCATCACAACGCATGTAGACCAAACTTATGTAATTTTTCTGATGTATTCAGCTCAGAGTATTTTCACCTCATCACCGCTGATTAGTGTTTTCCAATATGATTCAGCTCAGAGTAAGATTGCCCTCATCATCGCTGAGTGGATCAATATAGCCTCACAACCACCGCTAATGAAGTACAGTAATACTTAAACTGTAACTACCGCAACTTCCGGTACAATCTACCCTATTGTGTATGTTCTATTCTTATCGTTGAATTCATAATCGGGCCAAGATCATGGTAGATTGTACAGGAGGCGGCTGTTACATGTTTGAGTATTACTAACTAACATAAACGGAAGGGAAACATACACTAATCCACAATTAATTGGGCAATTTTTTATTAAACTCAACAAGGGACATTCAGTTCCTGAAGAACATAGACAAACCAATCGAATCCACAATGCCAGGTCAGTTCTCCGTTCAATCAGCATGTCAAGAAGACAATCCAAGGAAAATAATCAAACAATCAGAAGCTATTTGCAAATTTCTCGGCAATACAATTCTACCCAGAGCGAAAGCCACAGAACAGAGCAGAAGCAATTCTGATTTTCATATGCCCAAATCTAACACATCATCAGCTTACAGAATACGGTAATTCAACATGCCAAACCCACCAAACCAGCGTGCCAAATTCCATCGGGCTATTAACAGAACAGAGGCATAATTTATACCCATCGTTTAACAGAACAGATCGCCATCGTTTACAGAAACCAGAAGCCACCAACAAAGGCAATAGATTTGGCCAGGAAAGAGTAAACACAGCGACGGTTACAACGAACCATCAACAAACGGAGCAACACAAAGCCAAGAAGAATGACATGCACTCACGTCCTCAAACTCAACAGAAACCAGTCACCATAATACGGTTCAACAGAGACGGGAGCAGATCGCCAAATCCAGCAAACAATTAAGCACCATAACAGAAAGGGGTAGCATTTACCTTAGTAAGGTTCCAGATCCGTGAGAATCGAGAAAAGGAAAGTGAAGGACGGCG
Organism: Limonium bicolor; assembly: GCA_023374045.1. Classification (NCBI taxonomy): domain Eukaryota; kingdom Viridiplantae; phylum Streptophyta; class Magnoliopsida; order Caryophyllales; family Plumbaginaceae; genus Limonium; species Limonium bicolor. Next base: position 63,200,349 of record CM041777.1, on the reverse strand, counting down.
CATCAACCGACAGAGGGTAAGCGACGAACTGAATCGAGAACACAAATTAGGCTCAACCGACAAAAATCGGGGATTATAATCCCTCAAATCTGGCGAAGATAACCTCAGGAAAGTCATTTGCGACAACTTACCAGACCCAGCAGCAGAGGTCGAACAAATTCCGAAAGAAAAAATAGGGGAGGAGAATGAAGCTTGCGCATGCAACCAGTTAGCAACAACGAAGAGCCCAGACAAAATGCGGCGGTACTCACCAAGCCATAGCCAGGCTTGGGCGTAAAGAGAAAGGGAATGAAGAGAGTAACTTACCCACTTACCTGGACGCCAGATTTCAAAGTGTATACACACAGGCGAAGCAAATTAACCACGACAGATACGGGTCGCATCACAACAAATGCGAATCGTACTCAGCAAAGCCAAGCCAACAAGACAAAGGTTGGTGAAGTTGCAATTACTGCGACGAGGAAGAAGGAAGGGAGGGAAAAATAGTGGGTGAAGTCGCAATTACTGCGACGAGGAAGGAGGAGGAGTTGGGCGCGGCGCGAAGAAGGAGAGCAGCATATGCTGCTCAAACATGCCCTAGGGCTCTGCCGAACAGCAGAAGAAATAAAACAATCAAAAGTAGCATATGTTGTCACAAACATGCTCACAAAAAATGCACATATAGTGCAGACCCGAACGCGCCCTCTGTGTTCTCTCTTCTTTTTGCTAGCAAAATGAAATTGATCTTTCCTACACTAGTACTAATCATTATTAGCCATAAGCACATTTAACATTGTACAGTTATATAATCTAAAAATACAAGTTTTATAAGTTTATTGTACAGTTTAAGACAGTATGTACATCTAGTAGAATTTCAGTAATATCAAAATTCAATGTATAACTTTACATATACATCCGTACAACTTTTATTTACCACATATACAGTTTTTATAATACAAAATGTACATATATGTAGTCATCTATAGCTACATTTGTAGTCAAAAAATTACCATTAACAATTCAAAGTTGAAAATATATTTTTTTTCTAAGATTCTATAGCTACTTCAGAACTTTCAATGCTACACCTTATGATTTTTTTGATCCATACATGTCACATACTCATCTCCTAAAAGGGTGAGCTTAGATTTAACTACTTTTATAGTTATTAGGTTGTTTGAGAAATTTTAAAACATACTGATTGGAATTTATATTATTTGCAAAACTGATATGAATTAGAATGATATCAATAATAGGGGTAGTTTGTAGGTAATTAACAAATATTCCAGTTAGCCAACCCTTTACTTTTTTATAATTCTATAATCAAAAGGTTATTATTAGTTAAGTGGCTGATAAAAACTTTATATTTAAAATTTGGATAATTCAAAAGCCATAATATAATAACTTTAAAAATTTTAATACACCATACTACTATATGAATTGATAATATTATTATTAGACCTTATTTGGTAATATCCTCACGTGAATTATGCCCAATGGTGATCTATCAAAGATAATGTATTTTAAATCTAATCTTGAAATTTATTTCAAATCTACATATATTACTTGCGTGATTGCATCACTACAAGGTTGATTATAAAAAAAAACATATATTACTTCAACTACCTATGGTCAAACTGATGTGTGAATGAGCACTATGTGTGGAGAGATGTCCCAAATAACAAAATTTGAACTATCTGAAAGTACTTAGAGCTCAAGCTCATAATGATTAGATATGTATGTCTCAAATAAAAAGACCCATGTGAAACTCAAATAAACATCACTTCGCTAACTTTAAATTTTCCTTAAATATAGTATAAATATGCCAACAATTAGTGGTGGCAAATACTAATTTAAAGGAGGCGCAAAACTAATTTTATGTAGACAGAAAGAAAGACTCATGAAAACGAAAGATGCATTAGTAGTGTAGTGATTGATTTCACGCGCCATGGGTAGTGACTCGGCAACCGCCATGACATCTCCCACCACTTGGAAGTTCGTCATCGGCCTATGTCACCCATGCTACGCAATCCTTGTTGTACCGCTTTCAATTTCCCTTTATGTAAAGGCACACTTATAATTGGTTAATACAGGAGGGCGCGGGTGATTTTTTTCATTTTTTTCTTTTTTTTAAAATCAGAAAATTTTTAAATTGTTATAACTTTTATTATATAAATCTAAAATGAAAAAAAATATATCATTGTTCACCTAAATTCAAGTTTTCAAAATGAGACCAGTCATGGATATATTTTGACAACTTTTAAAAAAAAATTACATGTATACAATAATACACTAAATTGATAATATGATTCATTAATTTTGTATTATGAATCATTAAAATTGATATTATGATTCATTAAGTAATAAGTGGTGAATTTGACAATGTACACTCGTGGCAAATATTTCACACGTGTATGGATCATATACTAGTAAATACATGGCATATATATTTTTGAAGCAATGGCTAATATTAATCTATATCTAACACTTAAGCTAATAAGGGATTATTAGCTGTACATATACATTATAATCTGTAAAATTTTAGCCAACCCAATATATACTTAGCTTCATTAAAGACAACTGATTTGTTGAAGTAAGCAATGAATATTTAGTATTTTTATATATTAATGAAACAACCTAAATTTTGGAAAATCAAAAAGTTGGTTTGGGAGTTTAGTCTTGAAATTGATTATTTCATTTAGAGGAGGTTGATAGAAATGATTGGAATGAGGTAGATCATTTGGTGACATTATAAGTAGTTAAGAGATGAGTTAGAAATTGGTCTGAAAGAAAATCATTTGAGCAAGGACTTGCATTGGAGCTTTGAGTTAAATAGTTATCGTCGCAGTTAGTAGAGTGTTCTTATATTACATCCAGCTTCGGGGACGAAGCTTTCTTTTAAGGGGGTGATAATGAAATACCCGTAAACAAAATATAAGACATATATATATATATATATACTATTATATATGTTTTGTAATTCATTAAGTACTTTTCACTTTAGTTGTTAATTCAGTATTTATAGTAACGGCTTGTACTGTTATTGATTATAATTAGTGTTTTATTTGTTATGGTTTGATCATTTTAATATGGTACTAATCAAACATATTTTGTCATAGTAAGCTATTTTATCATTATGCAGACTTGTAAAAGATTTGTATATATATTTGACAAAACTCGGATGAGTATATTTATGTTTTCGGAAAAAGAAAATGTCTATTTAAAAATATTGATTCGTGGTCCATTGCCATGTTTTAATATTGAGGATTCGGTTCTATTATTTCACCGTAATCGTATGATAAATTGGTTCTATTATTGGACATCTTTTATAAGGTTTTCGTTTGTTTGCGGCATTAATTTTCTAAACCTTTGCAGTATATATTTTGGTATTTCTCTAAAATTGTATATTTTATATTTTGGTAGAATCATGGGTGATACAAAATGAAATACCCTTATAATTTAATATACCATTATTTGGCATTATATGATTATTTGATTACTACTTAAATGGATATGGTAATGTTATTATCGTGGACTCTCATTGTTTAACAAAATACATTGTTAATACTCTATTATGGTTCCGTTTTTGTTTTGTATATAAAATTTTAATGATATATATATATATATATATTATCTTGTTCTTAATATAATAATAGTTACTTTTATGAATGTATCATAATATTCATTGTATTTTTCTGGTGGTTTTAATATGTTACTTATTTTATACCGAAGTCTTATGCAATTCTATATATACATTTTATTTTAATAAATATGTATTTACTTTCAAATATTCATCATCTGAAATTCTATAAACAAAAAAAAACCCTTATAATTTAGTATACTATTATCTAGCAATATATGATAATTATTTAATTACTACTTCCATTGGTATATTAGTATTATTTTAGTGGACTCTAATTGTTAAATTTATATATTGTAAATACTATTCTAGTTTTACTGTAGACATTGAGAATAGTGATAATGCATATTTTATTTTAATATGGGAGATATATTAGTAATTGAGGGATATGGAATAAATTGGAAAATAAGCTTAACCTAAATTATTTTATTTTCTCTTCCTTCTATTCACAGTCGTCTTTGTTCTCTTCTAGTCTGCGCCATTCTTCAAGCTTCTTCTTCTTCGTTCCACATGAATCTCTTACCACGCCATTGAATTCTCTTCGAGCAATTTCTACCGACGACGAACAACTCTATTGGTTCTCACTTCTACCGTCTGCAGAAGCAACCCCCATATTTATTCTCTGCTCCTCTAACCTAATGCCTTCAGTCGAAACCATCAATTATCATTTTGCTTTTCATCCTTATGTCGAGTCTGTACGAGTTCCAAAGAACCAGCAAGCAGCGGTCCCATCTCCTCCCATCATTTGAGATTCAAACTAATTTCAAGATTTCGAGCACGTTGACGGTGGATGCTAGCTGATTATACTTGACTGTCTTTGCTTATTGATTTGAGCGTGAATTCCAGGTAAACCTTGAGATGCTAGCTGATTATACTTGACTGTCTTTGCTTATTGATTTGAGCGTGAATTCCAGGTAAACCTTGAGTTCATCTATCTTTACTTTGTGATTGTGTGTGCTATTTTGACACTTGTTGTATTAGTTGTGATTGTTAAATTATGCTTATACGATATTGATGGTGTGGAATGATTTGAAAACTTTGATATTACATATGTGACTATTTTATTCTAGAATTGATGGGAGACTTTGGAATTGGAAAAAGGCATTTGGATAATTTATATATATTCGCGTTGTTGAGTCTCAGACCGCAGCTAAGCTCTATGATCTACTCCATTACTCAGAAAAAACTTTTCTTTGGGGGGGGTGTGCACACTTAAGGACTTAGAGTGACGGTAAACTGGATCGGTCCCAACTTTGTTGTGGTACCAATTATTGGAATTTGTGAAATGGATAGGCCCCAACTCTGTTGTGGTACCAATTATTGGAATTTGTGAACTGGATCGGTCCCAACTCTGTTGTGGTACCAATTATTGGAATTTGTGAAATGGATAGGTCCCAACTCTGTTGTGGTACCAATTATTGGAATTTGTGAACTGGATCGATCCCAACTCTATTGTGGTACCAATTATTGGAATTTGTGAACTGGATCGGTCCCAACTCTGTTGTGGTACCAATTATTGGAATTTGTGAACTGTGAAACTTTGGTGACTCCCGTCATTACAGAATTGATTTGTTATATTGTTGATTGGTGATTGAGACTATTATGATGCTATTGTTTGATTAGTTATGTGCCTATTGATGTCTATACTCAAATGGGTTTTCAAAATGTATTTGACAAGGTGTTGCAGGGTTTACTCAGTTTCTCTTATTTGCGCGGTCCTTTCTCATGTGTTGTTATGTTTTCTGGCCACAGGTAACTAGCTGATCTGGATATAAGGCGTGAGAGTTGGGTTTGGGGAAATGACATAAACTCCACTTCGATTAGTTTTAAATGGATATAGATGGTTATAGTTTCTTATAGACTAATTGTATTTCCTAGTTGGTTTCGTATTTATGTAGTTGGGGTTTAAGTTTTTATTTATTTGTTTATTTATTTATTTATCATCCGGTTAAGGTTGAAGTTTCTTTTTGTTTAGTCTTAGCACTCACAAGGTTGTGAGTGTGGCGGTAACACCCTTTAGGTTTTATCTTCCGCTGCTAAGTAGATGATAGAAAAAATTTTGATTTTAAATTTTAACTTTGACCTTAATAAATACCGGCTAGTTTTTGGGGTGTTACAATTAACAATTTGCATTCGTGGCTAATATTACATAAGTCAGTGGCATATATATTTGTACACACATGACATATATTGTTTCATGCCTATGGCTAATATTTGTTTGTATCTAAAACTATAGCCAATAGCCGTAGATGTACAGTATACGTTGTTAAATTTTATTAGAGGTGATCATTCGGGCGGGCGGGCCGGGTTCGGGCCGGGCCAAAGGAAAATTTTAGGCCCGTCGGGCCTATTTTTAAAAACCAAGCCCGGTTTTTTACATGTTCGGGCCGGGCCGGGCTAGGCCCGATTTTTTCTAGGCTTTGCCGTAGCCCGGCCCGCCCGGCCCGGTTTTTTAATTTTTTATAAATTAATAAAAAATAAATTAAAATTAATATATTTTAATATATATTTATATATTATATATAACTTATTTAAAATTTATATATTATATATAATTTTTTATATTATATAAAAATTAAATATGTAATATTATATTTTTAAAAATAATAATAAATAATATAAAATCGGGCCGGGCCGGGCTTGTCCACGGGCTCAAAGAATGTGCCGCGGCCCGGCCCGATTTTTTATTCGGGCCTGATTTTATGTCCAGGCCCGTCCGGAAGCCCAATCGGGCTCGGGCCCGTCGGGCTTTTTTACGGGTCGGGTCGGACCGGGCTGTCGGGCCGGACACATTTTGATCAGCTCTAATTTTATCCAATATACACATAGTGTCATTAAATACAATTGATAAGTTGAATTAAGCAATGAATTTGAGTAGTTTTGGTATATTAACGATATACACTCATGACAAATATTTCATGTGTATGGAACACATATTTGTAAAACATGGCATATATTGTTTGAAGCAATGGCTAACATTAATCTGTATCTAAAACTTAAGCTATTAAGGGATTATTAGCCGTACATGTACTATTATAGACATTATTTTTAATTAGTATTTTAATTAATATTTTTGGTTGTCCCTATACATATTAGGAATGGACATGCAAAATTAATTACATGAGTATAACATTCTAATCTCAACCATTCATCATAATACTCCCTCCGTTAATTAATAACTGTCATTTTAGGTAGTGATTCTTATTCAAAAATATATGTCATTCTAGCTTTTTGACACATCTTTTTCCACTTTTAACTCTACTATTCAATACAAAAGTAATTATTATCTAGATGAAAAAGTAAAAAAGTAGGGGTACATGCGTCAAATTTCTACTTGTCTTAATAAGTGTGCAAGTTTCTAGAATGTTAGATATTGTTGAACGAAGAGAGTATGTTAGATCCAATGGTCAATATAAAAGCCTTTACATAAAGACAAATTATTTGCCTTTATGGGATCCACGCCTGTTGTACCTAGTTATACCATAATTATGCTATACTATCTTTAAATGAATTAATTGTTATTATTGTCTCAATTGACAGGATCCGGTTTTTGTTTCATTTTATTATGTGTTCTTGCGTCACTACTGAAGTGTTCTTGCCACGATTTGAAATTCACAAAACTTGTCCCATCAATTATAGTATGCATTGTCAACTGAAGTGTTCTTACGTGACACTTTGAAAGTGTGACTTACGTTTGGATGAGAGTCGTATCGATCCTACATCATCGGTGTCTACCATTGAAAGAAATCACAAGCTCGTCAATTGTAAAATGGTTTTCGGTTTGAACAGAAAATGACTGTTACAACAGCTTAAAAGGAAAATAGGAACATATTGTGAACTTTTTTATAAAAAACAGGGCTATATTGTGAACTTTCTATAAAAATAGGGGCATAACGTGAGCTTTTTTGTAAAACATGGGTATTTTGTGAACCTTTTATAAAAATAGGGGCATATTGTGAATTTAAAAAAAAATTCAAAAAAGTAAGTCGTTATAAAATTCACTAATTTAAAAAAATGTCAAGGACAATTTGGTCATTTTTCATTGCACAGTCAACAACTTTTACCAAATCATGGTATTTTCTGAATTTCAAAACATTTTCTTGGCATGTGAGGGAAAAAAGTTTTAAAAATGGGGTATATCGTGAATTATGAAACATTTTAGTGACATATTGTGAATTTTTCTTTAATTTATTCTAACAGCTGTATCTGACAGGTGACCACAAACGGACCTAGTAATATCTAACACAATTGGATGTTAAAAATACGCAAGACCATACCAAGTTATAAAGTGTAGGGAAAATTACATCTGTTTGGCGAAATTATACACCCCACCCACTTGGTTTCAAAAATTACTTTTCACACCCATGTGGTTGCCCCTTTTTTACATCCGGCAATTTTTCTAATTTTTATTTAACTTAGTAGATGTTTAAATGTTGTCCAAATGTGATGAAACTATACATGGATAATGCTAAAGTGTTATATTTTGGTCTAGTGTTAAATTCAAAGTTTTTTAAGCTCACATGTGACATGTGGGACCCAATGAACACACGTTCACATGTCGTGTGTTTTATTGGGTACCATGGATCACATATGAGCTTAAAAACTTTGATATTCGTGTCGGACCAAAATATAACATTTTAGCATCGTCCGTGTAAAGTTTCAACACCTTTGGACAACATTTAAGCATCTTTTAAATTGAACAAAAAATACAAAAGTTGCTGAATATAAAAAGGGGAGAAATCACATGGATTAAGAAAGTAATTTTTGAAACCACATGGGTGGGATGTGTAGTTTCACCAAACGTCATGAATGAGGATGTAATTTTCCATAAATTGTATTACTACGACACAGTTTCTTTCAATACCACAACCGCTTAAAAATACAAGGATCGCCATTTCTACATGGAACACGTTTTTTCGATTTGATGAGCTTAGGGTTGTACACTTTGGACTGTGGGCGCGTTAGGACAACAGGTGCAGTTTGACTGTTGTTCTCTAATGAGCTTATAAGGAAAGGAGATTTTTTTAAAAAAGAAAAGGAAAGGTGAAAGTTAAGCTTAGGCTATCGATTTATTTTATCTAGTTTCTTATATTTTGGTCTTTTATATTTGATCTCTTATTATCTCGTTTTTTTCAAATAGTTGTAACCCATCAACGACTATATTGGGCCGGTTTAGATTAATGAAATAATAGTAATTTTATGGTTTAGTTCGCTCTAACTATCAATTTGAGGTCCCATCTCATTCATCAAAAAATTTATATTATTTTAGGTTTCAAAACTATATAGTATAATTAGTATATTAGTGGAGGAAAGGAGTTCATTTATTTAACCATATATGCATGACACTATTTTTAGTCTAGCTACCCGGGTTCAGTTGAGTGGCCTTGATAGTAACAGGTACAAGTTGAAAGTAGAGATCATGATAACTATATGTAGTCTTACAATAAAATACTGCAAGTTTCGTGGAAAGTTGACATGATATGTCATCTAAATATCAAATAAGGTTCCAGGAAATACAGACTTGCGCCAAAAGAAAACACAAATATAGTAATAACAACTAGCAATTAAATTAACTCGAACTCGCATGCAAGGAGTTTAATGCCCAAGTTAGAATGTATATGAGTCATTCAGCACTACTGATAACAACGGAAAAACCATATACCATAGTGCAAATGGCGTCTCATGTGCGAACATTAATTTTTCTTGCAGTCAGTCTTGTGACTAAAGGCCCTTCCGTTTTGGAGGATGACCCAGAGGAGGCAGCTGTTATAGAGGAAGCAAGACAAACTCTCATCTTTGCCAAGCAGCTTGGTTGCATCGTCCCTGACGAGAAGCTTACCCTTTCTAATTATGAAGGGATCATCCGAAATCAGAGAGCGAGCTATTGCCGGCGAAGTCACGATGAGAGTGACGAGTCAAAAGAGGAGTTCGAAAGATGCTCTAGGAGGACATCTAAAGAAAAGGGCAAGAAAGGTCGTGGGGCTGGACCCCGAGGTTTTAGTAAGTTTTCACGGGCTAGTAAGGTGGTCATGCGGGGCAAGAAGAAGACTAAGTAGATTTTAAAATCCCTCTTTGCTAGTAAGATTAATAGGGCTAGAAACATTGTGTTCTTTGCTATATGTTTTTTCTCTAAAATGTCTTTAAGCGGGAAAGGCATTCATGCCTCAGTACTGCTATGTAAGCTGGACAACCAGCCAATTATCAAAAAAAGAAATATATACATTTTATCTTTTTGAAGGCAAAGAATCGCTTTTCTATTTCATTTCAAAATTTTAGATCATGCATAAAAGCATCAACAAGAGAATGTGGAAAATTAGATGACCAGCTATGACAACTATTTACATTGGAAAGGAGGTGATGACTAGCAACAAGAAAATGAGCCGCCGCATTCCCCTCCCTCTCTACAAAGCTCCATCAAAGAGCACCGTCGCTAATCCTCTAAGCACGCAGCCCTCACCAACAGAGGGCAGCTTGCATTTACCCCTCAGAGCATCGATCACCATAGGCAATCGGTTTCAACAACAATACAACCAAAGCCCTCACCTCTAGCCCAGCTAACCCCCACATCCAACGCCAAAGCTTCAGCTGTTGAAGTAGATGGAGACATGGAGTAGCCCCAACCAGCAGAGATGACAAGCAATTAATGAACCCGGGGAGTCCCGCAAAACAGCACTAGCCAGCCAAGAACCGTCACCCGACTCACCCGCGAGGCTAACATCTAAATTCAATTTAAACCAACTGTACGGGTTAAAACATATTGCAATAAGTGTTCCCTAGGTTAGTATTCCCTAGGTTATAGAACCAAAGGATGTTGTGTCTAGTTGAGTCTTTAATATAACTAACTAATAAACTGAAGGAAAAATAACAATTATAAAATTAGGGGTTTGAATGCAGAAAATAAATAATTAATTAAAACAAAAACAATTAAAAGTGACTCTCTAACAATACTAAAAGGGAGAATATTGGTTTACTACTTCTCCCTAGTTTATCAATTCTCTTCCTAAGCGTTTTCTAAATTCTAGACTACAACCTCAGATCTAAATTAATCTAAAACCGGTCTTCCGCAAGATAGATCCTTACTAGCAATTCCCAAATTAATCCTAACTCTCGTTACAAATTTACAAAATAACTAGTAGCATTAATGGTTTATCTGGTTTTTAGTCAGCTAATCCCCAGAAATTGTCATCTATAGTTTCACTGGTAATATTCCTATGGTCTAATGAACACCGCAGTTCTCACTTGTAAGCAATTCATACCAAATAAACTCAAACAATAATTAATCACAAGAGAATTCAATAAATAACTAAGAACAAAACTACAATCTGTATAGAATTGTATTTAACAACTCAGGAAGCAAAATAATAAACTAGTTGTTCATAGCAAACTAAAATTCTAACGAGTACTCAGACATTGGAGATAAAGAAATAATAACAATTATAAAAAGATTAGAAAACATCATCTAATTGTAGAATGATGACAAATCCGGTCTCTTTCTGCTCCGGTATGTTAAAAGTGTCTGTGGTCTCCCTCTCTGTCTCGAACTTTGCTTGCGGCGGATAGGGTTACGAATTCTTTATATGTATTCGTCGCCGTGAATAAAATATCTCTTCCCCGATTTCTTTTTTCTCTTCAAATCGATCCAGTAGATTTTGTGAAAATGATGTCCACGGTCCACCTGCATGTAGAATTATGGTGTCCAGTAATGATAAGATCGTGATTAATCTGAATCATTCTCTGCGCCTCTTTCCAATCGAAGTTGCGGCCCATTATTTTGTGCATGGCCCTGTACAAGAATAAATTAAGTAGCGTGGAACAAATGACCGGCCTCATTAGCAGCAGTACATGGGTCATGGCTCATGTACATGCATGTGTGCAGCAGATTGCAGCCCCATTGCGTGCATGGACGATTCCCGCGGCCCAAGTTTCCACATTGCTACATTTGCACTCGCGCAAGAACGTAAGAATCATGGTCCGGGAATTTTCCAAACAATAAACCTGGACCATGACATTATTTAGGCGGTAAGTTACGCTGTTGGGTGGTCTGGGTGTGTAACTCTGGACACATACCCGGACCACACCTGAAAGGCGTCAGAAAAATTGTTTTTGCTCCTATTTGTTTTTGGTTTGATCGTTAAGCTTTTGACATATGTTTCAAGATCTTTATTTCAGCATTTTTACCAGTTTTAGTATAAAACCACAAGTGAGGAGTAATCTTAACATTTAACATAATTAAGCACTTAAGTGGGGAAATATGTAACATTAAAGCTTAACTTAATAAACAACACTACATATAAACATAGATGAATTCCCACTTATCACAAACCCACCTCAAGAAGACACCAATGCTTACACTCCACATCAATAGGGTCATTACCTCCCCTAGCCACAAAATACGGAAGAAGGAACGGCTCAGCTTGGGAAAAAACTAGCTTCAGAAGACCGAGCATTCCCATGGCTAAGTACATTCCTAGCCCACCACACTGACCAAAGCTTCTGAATAACTTCGAAAAGAACCTCCCGCTTATGGGTAGAGGCCACTCACTCCAACCATTCCATAAAATTGCCAGAGAGAGAAACCAGCTTCTTTTGAATAGCTTTGCCCCCCCCCCCCCCCTGAAACACTACCACCACCATTAGAACAAAACACCAGAGAATGAGCCACGCAATCTGCCACACCACACAGGGGGCATAAAGCAGACCCAAGACCTCGTCTAGCCAAGGCTTCACCCATGGGGAGACCCTCGTACCACAGGCGCCAAGCGAATAACAATACTCTAAGTGGAAGATTTGAGGACAGTAAAGCTTTTAAAAATACAAAACGATGCCCTGAGCTAGACTCCTCATCACTATCAGCTAGTCTCATAGCAACATGAAACCCAAACTTAACTGAATAACAGCCCGACTTAGAGAAGTGTCACAACAGACGGTTTGGAACATTTGGAAGAGGAGTGGGAATGGATGTGACTAGAGAAACATCTTCTGGGATAAGTAGCGATTTTAGAAGCCCGATATTCCACAAACCCGAAGAAGGATCAATTAAGCTTGCTAGTATCCGACTTTCAGCACCCGCCGGAATTGGAGGAAGAGGGCAACAGATCCATGGTCGAGGGAGCCAAGGGTCAGCCCACATGTTCAAGTGCCCATTACCAATCTTCCACCTACAACCTCTGCGCAAGAGAGTGACTACCTCCCTAATTGAATTCGACATGGAACCTCCTCTCCTGAGGTAACCGTGGTCAAGGATGGACCCCTGGGGAAAATACACCCCTTGAGTAAACACGCCATAAGAGAGGTTGGATTGTCCAGCACACGCCATACTTGTTTGCCTAGTAGTGCCATATTTTGAGCCCATAAGTCTCAGAAACCCAGCCCCCCTTAACCTGAGAGCGCATCACAACCTCTCTCCTTACCCAAGACACAAATTTCTTTGAACTATCCCCACTCTAAAAGAACCCAAATATCATCGAGGAGAACTTGTCCAGCAGCGATTTAGGGAACAAGAAGAGCTGTATAGCGTAACACGGGATGGCATGGAGAACGCTCTTTATCAATGTCACTCTCCCAGCTTGAGAATCCCTTTTCGACCAAGGCTCTAGACGTTTCCAAATTCTGTCACCCAAAAACCCCAACGCACTGCATTTGGAACACCCTAAAAGGTAGGCATGCCCAAATACTACTGAAAAGACTTGACTAAATCAATACCAAAGATATGACTTAGCGCAGACCTGATCTGGTTGCGCGTGAAACTACTGCATAACAACTCCGACTTTTGCCTGTTTATTAATTACCCTGAAGAGTAACAAAAGGCAGAAAGAAAGTCTTAATTGAATAATCACAGCTTGATCAGTGTTGCCCGTCCCAAAAATAAGGCAATCACGCAAATAGCAAGTGACCAACTTAAAGAGCTTCACGGCCTATATAGATAGGTGAGATAATCCTAGACTCTTCAAAAACCTGGAGGCTAGAGGACAGCGCCTCCATGCATATAATGAACAAGTAGTGCGAGATAGGGTCGCCTTGACTGATGGCCCTCTACGGCCTAAAAGAATGATTGGGAGATCTGTTTATATTAATGGCCATCGAAAGAGACAATACACAGGACATAACCTAGGAGATCCACTTAGCTGGAAAGCTCATAACCTTCAAAACATTCTCTAGAAAGTCCCACTCCAAGCGATCATACGCTTTCTCCATGTCTAGTTTGAGGGCGTAAAACCCAATCTTTGACTTTAAGCGAGACCGAAAATGACATAGCACTTCACTTGCAATTGTAACACCCAGGATTTTACCTCATATGAAAGTACACGACAATACGAAACCAACGCCGCAGACAGATTTGAAAACGGACTTTAAACGAGTCATAAAACTGAAAATGAAGTTTTGTCCGAACATTGGTCCGGACATGTAAGTTCGGATCGATGCCGAGACTTACACCCCAGACCCATCCTCACATGCTGTCTGAACATGTAAGTTCGGACAGATGTTCGGACACCACTGAAGTTGCAAAAATAAAAGAACTTTCAAGGCCTGTCCGAACATGGATGTCCGGACGGACGTTCGGACAGGTCCAATTCTGCAAAAATACATTGAAAACATCCTTGTGAATTGTACTATAATGATATCATTGTAATTGCAACTGATGAAGAATTTTATAAGCAAAGGTGTCAAGAGTTTAACACCAAAAACTACAGCGAAAATATAAAACAAATCTAAAGTGCTACCGCCACACTCAATCCTTGAGTGCTCAGGCTAATGATCCAACAAAACAATAAAAACAACTGAGTGAACCTGTAATTTTCAAAATATGCGGAAGCTCCAATATTTCAATCCAACGATGGTAATGTAATCATAATAAACCAAAACATTGTATTTTAAACACTGCAACTCAGAATATTCTATCTCAAAACATTGTAACCCAACTTAATGTCTCGGGAACAATTTCAGATTTCCTAATCTATGTGATAGCGCGTTTCTCAGCCCCAACTTGAGCAACCATTACCTGCGATCATAAAACAATATACAAAAACATGAAGAGACCACGCAAATCAGTGAAATTGAGTAAATTTCATCTCATCACGTAAAATACAGTTTGAAACACAATCTTTGTGTATTGACTAAACCGAAACATACAAAATTGGCAAACACAAACCACATCCATTTTCCAATATCACAACCACAAAACCAATAGGGAGTCTTCAACAGGAATAATCACCAAAGCAAACCAAGCAGTCACAAACGGACTGAAATACCAAATCCCCTCACCCTAAGTCCTTAAGTGTGCACACCCCTATGAATCATCAGTCCATAGAGTAGATCATAGAGCTTAACTGCAGTCATTGTATGCAATGTAAAATATATATATAAGTCAGTGTAAATAATTCATGCTCACAGAGAACCAACATGGTGAATTAGAAAACACCAAGAACTTCAACATGGTGAATCAGGGAGCACCAAGAACTCCAAGTAATTTTAATCCAGTGAAGAACTCCCAAAACAAAACCAATACCAATTTCCAGAATTCCACAGCTTTGCACCACGTGAAGAAATCACAATCTCATTTTACCAAATCTCCATCAGAGTTTCTCAAAATACATTTTGTGATAGAAAACAATCCACATCAAAATCCAACAATGAGCACAGAATTTACCTGATCGTTCCCTTGATTCAGGAAGACAATTCAACGGAATCACCACTAATGTTCGTCGCCGACACCAATGTCTAGATTACAATACCCACAATCAGGAATCAACAAACTTAACCAATAAATTAACGTACTATCTAAATGATAACTTTACCTTATATAACACGCTATTTGGCACCAGGGAAGAGTTTTGACAGGAGCGAAAGGATGAGCGTGAATTGAGAGCTTGAGAGAAAAGAAATGTAATGGCGGTGTGTTGAGGATGGAGGAGCCATGAGAAAGATCGTGGTTTAAATAAAATAAATTAAGGAAAGAGAAAATTAATATTAATATAATTTCGATGAATAGATTACGATCAATTCTAAAAGAGCAAAGAAGATAATTATTAATGTAAACAATTTGGAAAGAGATTCAAATAATTAATATTGTAATTACTTTGGAAAATATAACAAATAATGACGTTGAGATCGATCGGGAGAAAGAGTCAAACTTCTAACAAATATCCCTTTAGGAAACAAAAATAATAATTCTCTAATTTGAAATAAAATGTGAAAGGAAATTAATTGGTTATTGTAAGAGATAAGGATGAGGGTAAAATATTTGGAGAGAGATAATTGATCGATCATCCTGGAGAGGTTAGCTGTAACCGAGAGTATCTTTAGGAAGATATTTTTATATGAAGAAATAATATATAAAGGAATTAATTTATTTATGGGTAAATAATATTTGAAAAGAGCAAGTGAAACGTTGTAACATCGGGAGGAGTTGAATATTAGTATTTATACAATGTAGAAAAAAATAATAATAATAGGAATGTATAATAATTATAATAATTCAGAAGGAAGCAAGAAAAGATATGGTTAATTAAGAAGAATAAAGGGTGAACGTAATTATCCGTAGGAAAAAGATAAGAATATTCGTAAAAGTAAAACAAATAATAAATTCATAAGGATCACTAGTAGAAAAAAGATTTTTAATGATGGCGTTTAAACCACGGTTAAATGAAAAACCGTGGTTTAAAGTTTATAAACCACGGTTTTCAGGGAAACCGTCATTTAAGGTACATGCCAGAGTGAATATACCACGGTTTTTAAAGAACCGTCGTATATAAGTTACTTATATACCACGGTTTTCAGGGCAACCGTCATATAAGGTACACGCCATAGTGAATATACCACAGTTATTGGAGAACCGTCATATATAAGGTACTTATATACGACGGTTCCTCGGCAACCGTCGTATATAAGTACCTAATATGCGGCGGTTCCTCGGCAACCGTCATTTATATTGCACATCTTACTATATTAAACCACGGTTTTTTGGTGAACCGTGGTATATAGTCTAAGCGGGAATTTCAATTTTCGGCCCAAATTAACGTGGCTCTTTCTCTCTATTCTCTTATATAAATTCTCTCACGGTAATTTTGGAACCCAAACAGACGCTCTGCAACTCTTCTTCATTCTCTTCAACCTCACGGTAATTTTGCAACCCATATTGGCAAACAAGGAACATGCTCTGACTTCTCTCATCTCTTGTTTTCACGGTAATTCTCTTGTTTTCACTGTAATTTTTTGCAACCCACACCGCGCGAACACATGCGAACAAGGAACACATGCTCTCATTCTCTTGTTTTCTCTTGCAACTCTTCTTCATTCTCTCTCATTCTCTTGCAGCTTACACTTGCGAACAAGGAACACATGCTCCACGCCTTCCTCATCTCCACTCACTGTAATTTTCGCAACCCTAACCGGCGAACAAGGAACATGGTCTACGCCTCATCCATTCTCTTTCACGGTAATTTTGCAACCCACCACAAACAAGGAACATACATGTTCTTGCCTCTTCTCTCGTGTCTGTGCTCTGTTGAGATCTGTGAAGGCGACGCTTCTAAATCGCCGGCGATTTGGAAAAAAGTTCATAGACTATAAACCACGGTTATATGTATAACTGTGGTTTATTCGTTGATTTTATACATGATATACCACGGTTGTAGGAATAACCGTCGTATAAAAGCACTTTATACCACGGTTCAGGCGTTAACCGTCGTATAAAAGGTACTTTATATCACGGTTCAGACCTTAACCGTCTTAAACGACGGTCATAGGAAACCGTGGTATATAGTACCACTTTTAAACGGCGGTTACGAACCGTCGTATATCGATATTTGTAAATATACGACGCGAGCACAAACCACGGTTCCTAACCGTGGTATATAGGCAAAATAACCGTGGTTAAAAACATTTTTTCTACTAGTGGATAAAGATGGATGTATTTAACAAGGAGATATAAGGATAATTACTTTAGACAAAATGAAATAAAATAGAATTGAAAAATTAATTTGAGAGAAGGTAAGGATGGACGTTGGTTCTGCGGCAGAAGATGAGAATAAATATAATAATAATTTAGGAAAAGGAATTAGAATATATTAAAATACTTAACTAAGGATGGAGGGTAAAATAATATCAATGACTTCTCTGGTCCATTACTAACCACTAACTTCGGATAGCCCAATAACAACTATTATAAAATCAACCTAATCGTATTGATTTAATAATATGATTTTTGTAACTCAAAATTCACGGGTATTTCAGCAATAATGACACTGTCTGTGATGAGCCTCCCCGACACAAATGCAGATTGATGTTGAGAGATAATATTTGGCAAAATGAGCTTAACTCTATTTACCAACACTTTGGTCACCAACTTATAAATGACATTGCAAAAAGCATTTGACCGATAATATTTGAGTTGAGGAGATGACCCTCTCTTAGGAATAAGAGTGATTAAAGTGTGGTTCATACCTTCGTAAAGCCTTCTCCCATTAAGAACATCCAAAACTTGGGCAGAAACGTCATCGCCAACGATATGCCAAAACCTCTAATAGATGGTCACGTTCATGCCATCGGGCCCCGGGGCCTTGCTCTCGCCCAGCTGGTTTAAGGCCCTCTCCACTTCTTCCCGACTGTACATCACAAAAAGCAACTCACGATCTTCAAGGGAGACTCTATCAAGACAACAACCACAATGTGAGCATCAAGCACTGAGGAGAGCTCCTAAACAGATTCTCAAAAAAATCAGCAGCAATGTCACCCATAACCGATTGATAATTAGGGAGAATCCCCTGTGAATTGTTCAGACCAGCAATAAAGTTCCAACACCTGCGACCCGAGGCTCTGGCATGGAAAAATTTGGTGTTCCTGTCCCCCGATTTTAACCACTCTTGGCGCAATCGTTGGAACCAAATAACTAGGGGTGGCAATTCGAGTTGATGGATCGGGTTGAAGCTCACCCATACTCAACCCAATTAAAATTCTATTGACCCATACCCAACATAAAAATAATCAGGTTACAGCAGTTCAGTTGAACTGGATAGAATCTCGCAAATTTCAACCCATACCCAACCCATATAAAATCACTGGACCCAAACCCGACCTATTTAACCCATTTAAATACAAATACTCTTGTATTTCTGCAGAATGATCAGTCGTCTATAAAAACGTGCACATGACGGTCATTTATTTTGAATCATTGTATGTCATTTTTCCAAATGTCAACATTTTGTTAAATGGGTCAATAATCTTAACTTATAACCGTTATTTGTGCGGATGAAATAGTGTGAACAATGGAGTTTGTGTGACTAATGATTGACATAGTATTTAGGTTTTCAAACAAACAGTGAAGGGTGAGCATAGATGACCTAGAGAATGTATTTGGATTTATAAAATAATTATTTGTGTGGGCCTAAAGAAGTGATAGTATTTTTGTTTATTGTTATACTGATGGTTATAGAATTAATACATATCCAAGTAAAATATATACATATTTATTTATTTATTTTTAATTAAATTAAGTAAACGGGTTGGGTTGAATTCGGGTTAACCCAACCCTAACCCATATATTAATAGGTAACTCATACCCGACCCAAAAATTAAATGGGTCAATAATCTTAACCCATACCCGCTATTTACGAGTTGGGTTTGGGTCAGTTATCGGTTGGGTAAAAATTACCACCCATACACAACTGCCCCATAATTCTATCACTCTCTCTAAGAAGGCGAGACCGCTCAGCTCTCTGATCATCTGATCGGGGCAAAGCAAGCAAATCAGAAATCTCCTTCTCAATTGAGTCCAGCTTTTTGTTCATCAGTACAGGAGAAGAAATGAAGTCCTTCGTGAGGGCTTTTACACACCGAAGGATATTCACCCCCACTGCAGGAGCTGACGCATTGTCTATATAGAATACATTTTAGAAAAAAGGTGTCTAATTAGTTTTAAAAAAGTTCATCTTCCTATATTTTTCTCACATTCTGAAACATATATGAAAGAACCATATGATACCTAGATCTAATATTTAGTATATCTTGTCGATGGCTTGTAGGTGTGCTTCAACTCTTTCACATTTTAATGTTAAAGGTTTCATTCTTCAAATATCAAACATGTGGAAGGATACATTCTTTCTCCCACTCTGATAAAGTGTAACTTTTCATGGTTCAGCTTACTTGTATGGCTAAGGTTGCGTTCGGTCACAGCATTTTTGTGGTATAAATGTGACATTTTTGACAAAAAATTCAAAACCGCCACCTCTGAACAATAATTTTCAAAACAGCCACAAATATACCAGCAAAACAACCAACAATTTATGCTGCAAATATAATGAATACCGTAAACAGAGGCGAAGCCAGAAAACTGTAATTAAGGGGGCGAGAATATTTTAATAATATAAATTAATATTTAAAAGTTAATTTTTAATAAATTAATTTAAATTTTTAATATTTATAATTATATTTTAAAAATGATATTATATATTAAATTTGACACAAAATTAAATTAAAATTGGAATATATAGATTAATATATTATAAATTAGTTTATTTTTCCTTTTTATTTTTAGTTTTTTTTATAAAGATTGGTATACTAAATTATAAATTAATGAAAATAATATAGAACAATAGTTTTAAACTAGTAGTGTTTTTCTAAATTGTTTATTCAGATACGGATAAATAGTCTCTTAAAACTATTACTATTTATCAATTCTAATAAAATATTCCACAAGGAAAAGAGCAAACTAATAAAAATTAAGATGTTAACTTTCAATTATATCAAAATTGTTAGAGTACAAAATATTTGTAGTATATTTCAGAAATATCAATTATAAGTATTCAACTTGCTAAGTAATGATTAATTACAAAATTGTTTGTACAAACTATTATGGTTTGTCAGTATATCAAAGTTATTATATGTTTTATACCGTGCTTTATAATTAAAGAATAATTTTATATGCTAATATACGATATTTTTCATTTCTTGGCATATCCAGTATTAAATTCTAATTTATGTTTTTTAATTTCATTAAATAATATTTAATTGAATATAATGTATTGTTTTAACTACAAATATATGTTTAAAATAAATATTTTAACAACAATATAATAATAAAATAATAAGTGATATCTATATATATATATATATTCGTTTACAGTCAATTATTTTATTATTAGAAAGAATTGTTATTTCATTTCAATGATATTATGTTTTCCATTAAAAATTAAAATAATCTTAAGTATTAATACATTTGAAATGTTATATTAAATACTAATATATATGAAATATCCCTCCTTAAATAAATATTGATTAAACATATAATCAATTAAATTAAGGCCTAAACATGCCTTAAAAATAAATTAAACGCAACAAAGTTTAACAGAAAGCAAGAATTGCACCCTTTGACCTTTTAGGGTGAATAAATATCAAAACGACCTCCGTTTGACCTAAAATTTTAACCTGAGCTGTATAACACATAAATGAACACATTAAAACCGTTTCCAAGGGAAACCAAGCTCAGAAACTCATTGGAACACAAAATGTACATTAAACTTCCTTAAAGCACATTTTTGTGAGAGTGCCTCCAAAATGACTTCTATTTAATTTTAGGGTCTTAAATACCCTTAAATATACTAATGAGACATACTTTACCACATTGAAATGTATAAATCAAGTTTTTCAAAATAACCAAAAATATGTGCATTGTTTTGTGAATAAAAACCAAATAGTGCAAAAATAACATTTTACCTCTTAATCATGTCTATGGTCAATGTATTCCCTTGACCTTGGCTAATATATTTTGCCAGTTAAAGACGTGTAACCAGGTGTGTTACCGTCCCCATTTATATGTATATGAGACTCACTATACTTACTTTAAAGTAAGTTTAATACACATACTACATTTAATAACTAAACTAATAACTCCACCCCTACCCACTTGTACACCCACCATCGCCGGCTGACTGTTTAAGTGTTTAGCCTTACCCATTTGCAACCTGCAAAGCCACCGAAAAAAAAAATATAAGCTTTGTGACATGTAACTTATAAAACTACATCACCAATCTTCCTACCGTACTACTGCTACCAATATTATTCATTTGCAATCGGCAAGACCCACCGCCTGCTACTCAGCCTATGACATACATATTATACATCAGACCCCATCCCTTCTTGTCCCGTCCGACAGCTCCTGCTCAAGAGGTTATCTAGACATGGGGAATTTCCACTTTGACCACATTTACCAACTCTCACCTACTACCCCTTCTGAGCCGAATCCCTTCTTTCTCTTCTATCGGTACTTTTCTCTTCCTCCTCCAGTCGTAAGCCCCTGCCGTCTCCATGTTGTTCTTTCACCGAGAACAATGCCCAGCTACAAAGACAGACGGTTGAGCTGTAAGTAAGTGCCTAAACTAGCCTCGTAATCTAAATGCTCACCTCTCCCCCTTCTTGCTAATGGTGTAACCAATCTTCACCTACCTCCAGACCTCATTACCGAGTTGAAAGCAGGAAGAAGGAGGTGAATGCGGTGGAAAAAAAAATATACAGAGAAGGAGGGGAGGTACCATACTAGCAAAAACAAGATAAGAACCTACATAAAACTAGCCTACCATTTCCTTCCTTCATTACCGGCTTATTTCCAGTTTTACCAGCTTTCCTAAGCTATCTTTCTTTCCATATTTTTCCCAGCTCTGTATAAGCTCAAACTATGCTCTTCTCACGCATGGAAACAGAAGAAGTTCCTAGCTCAACCTTGCTTCTTCACGTCCAAAAACCAGAAAAAGAAAACGTTCATTATTCATGCGGTAACAATGCTCATACAAGGAGCTCCTTCTTCACTCATTCGGTAAGGAAATATCACTGTTTCCTTCCTTGTTTACCGGTAGTACTTATGGCGAGTACTAAGCTCTTTCTTCTGCTCTCTTCACGTAAAAACAGAGAGGAGGAATACCATGAAACATGCAGTAGCAACACCTTGTCTGACAATGCTCAAGGTAAGAAAAAAAACTTGCCTATTCCCTCTCTGTTTTACCGGTGATATGTACTGAAGTAAGTGTAGTTTAACACCCTCTGTTGTCGTTCAAAAAAAACCAGACATACACAACCCATGCAAACTACCTTACTGCAACAAGCTCTCGGTAAGGTTTTCTTCTTGTACACTCCTCCTTGTTCCACCGCAACTATACTCCCAGTTTCCAACCTTAAAATTTTGGTTTCTCCATGCAAAAATAGAGGGGAAGCGTCTCGGTACATGCAGTAGCAAAGTCCCAACAAACCACCTTGGTTTAGCAAGCTCTCGGTAAGAAAAAAAATCCATGTCCTGCTCCTTGTATTACCGTGTGTGGGTACTAGTCTAAGCTCCAGTTTAACACCTGTTTTCCCAGCTCAAAACGTACCTACTTCACATAGGAAACAGAGAGGAAAAAGAAACCTCCATTATCTATGCAAAGCAACGTGAATACTGGGAGCTAACTTCCCATCCTTTTCGGTAAGAAAACCAAGCCTTGTTTTCCTTCTTGTTCTACCAAGTATAGTTGCTGGAATAAGCACCAGTTTAACTCTTGTTTTGCTCACTAAAACCAGGCGCTAACAACCCCTTACCAAGCCTACAAGTTAAGGTAAATGTCATGCTTTTATCAAGCTTAAAATAACCTTTAATGACCTATGTACTCTATGGTTAATGCAAGCTTGTTTTTCTTGGCATAAATGCTGCCGAAGGGGTGCTAGAACCATGGGTTCTCTCTGCATAAAAGTTTGCAAATTCAGTAGGTGTTAACCTATCAAAGTAAGTTAACTTACTACTTAAACAATACACTAACCAAGCTTACATGTAAATTGGTGTTCAAAAACTGATTAAACCTACGTATGTATTTTAGCCATGAGCATTTGGAGGCCTTGGCTGATTGGTGGCTTGGAAAACAATGTAAGAATACTTAACATCCTTACTATATAGTTGTCATGTCATTATGCTAATTAAAAATGAAAGCCGTAGGAATTATGGGCATTATAAATTTAATTATTATTAAAATGTTTAATAACATTTTTGGTTGTTTAGTTAGAGTATTAATGACCTATAAGGTCAAGTAAATTGATTATGGGTCAAAAATATAATTTATAAAATATATGGTGACAAGGGAAGGAAAAACCGAGACCAAACATGGTCTTATATGACTTAACTAAATATTATAAGGTTTCACAACATTTTTTTAGTTGGTAATATAAGGTTTGGATGACATGATATGACATAGGAATTAATTCAATGATTTTAGGAAACATTTAAGAAAAACCATATGATAAACCGTAATCAATATAGTTTTTATAACATTTATGCGTAATTTTATCCAATGTTAATTATTGTAACAAGGCCAAGCACTTCATGCCATTTGATTTAATTGTTATATTAAGTTAAAGATGGATTTAAAATGAATTTAGAACAAAAATAAATTTTACCGTAATAGTTGGGGTTTAATTGTGATTTAAATAAATTTTGGGGTTTACTATAAATAATAACCGAAGACTATGCATTAAAACCTTATTTCATGGATTATATAAAATTTAATAAAGTTTTGACAAAAATGTAATTTATGAAAATTATAGGTGTCAAACTATAATTATACAAACTCCTGGCCAAACTGAAAATTATTGGGTCAACATAGACCATATTAGGAGGTTTGACCAAATTTAAGGTCATAAATAATCAATTTATGAACTCATGTTAACATTATAAGTGAAATGTTGAATTTATAAAATTTATGGGGGTTAAAATACAATTACCGAAAAGTTGAGGTATGATTTAGTTAATATGATGATTTATATCCTAAGTATTAAATTTGGGAATTTTTGGAAGTATATAAAAGGTTATATTGACAAAAGTGTATAATATATAGTTATGTGACATATAGGAAGCATATTATATAAGATGGGGCCAATATGTAATTTGGGTAGAAAACTGGGGCGGAAAAAGGATTTTCGGAAATGATTTTTGGGGTCCAAACAACATATGTTATGTAAAAGTATTATAAGGTTTGGGGTAAAAGTATAAATATGGAAAGTTGGAGGTTAAAAAAAATAGAACCTAAAGGGCTGTTTGTATTTTCGGAAATTTTAAGACCATATTATATACATATTATATGGTTTAAATGTTATAGTATATGGTAAGTTAAGTATGTTATAAAAATTGTGGTGGAATTGTAATATTTGGAGAGTACGGGATTTGAAAGGAAATGAAATATTAAATATATGCCTATTCGGCAATAAAAGGGAAATATTACAAAACTATAGATTATATCTTATTACAAAGTTTTGATGTTATAAAATAAGGTATTTATAACATGGTATAAGATATGTGGCTATATTGTAATTAATGGAAATTATAAGAATAAAGAGGTATAAGTGTGTTATATATATATGCTATTTCCGGTAATAATATTAGTTACCAAAACTATATGCTGTAAAGATTAATGACACATAAAATAATCATGCTATATAATATCATGATATAAGTGTAACACTAAATAATATTGTGGTCAAAAGTATAGTATATAAAACTATACATGCTGGCGCATGCATATATTCATAAGTCAAAAATGAAGATATAAACTATAGTAAACAATGACATAAACACTATGGTTAATATACGATTTTTGAAATGGTTTAAATAAACCTTGCACAAGGATTAATATGTACATAATGTAAAGTTTCTTATTTCGTTAAGAAAACAAGGTATATATATATACATACATATGTGTATTGGCGCAAGTGACATGCATATATAATTTGGTTTGCGAACCATATAATGGTAAATAATAAATGTTAACTTAAAAGTATAATTATATACTATTAAGTCATAACGTTTTACACGAATACTACTTGTCACATAACTGAGAAATTATATAACATAAAGTATATCAAGAAAATAATCTAACATACCTTGTAAAGTAACGTTGCATGGAATGCACGTTATATAACAGTTGAATTAAATATACGAGAACGAACGGAGGTATATAAAAACGTAACACTTATAAAATACTACGAGTAGGAAAATATAATTCCTATGTTAGAAAACGTTAATGACGACGTTCGAGATCGACGTCTTTGCTAGACCGAATATTAATACTTACTACGAGTAAGGAATTTTTAAGGTAACTATACTTTAACAAGTCACAGTTGAAAACCCGGGGGCGTAGTAACGGGATTACAGACGTTATTCAGAAATACCGAATCATACTGTCATAGGGATTGACACTTAGCATTCTTTGTATTTCTAGATCGCCCTTAAGACGTGCGCGCTTGATAGCCCTAGCGGTCTACACTGCGCGACCTTGACACGGTGTACGGTATGTAAAGGGGTTTGATCCGAGTTGTCCTGAGGAATTCCTTGGGCTCGGATTTGTTTGATAAATAACTTGTGTGGATGTATGTATGTGATTATGTGTGTGATGGATATTTGTGTTACTACATTATTAATTTATGCACGAACATCCTACGGGACTAATACTACGTCGACTATAGATCGACTTATATAAAACTACATATGCGAGACGTGTGATTGGAATTATCGTTGCCTGACCTAATACGCTAAGTATTACAAGTATGTAGTTATAACCTAAGTAAAACACTTAGGGACGGGACACGACATTGTCGGTCCCTAGCTTCAACTCGAACATAAATACTACCTAGAATCATTCTAGGCATGCGTAAGTCCCACAAGGCAGCCAACAAAATAAGTGAATGTCTCCATGATTAAAACTGTAACTGACTACCTAACTAATGAAGTTTACAGTGGAGTGTGAATGAATGTGATGATGTACCTTAATCCAGACAGTCACTGGCTGCTGGTCGCGCGTAGAGATCTCTTGGGTTATCCCGTATCGGGTTTACCCTAATTAATCCTGAACGAACCTAGATAGATCATCAGGCGGAGTGTGCTACCGTTGACACCAGGCCCTTGGCTACCTAAATGGACGCCTTTACAAAGGCAAAGTGAAATAGTCCCAGAGTGTTCGGATGATCAGGGCAGTGAGCACCTTGTGTGTACGTGGGACTACTGTCCAAGTGAGTATATTTTGGGTTGTCCTAATTGACGCCCGATAGTGCTAACCAAATCAAATGATATGTGAGGGCCCGGGGGCCGAATGTTGTACTACGTGATGATGTTGACATACGACGTATGAGTTACCAATGCTATCGTATTGTATGATGTGTGACTATGTTGTGTATATTTATAAATGACTGTTTGGATTGGCTGAATGGTTATATAATCATGCATGTTGTTACAGTACTTATTATATCTGTAAAATGGTAAAGCATGAAATCAATCTAATATCAAGATGGTTAAAAATGACAAGTGACCAATAGGGTCCAGGCCCGGCATACTCAGCGTCTATCGCTGAGACTACACTTATTGTGCAGGTTGCTGACCTTCGTTGAAGCCGAAGTGCGGGAACAGGATAGCTAGGGTTACTTTAATTATTGCGTAAGGAATTTATTGTATAACGATATCAGTCTGTGGATGTATGACAGTACGGTTGTATTCATGTGGAATTTGGGTAGATGCTCACTTGTCGACTGTTATGGATGTGGACTTAGGATGATGTATAGGGATCTCTCGTTGTCACAGCGGTTTAGTAATGTTGTGTATTTTGGTTAATGGATTTAGTTTTGCTTCGTTACTCGCATGGGCGAGTAATGGCAGGTGACACCCGAGTGAGTATTACTGTTGATATTTATTCTTCCGATGTAAGACGTTTTATTTATCTTTTAACGTGAGTGACTACTACGTGTTATTTTGAGAGGGGTGTTACAATATAATTTATAAAATTATATTTTTATATATAACATCTAATATACTTTAAATACAATGGTTTATTTCTTTATTTTTTCAAATATATGTAAAAAATTATTTATAAATTAATATGTATACATATTATAAATTAATTGTCACTAAAATATTAATAAAAATTATTAATTATTAAAGGCTATAATTGAATATCTACATATTTTAACTTTATTAACAAAAATTGTATTACAATGTAATATAAAATTTTTAATTGTAACAACGAAAACGGTAAACGCACTGCACAAAACTAACTTATTCAAAATACCCAGACAAAACCGCTGTCTGCCGTACATTAGATTTCAAAACAGCCACACAACAACCAGTAAAACTACCACAAAACAACCAAACCAAAACAACCACAAAACTACCACATATATACCGTATCAAACGCAACTTAACTAGTTAATAGGATCAAGTAGAACTACAGTAATAATTATTATCAGGTCTGTTTTCAAGTTGTATGTAATGCTAATTGTGACAAATAAGTGGGGGTTAAGCAATTATATTAAGGCTCACTTCTATATTAAACAAAAACTAGTCCTTTCGTTGTAATTAGTCCTCAATAAGCTTAAAAAAGAAACTGGTCTTTTACATGACCGACATAATCCAACCATTTAAAATTATTGCTAAATTTTGGGTTGATGGTAGGTGTTGTTGTGACGGCGAAGATGGTGTGAAAACAAAGAGGATAAAAGAATATAGCGACTTATTATTGAATGAATGAATCGGTATTACTGTACAGAGGGAATAGACTATTTATATAGTCTAGTATGAAACATGAGGATAAGGAAAATAAAGAAACGATGTAACATACAGATTAAGTAATCCTAGATACACTCTAGAAGATTACATTTATAACACCTAATACAAAACTATACTGAAATAAAATACATATCCTAACACTCCCCTTCAAGTTGGAACTCATCTGGTGGAGTTGCATCTTGTAAGAGAAATAAACCTATGTCTTTTAATATCCCTCTATAGTTTCTGCCTGGTAGTGTTTTTGTGAGAAAATCTGCTACTTGATTTGTTGTGGGAACATAATGAACTGATATTAGGCCTTTCTGTATCATCTGTCTGACGAAGTGAATATCCACTTCTATATGCTTTGTCCTTTGGTGTGCAACTGGATTCTTGGCTATATAAATAGCAGATTTGTTGTCACATTTAAGTGGGATTGGAGTAATGTTGTGCACCCCAATCTGGTGGATCAGTCTGCTGAGCCATGCTAGCTCTGCTGTAACAACTTTCATGGCCCTATATTCGGCCTCTGCTGAGGACAGAGATATGCATCCCTGTTTCTTTGATTTCCAAGAAATAGGAGAGCCACCAAGAAATATGTAATAACCAGAAATTGACCTTCTGGTGATTGGGAAACTTGCCCAATCACTGTCGCAGTAAGCAGTCAAAGAAAAATCAGAATTGTTATTAAGCAAAATACCATAGTTTATAGTCCCCTTTATATGCCTCAATGTGTGTATGGCAGCGGATAAATGAATGTCGGTGGGGTTTTGAAGAAATTGACTCAACAGTTGTGCAGTAAAAGCCAAGTCAGGTCTGGTGTGAGTAAGAAAATTGATCTTACCCACCAGACTCCTATATTCTGTAGGATTTTCTAATACCTTTCCTTCATTGGGTCTGAGTTTTAAACCCAGTTGCAGAGGAGCTGCTGTCTGTTTGCTATGAAGAACATCATAATCATTTAAAAGCTCCAAGCTAAATTTCCTTTGAGAAATAATCAGACCTTGTTCATGATGAAGGAATTCCATACCCAAGAAAAAATTCAAGTTTCCTAAATCTTTTATGCAGAATTCTTTGTTTAATTGATCTTTCACAATGTTTATTTCGTTCAAGTCATTACCAGTTAACAACACATCATCCACATAGACTGCTAGATAGGTAAACTTGTTGTTATATATTTTGTAAAACAGTGAGTGATCATTTTCAGATTGAGTGTACCCTACAAACATGAGAAAATCACTAAGCTTGGCAAACCACTGTCTTGAGGCTTGTTTAAGCCCATATAATTATTTTCTCAGTTTGCAAGCATTGACATTCCCATCTGTTTTTAAACCCTTAGACAATTGCATGTAGATCTTTTCATCAAGGTCACCATGAATGAAAGCATTATTAACATCCAATTGATTTAAGTGCCATCCTTTTTTGACAGAAATAGCAATCAAGGTTCTTATGGTTGTCATTCGGACAACAGGGGAAAAAGTTTTTGTGTAGTCAAGCCCAAAACGTTGGCTAAAACCTTTGGCAACAAGCCTAGCCTTATGTCTTTCTATGGATCCATCGGCTTTCAGTTTTGTTTTATATATCCATCTGCACCCTATAGCTTTCTTCCTTTTGGGAAGCTTAACTAAGTCCCAAGTTCTATTTTTGATAAGGGCAGATAATTCTTTATCCATAGCCTGGATCCATTTATCACTAAGACAAGCTTCTTCATAAGTTTTGGGTTCTTGAGTTTCAAGGATCTTGCTTATGTTATCTTTATTTCTGATGGTGGAGAAGGAAAAGGATGTGGTAGGGATCTCATCTGTCAAACTGAAATAGTCAGGTGGATTACTATTTTGGGTTTGTGTACTATGTCTGGTAATTCTATCAGATATGATATCAGTGAAGGTATCAAGATTTGCCACATTAGTATAAACATGATAGTCTTGCAAATGAGTGGGCAATTGTCTTATTCTGGAAGATCTTCTCAGGTTTATATCTTCACTTTCTACACCAGTAATATTTTCAATAGGTTCTGGATGACTGGTTTCTGTGTGGGAAGTAGAGGTGTGGTTGAGATGATCTGTAGCAGTAGAAGAATGGTGTAGGTTATCAGTAGCAGTGACCTTTTCTGTGTTATTGGTGTTTTGGATCTGTTGTGAAGTGATGGGATCCGAAACAACTTTTTCATGTAGATGTGGGATGATATAATCATCTTCGGTGGCTGTTTCAGTGTTCTGGGAGAGGTTGTCTGTAAGATGAGGAATAGGGATTTGTGGTGTATGTTTCTGGAATGGGAAGGTTATTTCATGAAAGGTAACATCACGGGAGACAAGGATTTTATGGTCAGAGAGTCTGAGAAGTTTGTGCCCTTTTTGGTTTTCTACAGGTCCTAAGTAAACACAGGGTGTAGCTTTAGGATGAAATTTTCCTAGGTTATTTCCTAGGTTTAAAGTATAGCACAAACACCCAAAGACTTTGAAATAGCTATAATCTGGAGGCGCATTATGGAGGGACTCATATGGGGGTTTTTCCTTCAAGAGAGGTACTGGGAAGTCTATTAATAATATGAGTTGCATACAGAATGGATTCCCCCAGAATTCCAAGGTAAGGTGAGAATTGAAGAAGATGGCACGAGATGTTTCCATCAGGTATCGATGTTTTCTCTCCACTATACCATTCTACTGGGGGGTATGTGGGCAGGATTTTTGATGAATTATGCCAAGACTATTAAAGAAGGATTTTCCCTCATTGGATGAGCCCAGTTCGAAGGCATTATCAGATCTTATGATTTTGATTTTTTTGTTAAACTGCCTCTCTATCATGATGATGAAAAATTTGATGAACTTGAAAGCTTCAGATTTATTTTGAAGAAGGGTGACCCAAAGAGCCCTAGAATTGTCATCAACTATACTCAAAAAATATTTTTTGTTATCATAAGTAAGAGTATTAAAGGGGCCACATACATCTATATGTATAAGGTCAAACAAGTCTTTGCTATAGGTATTGGATCTCTGGAAAGGAATTCTATGAGCTTTTGCTTTGTGACAAGAGTCACAAACAAAAGAATTGGGTATATCTTTCTTTTTGAAAAAAATGAAGTCTAGACAATTTTTCCAAGGGGGCATGCCCCAATCTATTATGCCAAAGCCGAACATCATTGACATTTCCTATTAGTTTAGGACATTCACTAACATTCTCAAGATTTGGAAACCTTTTATTTACATCAGAAGTAAAGTTCACAGCTGTATTCAAACGATTACAATCAAGCACATAAAGGCCACGATACAATATGCCAAACAATATATTTTCTCCTATTTCAAGGTCCTGCAAAACACATTTGTCATGTAATATAAGGGCACTAGCAGAAAATTGTTTCAGCAACTTTCTGATAGACAGAAGGTTAAACTTAAAAGCATCAACATGTAACACATTATTAACTATCAGTTTATCTCTTATTGTAATGCTTCCTGTACCCTGAATAATACCAGTATGACCGTCGGGCATCACAACTTCATAACAACAAGGTTGATAATTGCTCAAAAAAAGAGATTTGTTGCCACAGACATGGTATGTGGCTCCAGTATCAAGTATCCATATATTCTCCATAGATATATCAGAAAGATTTATTTTATCATGCTTTGAAGTTGAATAAGCTAAGGGTTTAGGTTTACCTGAAAACTGATATTGATAATCAGTTTCTTCATTGTGTGTTGAGTCATTTTTCCTCAAGTATGAGGTCATGCACATCTGCTGGTTGCTGGAATTCGTAGTTTCTTGATTCTTGAGATAGGCCACGAGAGCTTTGAGTTGGGTTTCAGACATTCCAGGGACAGATTGGTTGTTTTCTTCAGTATGATTCACTCTCTGTTGGTTGAAAGTGGCTCCGGCAAAACTGTTCTTCTCCTTGGTCTGGTTATGCTTCCAGTAGGCAGGGAAATTACCGGTGACCCAATAACAATCTTCAACAGAATGCCCATTTTTCTTGCAATGAGAGCATTTGCTCTTTTTCTTTTCAATTTTCTCTGCCCTAGTCTCATTTCCTTGAGTACCCCGACTTGCGATGGAATTTGCAAATGCTACAGTTTCTTCATCGCTCTTCCGATTCTTCTGAGCATGTCGGTGGCCTTCTTCCTCTCTTAGAACGGAATAAACTTGATCAATGGAGGGCATAGGTTTCATCAATAAAAGACTGCTCCGTACTGCTTTGTAAGAATCGGTCAGACCCATAAGAAACTCAAGTACTCTTTGATTTTCTTGAAGCTTGCTGATGGCTTTGGAAGAACCGCACGAACAGGGAGGAATATCAATTAACTCGTTTTCTTCGTTCCATATCTTTACCCATTTGGTGTAATATTCGTTGATGGAGGAATTACCTAGTTCGAGTTTGTGCGCCTCCCTTTTCAACGCGTAAAGTCTGGTTCCAGACGGGTTCTCGTATCGCTTCGACAAATCCGCCCAAATTTCTGCGGCGGCTTTCAGATACATCACGGATTCTCTAATTGAATCCTCTAATGCCGTAAAAAGCCATCCAATAACCATCCCATTTGTTCGATCCCATACTCTCTGCTTGGCTCCTTTGTAATCTGACCGTTTTGTTTCGCCAGTAACAAAACCTAACTTGCTTTTGGAAATTAAACCAACCATGAACGACCTCTTCCATTTAGCGAATCCGGATCCGTTGAACTTATATGCGAGGACGATTCCGGGATTATCTGAAGGATGAGTATACAATTCTTCCTCTTTAGGGGTGAGTTTGCTGTAGAAACCTTGTTCTTCAAGATCGACGCCGGTGTTTTTCCCTTTCTCCATCTTATCGCTGGTTTCTTCCCCTTCTTTCTTATCATCTCCAGACATGGCGAGGAAAAAGGAGAAACAACTTCAATATAGAGGTTTAGGGTTTCTGTGTTTTCGCGTCGATTTTGGACATTCCCAGGAGTTGCTCTGATACCATGTGAAAACAAAGAGGATAAAAGAATATAGCGACTTATTATTGAATGAATGAATCGGTATTACAGTACAGAGGGAATAGACTATTTATATAGTCTAGTATGAAACATGAGGATAAGGAAAATAAAGAAATGATGTAACATACAGATTATGTAATCCTAGATACACTCTAGAGGATTACATTTATAACACCTAATACAAAACTATACTGAAATAAAATACATATCCTAATAGATGGTTATATTATTATACGTGGAAATCTGCAGATGCTATTCATAGAGTGCGTTTTGGGTAAATCTCATGACACGAGCGTCTGCAAATCACGTCGAACGTTGAATATCCACTTAATGTTGAAAGATTCGAATTTGGGACCAATTGATCCCCTACTTCTCCCTCCACCAACTCGAATGTCGGGGTTGGACTATTGTTTTCATTGTCAGTGTTATTGCTAGTCTTATTGTTCCTCATGAGTTAATGTTGTCGTTGTTAGTCCTATTGTTTTGTTATGTGTTAACATTGTTGTTTATGAATTGATAATATGATGGATGATCAGAGGTGCCCTGCTCTTAGCTTATGAAGCTTCAACATGTAAAGATAACGATGAATCAAAGCACTCTAGAAGATACCTATGAAATATGTATAAGAAAACTAATAAGCTCTCACACAAAAGTAAATTAATTAAAGAACAATAAAATGGAATATTTTTTATCTAGTTGTCTCATAAAAATTGTTCTTCTATAACATCGTCACCTAGACTCCAGAGTCATGCTTTCAAGTGATCAACTGAAAGCCTTTACACGCAATAAATAAATAACCATTTCTAGATCAAAAACTTTGTATTTTTTTATTACTGAACGGATGCTCATTTTTCTTGAACTAAGAATGTTATTATCCACAATGAATTTCATATTAAATGGATAATAATACCACAATGCTCTCTCCTCTCTCCTCTCTTCTCCCCCCCTCTCTGACCTACCTGTCCGCCTGCCACCCCCTGTCCAATAGCCATGCCTAACCACCACCACCCATACAACCGCCCTCACACCCACCATAAAACAATCGCTAGCCTTCACAAAATTCGTATCAATCACCATCATCAACGTCACTGTAAACATAAACCACACAAAAATCCAATCGGCGTTGCCCTGTTACCAAAACCTTTAGCCAAATCTCAACCCACAAGACCACCGTCACCAAACCTGTAACCTACATTAACCTAGCCCGATATGGAGAAGGGAAGAGAGAGTAAATACCATCCTAAGTACGGGAGAGAGCATCCCAATCCAGGCCCAAAATACGGGAGAGAGCAAGGAAAGCCAGCCTGGAGACCTGTGGCATGGAAAAACGTGGGAGAGGATGTGCTGCAGACCCATGAGAAGGAAGCCAATAATGTATGGAAGCAGGCGAAAAGGAAAGATCAGTGTCGCACAACAGTTTTCATTGACAATATCCAGAGGCAGACAACTACAAAGCAACTGGGACAGGTAATTAAGAGATTCGCTCTATGGGAAAGACTTTTTATAAGTAGGAAGGATAGATGGAGGAATATACATGCATGTGCCTTTGTGGTACTAAAGAATGTAGAGGCTGCCAGGCGAGTCATAGAGGGGATATCAGGTTGGAAGATAAATGGGGTAAAGTTGAGAGCTAGAATGGAGTTTCAAGGTGAAAGGGATAGAAAAATGATTGTTCAGAGAAGGGAATGAGGAGTAACATATACTAGTCGGGAGAGATGGAGACAGCAGGAGAAACCGTTATCCAAAGACAAAAATAGTCCGGTGACATCAAGACTCTCTGTACGACTAAACCCAGATGGAGAAATGCTAAGGTACCTGCGGAAATGTGTAGTTACGGAGTTTCAGGAAGAATTAAATCCAAAAAAGGCAATGGAATTCTTCCAATATCATTGGCAAGGTCTGGAAGGAGTTTTGGCCCTAAATAGACGCAAGTACTTGATGAAGTTGAACTCTGAAGAGGCAAGAGAGAAACCGCTTCGAGAGCAGGAGATGGTGACGGGCATAAAATTGAGTGTATGGTGTGCTGATGATCAGGTCGAGCGGAGGAAGACGTGGATCCTTATCCGGGGGATGCCGCTCCATGCGTGGAACAAAGAGAACATCGCCAAAACTGCTAGACTGGTGGGGGAGGTGATCAAAGTAGATGAGGATGAATCGGACTTTGTCGAGAATGCTGAAGTTAAAGTTCAGATTGAGACTTCGTCATTACATATTATTAATTGGAAGGTCAATGTCCAAGTTGATGAGAGGAATTACACAGTAACAATCGTTGAGACTGAACCACCGGAACATGTCAAGAATATAACCAGGGAGGAAGACAGCATAGTCCAGTTCAGTCAGAAGGAAAACGTTCTTCAAAAAAGGCAAGAAGATACTGCAAGTAGTGTACTGAAGAGTCACGTGGGGGATATGCAAAAAGGCCAACAAGACATCATGTGTGCCCATAATTCGGTGGCGGCAGTATTATGAAAAGATATAGATGAGGTCAGAGAAAATGTGGGGAAAACTATAAAGAATGTGGAGGGGAATGTGGTTAGCGGTAAAGTGCATGGGGACAATGACAAATTATTAAATAATAATGAGAGAGATGGACAGCATGTGGAAGGTCAGGAGGGTGGCGCTGGGGTGTGTTCTTAGGAGATAGAAATGACAGGCCAGCAGTCGAAAAATAATAGTCCGTTCTTGTGTGATTTAATTGTGCTGGAAACCCCAGAGTCACAAAAGGGCAAGACTGCTGCAAGACATAAAACCTATTCAACGGATGGAATAAATCTATCTGTGGAACTGTTACATAATAGCCCGATTGGAGAGAGGAGGGTAAGTGGTGTGAAGGCAAGAGACTTAAACGGAAGTGTTTTTGACGTGAACTCTGAAGTGGGGGCGTGCATGCAAATACTGAGAGAACTGGGGTGTGAGATTACAGATGAAACTGGGGCCAAGAACAATATCCTAGAAAACATCCGAAGCTGCAGGAAGGAGGAACAGCATGGGAATAAAGATAGGACTACAAAACATCAGGGGAATGGGATCTCAACACAAAGCGAAAGTCATAAGGAGAGAAATAAAGAGCAGGAAGATAGCAGTGATGTGCTTGGTGGAAACGCAACTATCACAAACAGCCGCCAGTAGGGTCAGGAGGTTCTGGGGAGGAAAGAAGGTGAGTCTGGAATGGGAGGAGGTTAAAGCTGAAGGAAGGTCTAGGGGTATTGTGGTGCTATGGAATTCGGAGGAAGTGGAGGTTGAACGAACAGAAAAAAGTAATAGATGGGTGCTATTGGAAATCAAGGTGCTAAACGATGGTTTCAGAGGTGGGCTTCTATTTGTGTACGCTCCCTGTGAGAGGGGTGATAGGAAAGAAATGTTTGATGGTATAGTGCAGGCGCAAACAAGCCGGGAGACATCACTCCTGGTGCTGGGTGACTTTAACGTGACACTAGAGAGAAGTGACCGATCTCAGGGGGAAATTCGATATAATTCAGGAGCAAGTAATGACTTCAGAGAGTGGGTAAATGACATGGAACTAGTGGAAGTGCCGTTGACCGACGCAAAATATACGTGGAAAGGAAGAGATACATATAGCCGGATTGACCGGATATTTATCCAAGAGGAATGGTGTGCTCAGTACTCAGATGTACGACTCAACACTGGAGCGTGGAGTATTTCTGATCATAGGCTTATGGTGTTGGAAGTTGACAGCCCTAAATGGGGACCGAGACCTTTTCGGTCATTAGATCCATGGTTGGAACATCCGCAATTTGGTGGGTTGATCAGAAAGGAATGGGAACAAATGTAGTGGGGATCGACACAACAGAAACTGAGAAAACTCAAAAAGGTAATAAAGAAATGGAATAAGGAGGTGTTTGGGGCTGTGAACTTGAAAATTGATGGCCTGCAAAAAAGCTAAAGGAGATGGATGCGAAGCTTGAAGATGGTATGAGAATAGAAGAACTAAGAGCGATAGGGAGAAGGTAATGATGGAGATTGATATAGCCATGCGTCATCAGGAACTATACTGGAAGCAAATGGCTAGAGATAAAATTATCAAGGATGTGGATAGGAATTCCCGGTATTTTCACAAGAGGGCGACGCTGAACCGTAAAAGAAAACAGATTGTGAGTCTATATGCTGATGGTCGGGTGCTTGTGTTACCACATGAGATAAGGTCGTATATAGTACAGTTCTTTGCTGATATCTACAGGCCTTGCGGCATCAATACTAAGGCCATTGGCCCACCGCGGCTTGAACATCCGAGAATTACACCGAATGTGGCTAAAAGATTGGAAGAAATTCCGACCTTAGGGGAAATCCGAAGAGCAGCGTGGGATTGTGAGGGTTCAAAAGCACCAGGGTACGACGGGTATAACATGAAGTTTATTAAGGCCATGTGGAGCGTTATAGGGGCTGAGTTTGCAAGGGACGTTCGACAGTTTTTTGTGACTGGCAAATTGGAAAACGGGGTAAACATGACCTGGATCACACTCATTCCTAAGCATGCAGAAGCATCGACGCTAAATGACTACAGGCCCATTAGTATGGTGGGATGTATATATAAAGTGATTGCTAAACTGCTGGCAAAACGGCTGAGTGGAGTCCTACCAGAAATCATAGGTGAAACTCAAACAGCTTTCGTGGCAGGGAGAAGCATATTAGACAGACCTTTTATAGCTAATGAAGCAATTAGATGGTTGAGGAAGTCCAAGAAGAAGGGAGCACTAATTAAGATCGATTTTTGCAAGGCATATGATAGTATATCATGGGAATTTTTGAATAAAGTACTTGCTGAGTTTGGGTTTGGAAACGTGATGATACAATGGTTGATGGAATGTGTGTCAAGCGTTAAGATTTCAATCTTGGTCAACGGGGCACCTACTAAACCTTTTGAACCACACAGAGGACTGAGGCAAGGGGATCCATTGTCTCCATTGTTGTTCGTGATGGTAGTTGAGACATTAAGCTGGATGATTCATGGTGTGATTAGTGCTGAAAGATTCCATGGGTTAAAAGTAGGAAGGCAAGGTGTCATCCTTTCTCACTTGCAATTTGCTGATGATACTATGTTATTTTGTGAGCTCGATATTGCAGAAATTACTGAACTATATCGAGTGCTGATGTGCTTTGCAAGCGCAAGCGGCTTGCAGTTGAATATGGGGAAGACGACCGCATATTGTCTAAACTCTACACGTGCAGAGGAAGTATGGGTGGAAGAAATATGGGGGTGTAAAACTGGTATACTGCCCACTACATTTTTGGGCCTACCTCTTGGAGCACAAGTGAAACGAGCCGAAACCTGGAGACCAGTAATTCGAAAAGTGGAAACAAAATTAGCCAACTGGAAAGTCAACTCGTTATCAAAAGCGGGGAGGAGTGTTCTAATCAGATCGGTCAAGGAGTCCATCCCATTATACTATTCTAGTCTCTTTATTATCCCACGGAAAGTTCGCGAGGAACTTGTAGCACTACAGCGACGCTTTTTCTGGGGTAAAGAGAAGAAGCGTTATGTAACGACGGTGGCATGGGATAGGTTAATGAAACCGAAGCTTGCTGGTGGCCTAGGCTTTGTTAACATGCGTATCAAAAAACAATGCATGCTAGCAAAGTGGCGATGGCGGTTCATGAAGGATCGGAATTCACTCTGGCATAAGGTACTGACTAATATCTACGGTGCAGATGGTGGGGTAGAAACAGAGCAAGGGAAGAAAAACCTGCAGAAGTTCAGTGGTATCTGGTCTGGGGTGATACGGGCGACGATGCTTGAGGATGAAAATCTGCAATAGTTGCTGGCTGAGAATATTCGGTGTCGGGTGGGAAATGGAAGAAATACGGCATTTTGGGATGATACATTGTAACACCCCAACCGTTAATCTCGTCATTACCTCTTAAACTGTTACTAATTACTTCTACTCACGCAGCGGAGCTCTAATTACAACGAGGGGTGAAACAACGCCGTTAGCCACCCATGTGGCTAACCAGGCCTTTCTTACATACCGTAACGGTCTGATGAACTGGAACAACCGAGTACTTCATACAAATACAATACTCATTTCACTTCTTTACTATACCGAGTCTACAATATACGGATGCCGATAACATACTCGGACTTACACCTCATTCAAATGCATAAGTAATTACGATCTAACTACCCACGCTTCATAACTGTCCCCGTCCTACTCTCTCGAACGGTGGTCAGCTTCAAGTACCTGCACACTAAAAACGTTCCCCCTAGGGGTCAGCTTACTGCGCATGAAATTCGCATAACCGCGTGCTAACCGCGGTACGCCGACTACTTTGGGTCGGATATACATGGAGTTCATTTTAATCAAACAACATGCATCATGGCAATACAATATATGTATATCACACAAGGAATCTACATCCAATCACGGAACACGATTCCTAACTAACATAACAATGTTGTTAGTGGTAACTGGTTACACTTAGGCATTGAGGGTTATTCCTCACTATGCCTTGTTTACTTATTCGATACCTCACCCGCTCTCCCGGGTTACTTATTCGTATACACACCCATTCTCTTGGGCTACTCATTCTTATACTTACCCATTCTCTCGGGTTACACATTTATATACTCACCCCTTTCTCTCGGGTTATTTATACTCATTATCTCACCCACACTCTTGGGTTATTTATAACTCACCCACACTCTTGGGTCATTCATACTCAAGCTCTTGTAGATTCTCGAGACACTACAGGTCTCCTACGTCACGCTTGTTACTCTATACATACTTAAGCCAAAACTCATGGCTCTCTAGCATAGTCTTACTTCCCCGGTTTCGACCCTACTCTGGGTCTAGCATGGTGGGAAGGTTCAACTAGCTCGCGGAACTCTCTCTTAGTTCCTATCTCTTTTACTTAGGTCCGACTACTCTCGGACTACTCTCGTTCCCATACACTCCTCTCTCGGAGTTATAATATTACCATGTATATTAGTCTAGAAGCATCATTCTCGATGTTTCTAATGACTTTGGGAACTTTACTTGAATTCGGGTAATCTTAGGTTTAAGGGTTACCCTCACAATCATATGTTTATACATTCGGATATTTTCTTATACCGGGTAAAATCCTCATATAAGAGGTCGACCGTATCTCAAGGGAGTCACATAGTCCCTTAGGTTCTTTTACCTTTCTTACATGTTTACATTATTGGACTAACTTCAATCCTCTCGATGGAGGTAATTTATCTCTCCACTCATATTTATTTCGTGGATTGTTTCAATAAGGTTCTCTAACCGTTATCGGGTATATACTCAACCCGTACATCTCCTCACATTTTAGGGAGTTCATATGTTTGTGTTATCGTTATACTTTAATCGATAGCTTGTGTGTGTTTGCATAATACCATTGGTTATGTGACTACCCGTTCAACGGGTTTCTAGTCAATCAGTACTCATAAGAGTCGGTCTATGCACTAAGTTAGACCACGCCGGCATACAAGTATGTTAGCTCATTCAACATACAACAATGCATGCATAATCAAACAAGGGATTATTTTCATGCTTTAATCTTGATTAAGCCGGCACACAAAACACAAATCAGAGTAAACTCGGTTAGCATACGGGGCATGAGAAAATCATACCTTTCACCGGGGTTTTTACTTTTACCGTGTCATCTCACCATGCTTGGTTCACACACGATCCACTGATAACATTCAAATTTTATTAACACCAAAGCATTACGGTATGTAAAACTAATACTCCCGTACTTAACCCCATTATCCCGATTAGCTTAGTTTTACTCATGTGTTCTTAAACTCACAACTTCCTCATTCACTCCTCAAACTTGTTACACTCTTAATTACCTTTAAACATCATTAATCAAGTCATATTTACCTATATTATCATTACCATTCAATTCCCCATCATTAGAATGCAAGAAAACACTGTTGCATTTTTGGCCTGGTCCGGGTTTGTGTCCGGGGTTACAAACCCGGACCAAACACTGGAATCACTTTCTGTCGTATTTTTCATATGTTCCGGGTTTGTGTCCGGGTTTACAAACCCGGACCATCCCCTGGATGACCTTCTGCCATATTTTTGCTATGTTCCGGGTTTGCATTCCGATTGCAAACCCGGACAGCCCCTGGAACTGTCAAAATATGTAGTTTTTCACCACTTTAAAACCCCTAAATCACCTCTAATCATTTCCTAATGATTCCATAAGTTTTCCACATGTTTAATCATCATAAAACATGCTCTAAACCTCTTCAATTCATGGGTTAAACCCTTACACAAACTCTTGCTCCAATTCACACTTTCTTTCATTCTCATTTCTACACTAATGCACACTTGTGCATTCTCAAACCTCTCTTGGCACTTGCATTTTGTTCTCTCTTAACTTGACCAACCCAAACTTCCAAGATAATGCACACCTCATACCAAGTTCCAAAACTCACTCTTAAAGCCTTAAATCTCCTTTGTTTTCTAGTAACTCCTCAAGCATTTAAACAATCTCTTTGCTACAGATTTTGCACCAATCTTCTATCTTATCACAAGCCTTCCAAAAGTGGTTAACTAACTCAAATAAGTCTCCATCCACACCTAGTTTATCTAGGTCATTCCTCACACCCAACAATGCTCAAACCACTCAAATTTCTACACAAATTTTGCCATAACTTGGCTACTTTCCTAACTTTGCCCAAAACTCATTTCTTCACATCATCCATCCTAAAGCTAGCCAAACCACAAGGGTTCTATCAGCACACATACAAATCCATCAATACTCATTAATTCCTCCAAAGGTAACACAATACATACATCATTAAATGCAAAGCTCCTTGGCTCTTAAATCAAGCATTAATTCGCAAGTGCATCAAGCACTACTACAACTCTTCCTCATCTCAACAAATCACATGTCATTACATGTTAGGGT
Organism: Limonium bicolor; assembly: GCA_023374045.1. NCBI lineage: Eukaryota > Viridiplantae > Streptophyta > Magnoliopsida > Caryophyllales > Plumbaginaceae > Limonium > Limonium bicolor. The sequence continues at coordinate 63,158,366 of CM041777.1, read as the reverse complement.
TCATTAATTAATTTAACCCTTCCCAAAATACCTAAAGCATTAAGTTAGGCTCCAAGGTAAATTTGTTTACCTTAACTTCACAAGCCTTTACTCTTTTCACTCTTCTTTCTCTTCTCTTTATCTTGCTTGGAAATCGCCAAAGGTCAAGAAATTGCCCATCTCCCATTCAATATACAAGGCAAGAGATGAGTTCAAGTAGAAACACTTAAGCTCATAAATTAGAAATGCTTAAAGCCCTAAAATGTGTGATTACCTTAAAACCCTAAGATGGGGTTTTGGTCAAGAATCAAAGAGTAACTCCCTCCAAGCTTTTAGGGATTGAAACAATGCTCATAAAAGAGAATAAACAAGACTCCATTAGAGACCAAAATCGGCCAAGGCATAAGATGGAGAAAACAAGACTTTTTCATGGATATTTTTACCTTGATAGAAAGAGGGAGCTTCAAGCTACCTAATGGTGTGCTTTTCTCCTCAAATGGGCAACACCCACGAAAATGAAACTCACCATTTTCGAGTTTTGAAAAGAGAGGATGATAGAGGGTGAGGAGAGGAGTTCAAATATACAATTATTTTTCAATTCGGAGCAAGGATGAAGCTTAGGCAAGGAGAAGAAGGTGGAGAAGCCATGTTTGGAGCTTCCATGTCGCACAGCACACAGAGAGGGAGGAAGGAACCGTGGAGAAGGAGAAAGAAAAGAAGAAGGAGGGAAAGTGAGAGGAAAGAGAGTGAGAGAATACTTTTATGTTTTTTTTTACTTTTTACTTTTCTCTCTCCTTTACTTTCTTTTTTTTCTTTATTTGCTAACTAATAAACATGAGAGGGGGAGGCTTCTATTTAATAAAACCGGCCCCCACTATATTAGTGAGCTGGAGCGTTTTTCGTTTTCTGACAGAAAACGCTCGTTATTTTACCCGGTTTGGCACTATTCACTAACCGGGCCCGTTTTTCGGATTTTTTCTCGTTTCTTTATTTTTAATGGCTATTAAGCTTCCATTAATACTTAATTATAGTTATATAACAACTATAATTTTTACGGGTCCATTTGACCACTTAAAGTCACGTTTTCGGGTTTTTCTCGAAAAACGGCTTTAAACTCCGTTAGCGTTTTAATCCATTATTTGGATCCGTTTTCTTCGGGAATCATTCCCGTATACTTATTAGGCCTAACTAAGCCTTAGGAATCCATCTCGGACCCTCTCGAGATCATATATTTATTCATTTAACGCGTATTTTAGCGTTTTTCGCTTTCAAGCGTTTTCTCTTTCTTTTGGTTTATTCTTTTTACCAATACACTTTAGGCACCATTAGGCCTTTTATAATCATATTAGAGTAAATCGCCATTTTAGATCCGGGGTATTTCATACATGGACAGGAGGGTGGTCTCTACGGGATTTATTTCCGCGGTTGTATGTGTTAAGTGAAAGTAAGGGTGTCGGGTAGCAGACATGGGTTATGGGATAGGGGTGTGTGGAAGTGGAGCTTGGAGTGGCGCAGATCCTTGTTTGGGTATGAGCTAACTATGGAAGAAAATCTCAAAACGTTATTGGAAAACCATGCGCTGGTACAGGAGGTGGACGATACTGTCACCTGGAGCGGTATGAGGGATGGGTTTTCGACAAGGCAACTATACAATAAACTGGCCTGCGATATTGATTTGAGCAACCGTGCAGATGAGCTTGCTAAATCTGTTTGGATAAAGGCTGCAGAGCCTAGAATAGAAATGCTAATGTGGTTCGTTGCGCAGGGGAAGGTGCTGACCCGTGACGTTTTGTTTGAGAAGGACATTATCCCAATTGGACAAAGTTGGTGTCCAATATGTCGGAAGTCTATGGAATCTGGAGCACACCTATTCTTTCTCTGTGAATTTTCATTACAGGTGTGGGGTTTGTTGGTTGGATGGTGGAAGATACGGATTACATTTACGGATAACTTTGGTCACATCTTTGATGAGTGGATGATGGTAAACCTCAATAAAAAAGCAAAGCAAATGTGGAGGTCAACCTTATACTATGGCATATGGAGTATTTGGTGTACAAGGAATGACGTGGTGTTCAGAGACCAAGATCCTTCAGCTGGAACAACGTTAATAATGCTAGAGAGGAGTGTGGCGGTGGACAAAATGCTGGTGGCCCGAGTTCCCTATGTCTTATGATCTTTTTCTTAATTCTAGGAATCTAAGGGAGGATACGTTATATTTGTAAGGGGTATTGTTGTATGCCTATGTGACATGTACTCTTTTTCCTCTATAGCTTTTTCCCACTGGGTTTTGTATAGAGGTTTTAATGAGGCAGTCTCTAGGCAGGGATGGCTGGGATAGAGCTGAAATGTTACCATAACAGTACGATTTTGATCTTCGCGAGTAACCGGACGGGTACTCAGGCATGAATAAAGTTTATTACTATCTAAAAAAAACATAATCAATCTTACAAAATAATATTGTTAGGTGCTGTGAGTTGGTGTCTCGCAGTCATTATCTTCCATTGATGGTCAATATAAAATCAAAGGCAAGTGTGGGCGTTTGGTCGATTGATTGTGGTGAGTACGTTCCCGTCTTGTCCCCTTTTGTAGTGAGTACCTCAAACCAACCAAGCTCAACTCTTTAGGGAGTTGTACTTATAAGAAAATATTTCGAACTTTAAGAGCATCGTTGTGATCCTATTGATTAACCATGAAGGTTTTTTTACTGAAAAAAAGTAAGTTGCTCCGTCATGCAAAATTGTTAGTTCTACAACTTCCTAACTTTATCATAAGAGCCTTTAGGTTTAGGTTGCACAATATCTTCCAAGGTGGTGAGGGTAGATTGAAAGACATGAATTTTATGTTCATTGTTGTGGACCCAAGGTAGAGCGTAGTGTGTCAACTGACACATAAAATTCATAATAAAGCTAAAATTTAATACTATAACTAATCATGTTTAGTTAGGTGGTTGACACTCATATGTTGAAATATGAGTTGAGTTCAAATATGGGTAATGCAATTTGTTTATTTCATTACAAAATATCATCTCATATATGTAAAATAAATTGAGTTCAAGACTAAAGAATGACCTTAATAATAGTTGTATTTCACTTTGCAAATCACTCTCTATGTGTGTATTTTTTATATATTTTTTGTTTTAGTCCTTATATATTTAATTGTATCCTTCTTTCCTCACCTAATATTGTTTCCTTTCTCTAATCTTGATTTAATATGCTCTCCAACCTTTCCACCTTTTTTTATCTCTAAGAAAACAAAGGCCCTAAAGTTAATTACTTAATTTGTTGTTTAACATTTGTACTTGTCAACCTAAATTTATTCTTCTAGTTTGTTCATGAATGGTGCTTACTAACTTTGATTAGAATAATATGTTTTTAGAAAATAATTAAAATTTATTCTACTGTAGGCCTATACTACTAGTATCTATTGTCAGCATGATCACAACTTCAATATAACATTCTATAAAAACTTATTGTTAACTTCAAAAATCTAAATTTAAAGTTTGACACACCTAATTAAAGTCTGGGTCCGTTCCACTGGGGGTGATCATAACTTGGCACTCAATGATGGTTGTAGTATGATTATCCACATTTGCCCGTCCAAAGCTAGTGATCTAAGTAGGGCAGACCCAAGGGGTCATGTCATGTAGGATTATATGACTTCACAACTATTTTTTAAATTAATTATAGTGGTTTTTATAGTAATAATTTATAAATTAGTAGGTATTTTATGTGTCATTGGCCTCATAATGTTCATAGAAAAAATAGTTATAGTAGTTTATATTAATTGTTATTAGTCAACGAGCCCATAAACTTCCAATATATTGGGAAAATTTATGATATACCCATGTTTTCTTTCGTAATTCACAATATACCCCTGTGTTTTTCGTAATTCAACTTTAAACATGCTTAAATGTTGTCCAAAAGTGATGAAACTTTACATGGATGATGTTAAAGTGTTATATTTTGTCCAATATCAAATATGAACTTTTTTAAGCTCACATGTGACCTGTGGGACCCAATGAATATGCCACATGTTCATTGGGTCCCACAGATCACATGTGAGCTTAAAAAACTTTAAATTTGGAATTGGACCAAAATATAACACTTTAGCATCATCCATGTAAAGTTTCATCAATTTTGTACAACATTTAAGCATGTTTAAAGTTGAATTACAAAAACCACAGGGGTATATTGTGAATTACGAAAGAAAACAGGGGTATATCGTAAATTTTCCCTTATGATATTAAAGCATTAATCTGTTTTTTAGAAGGTTCCATTTGCAAAACTTTCATGTGGTCTAACCTAGACCTGGAAATTTTGACCCAACCTGAAACCCAACCCATACTTTTACAGGTTAGGGTCTTGATTATTGACCCATCTATTTTCTGGGTTGGGTTAGGATAATAAGCTAATTTTGTGGGTTGGGTTAGGGTAGAGATCAAAACCCATGACCTAACCTGAAACCCAAAAATATATTTGTTAATAATAAAAAATAAAAATATTAATTCAAATAAATATATTATTTTCAAATCAAACTATACCTTAGCCTTAAGCCCAAGTGCAGTTGGACTATCCAATCTTTAATAATATCACACAATCTTAACTAAACAGATGACTCAACCAGTTGCATGTCAAACAAAGGGTCCAACCAGACCTTAACATAATGTTGAAAACCCTAATGCTCTCGTCTTTCAGACTCACATCCATCTTTTTTCCCTACACTATTGTTCATGTCTATGTCGCTCTTCATCTCTACCCAAGGTTTGTTTTTCTTATTCTCACTGTCATTACGTTCTTGAGAGCATATGTATGTTTAGATTATCTTAGACGGGTTAACAAAAGTAGGTGATATATTTTTTGTAAGTATGATCTTGATTATAGATCACTTAGTGAATTCTGAAACTAGCAATACAAATAGCGTGCTGCATAAAAGTTCACCAACTGTTGGTAATGATTAGATGATTGTTATTGTTTTTTTCTAAGGCATGAGCCCTCAGTTTAAATAGGTGTAATTATTTTAAAACTAGGTCATAGTTTGAGGCTTTGAGCTGTCAATTTATAAACTATTTCTAACTTTAGAAGATTTATCTTTAGTATATTTCTCTAACGCATAATGAAGATTTTTATTTTCGTTCCCCTTTTTATTAAGGGTAATTGGATCATGTGCATATCTAGATAGGATTCCCCCCAACAATGGTAGAGCTTTAGGCTCAGATTGATAAAAACAAACTTATGGAAAAAGTACGAGTTATTCTATTCATGGAAATTGGTGCAGTACTTTAGATTCCTCGTATAACATGGAATTCATTTAAAGTTGGGTCGATCAAGCAAGATCACCTCTCTTCCTTTTGTTTCATCCTAATTAGTGTGCCAACTAGCACTGAATGTTTTTGGATTTGTTTTATTAATTTCCACCCTTAATCCATCTAAATTGTTGTATGCTTAAAAAATGGGTTGGGTGGGTTGGGTTAGGATTGAAGGACAGCTGCTTCAAAGCCAACGTGATGCTCCTTGGTCATCTGACCAAAATATTGGCGAATACCACATATGATCAAGAAAAGAGTACTTGAAGGATTTTAAACGGGTTGGGTTAGGATCATGATTTTCTAACCCAAGGGTTGGGTTAGGGTTGACCATCTACCCAAATTGCCAGGTCTACTAACCTATCATTCATTAGTCGGTCTGTCCAAACTAGTGATCTAACCTTAAGTGGACTATATATTCTGCGCATTATTATTATAAATCGGTCACGTTTGGAGGTAACTGCTAACCGAGTGATTTTTTTTGTTGAGATAAAATAATGTTTATTAATTGCAATGAGAACGAGAAGATGTTTGTCTGTTTTCGGAGTACACGGTATTCTCGGACTGGATCACCACATCTTTGCTTTGAACACTTTTTAAACTTCACATGATATCTCTCTTTCTTGTACATCTAGCTTATAACAACTATATACATTGGTTTCAAAATACATACCATACTACATCCATATATATTCCATGAAGGAAGCTATCTTTGGTTATATTTGTAATGATATAGTTTGTGTACATTAAAAATATAGATTTTTTAAGCTTATAATATAGTTAAAGAAATCAGTATGTACCTCTATTACAATTTTAGTAATATCAGAATTTAAATATACTTTTATATACATCTGTACATAGCATAGTATAATTTTTATAGAGTAAATGGACATGCATATAGCTATCTATAACTACATTAGAACACATCCAATAAATTACAAAAAAGGTTCACATTCAAAACTTTCATGCTATTTTTTTAAATAAAATCCCCATTCATGAAGTTTGTCAAAATTACACACCCAACCCACCCACCAGGTTTCAAAAATCACTTTCTCCATCAACGTGGTTTCCCATGTTTTATATCCGACAACATTTCTATTTTTTGTTCAACGAGATGTTTAAATATTGTCCAAAATTGATGAAACTTTACATGGATGTTAAAATGTTGTATTTTGGTTCGGTGCGAAATCTAAAATTTTTCAAGCTCATATGTAATTCGTAGGACCCAATAAAATATGTAACATGTGAATGTGTTTTCATTGGGTCTCACAGATCATATGTGAGCTTATAAAATTTTGGATTTGGTATTGAACCAAAATATAACACTTTAACATTATTTAGATAAAGTTTTATCAATTTTGAAAATTTTAAATCTCATAAATTGAACAAAAATTAAAAAAGTTGTTGAATATTAAACGGAAAACACATAACAAAATAATTTTGGGTGGAGAGTGTAAAACCGCAGTTGTTCATCATATGTATGGAGGCTTTAACCTCAGCTCTTAACCTAGCCACAGATGTTGGACTCTATCGCCCATTCTACATCCCTGGTTTGGACACCCCTATCTCTAATCTATTATTTGCTGATGATATTGTTCTTTTTTGGGGGAGGCTACTGCCTCTAATGCAGAAGCTTTATTTGACATATTAGAGGACTTCAAGATAGCCTCAGGCCAATGTATCAATGCCAACAAGTCACCACAGTGATGTTTTCCTTTGGTTTACATCGTCAGTTGAAGGAGACAATTGCTGCAAAGCTCCAAGCGCATCATAAGACGGATCTAGGGGTATATCTTGGTTTCCCAAGTACAATTGGTAAGAATAAGTGCTCCGTATTCAGCTACATAAAGGATAGAGTTGCAACACGTATACAGAGCTGGTCACAAAAGACTTCTCAAGCTGAGAGAACGTTGTTAGTACAAGCAGTTCTGCAAGCCATTCCTTCGTATGCCATGTCCATCATCCAGCTTCCATGCACAATCCTTAAGAAGATCCAGCAGATGATTAATCGGTTTTCGTGGGGTGGCACTAAAGATTCACACGCAATTCACTGGACAAAGTGGTCCACATTGTGCCAAGACTGTCGGGCTGGGGGCATGGGTTTCCGTGATTTGTGAAGTTTTAATCAAGCGCTCTTGGCACAGCAGTTATGGAGGATTTTGACAGAACCGACCACTCTCTTGTCTAGATTTTACCATGCAAAGTATATGCAAGGTTTTACTTGTTTGCAAGCACAGACGGATTCATCATCGAGTCCAATTTGGAGAGCTCTTCTTAGTGTCTGTAACACCCCATCTTTAAATAAAATGATCGTCGCCCTAAGTCCATCTCGCACATTAACAACACAGCGGAAAAGTTCTACTAAATTGGTGTTACCGCCGTTAGTCACCCACGTGACTAACTAGGCCTATTCTCTTAACAAGTCACGGTCTGACTAACCGGATAATTACTCGAGCATCTAAAACATTACAATTCATAAACCACACTTATACCAAGTATCTCATATCCTAATACATCATACTAACATCTCATCAATATACAAAACGAGTGTACATGCACAACTCGTGTAACAAATGTAAAAGCAACCCGAAGTACTCTACCCGCTCCCACTCTTAGGTTGAGTCCTCATCTGGTACCTACCTGCAAAGTTTAAATCACAGGCCCCAAGGGGCTCAGCACATGGCTGGTACAGAAAACGTGCAGCCCACAAGCTAACGGGGTTACACACGACTACTTTGTCGTATACATGCAATTGTTTATTCATACAAACAATAATAAGAAGTACAATAACAAACAACTCATTTATGTGAAACATTCACAGCTCAAATAAATCGAACGTCGTAATGGACACCCATTAATGAGTAAGTTAGATCCCTAACTCCTGAGGCTTGAGAATTGTTTAGTTCTCGTGTTTGACCATACCTTATAAGTGTCAACCAATTTCCTATCAGAATTGGTTGTTCTCTAACTGAATTGTTTATTTTTGTCGGGTCAAAGTAACCCTAGCCAATGAGTTATTAGCTCCATTGGGTTAATAAACATAAATTCTTAAGTTATGAGGGGTGTAGGCTTGACCCTCCTGCGCCTCCTGAATTTGCCTCCCATCTCGAACTGTTCACTCGAGCTGGTCGGGTCAGTTTGTCGACCCTAGGCGGAAGACAGATCTGATACAGATGCTGACCTCCTAACCTGAACATGCATGACCGGAGTCAGTCCCGGATTCCTCTTCTCCCAAGTTCCAGTTAGCTGAAGTCTCTTTGACAATTGGTTAGTTAAACCTCTCTTGGTATTAACCAACTAACAATAGGGAATATTTGTAACCTTATACAATTGTTATTAAACATAGTTAATGAACAAGCTCTGAATCAAGTCGTGTTAGTGTGCAATGGACACACAATAACAATACAATAAATCGGTTTAATGCTTACTCCTGTTTGGTCGTATCACAATAACACATAGCACACAAACTGAGGTAGACCTCGTTAGCAAACAAGCTACAAGAATCCCATACCGTACACCGGAGACTGGCTAGCTCTTAATCCCTCGTTCGCCTAATCCGCCGTACGCCTCTGACTTATCTAGATCTGTAACCAGAACTAGTATTAGTATCTTGTGTCTTAGAACTAATTTGGTTCTCTTTTCAACTTAAACCTCTTCCTAGGTTAATCCGGGTATAAAAGTATACCGTTAAACGGGTTCGTTCATTTAGGATCGTTTTCAAGCTCAATTCTAATTCATTAACATACTAACGTTGTTAGCAGTTATTTAGTTGCACAGTTATCAACTTTAGACTTATACAGACCTTATATTAGGTTTTCGTATTTTTCACTATTCATCCGTATTTCACTATTCATTTATATGGTCTCGTATTCTACTATTCATTTATACGGCCTCGTATTTTACTATTCACCGTATTTCACTATTCATGTATACGTATTTTACTATTCACATATACGTCTCGTATTTGACTATTCATATATACGTATTTACTATTCATGTATACGGGTACTATTCATGTATACGAGTATTTTCCATGTATACCAAAATTTACGTATATGCCCGTATGATACTCCGTACCAATATGTATTTATTTCTTTTTCCAATATAACTTGTATTTTCATTAAAAATACTTTAAGTACTGGTTTCTCCTATACTTATTAAATTATGGGTATACCCCTCGTATACCTTAATTTATATACGGGTCTCGTTTAAACCCGTCTTAACTCTGTTTCTTTTACAACTTGTTTATAAATTCTTTATTTAATTTCCTTAACCTTCTAAACACATAAAAATGTGTTATTTACATTCCTTATCCATAGTTTTCTCTTAATCTCTATTTTACTCATAATAAGTTCTAAACTTATTATTTTTATTTCTAATTTCTTCCAAAGTCTTACTTAATTAATTTCTTTTATACTTTTGGTCAATTACCAAAATATACCCAAGCTTGACCAGTCTTTTATGGTCAAACCCCCTAACTTCCCATAATTTACAATATTACCCCTAAAGTTAATTTAACTTAACTTTTTATTCCTTTATCCTTTTAATATCTAATATTTAGCTAAAAAATTTATACTAGCTCCTCTAAACATTTTATAAACTGTCATTGACCATGTTTGACCAGGGAAATTACCATTTTACCCTTGTGGTCTTTTCTTTTATCCTAACTCATTTATTAACCAATTTAACTCTAATTATGAAATACCCCAAACTTATTAAACATGGATTAAATATTTAATTACATTAATTAAGGCCTAAGCATGCCTTAAAAGTCAACTGAGAACAACAGTGGTCAACACAAAACAAGATGTTGCACCCTTTGACTGTTAAGGGTAAATAAATACCCAAATGAACTACTTAGGACCTAAAAATTTGTCCTAAGCATATTAACACATTACTAAACATATTACAATCATTGGACAACACTCCAACACAAAGAACAAGCGTTTACATGCTTCAAGGTCAAAAAGGGCAAAGATGTGCTCTAAGAATACCTTAAAGGTCTAATGACCTCTAAATGATATAAAATTGGATACCATGATCAAATATCATGTAAGGGACACAACAAAACCGTTGTCAAAGAAAACCAAGCTCAGAAACACCTTGCGACACAAAATGTGCACTAAAACTCCTTAAAGCACGTTTTTGTGAAATTGTCTTCTAAATTGGTTTTAAATGGGCTAAAAGGTTATAATTACCTTTAAATATAATAAAATATCATATTATATAATATTAGGAATTTAATTCCAGAAATTTACGAATTTTTACAAATTTAATATTAAAATATTAATAAAACCCTAAAGTGGGGCCCGTTTGGGTCAACATTGACTAAGTTGGTCAATGTTGACCATTGACCACGAATTGGACTGCATAAAATCGGTTCACTAAGTATCCTAACAGACCAAGAGACAAGTCCCATGTGACAATTAAATATATTCCTTTACTTTTGCATAAAATAAGAAAAAGCATACTTTACCTTATAAAACAAAAAAGGTTGTCTACCACTTACCTTACCCATGTGAGCCAGCTGATTTGGAGCCTCCATTTACTCCTCATTATACGGTGCTCCAAGCAAGAACAAGACAAGAGGAGATGAGTCATCTTTCACTAGTTGATTTAAGTAACATTAAGCTTCATTTTTAATCAATTTTGTTTCAATCATGCACCCACCTTCTCCTATCATGGACGGATGCCCCCTTCTTGTCTCCACTGATTAAGCCTTCAATTATCAACACCAATCAGTCATTGGTGAGTCATCAAAACAATAATGACATAAAAAATGCAAAAAATGACTTTAAGACAAAATTTAGCTTACCTCTTTCATTTCTCCTCTTCAGACGAGATTGCTCCAACCTTGAGGTCTCTTTGGCTCCTCTTCAACCGTAGGTAAGTGTCCAAGCTCCATTGGAGAGAGCTCATGCTCTAGGTAAGCTCCTAAGGCATAAAAATGCCCATTTTCTTCATCTTTCTTTCCTTTTTCCATTGATCTAGACTCCAACCTTTTCTATATGTCTATGTAGAGTGATTTGGAGGTTAAAGGAAGAATAAATTTCGGCCATATCAAGATCTAAGGAGGAAAGTTCAAGTCTTGACCATTTAAGGTAAAAATGTGCTCTAAGCACATATCTCTTCTTCCTTGTGAATTTCGGTTGTAAACCTTGGTTCCCTAGCCTTATTTTCTTCTCCTTTTCATGTGGATTCAGTTGGTATACCAAGATCTACAAGGAGTAGCTAGATCCAAGCCAAAAACACCATTTTTGGCATCTTAAACAAGGTAAAACTTAGCTATCTTCCAAGCTAATTTACCCACGATTTTATACCTTGTTATTAAGAGAGTTTTGATACTTTTTCTCTTCTGGAAAAATAGGGCCGAGATCTCACTCCAATAAACTTGGAGATTTAAGGTAAAAATTCATGATTTTCATGACTTAAAGTACTTCTCATGGTCAGCTCATGTTTGGAGTTTAATCATGTCTTGTTTTCTACATGAGGACAAGTAAATCAAGCTTTGGAGAAACTCTCCTTAAGGTGGCCGAATCCAAACAAGGAATTATCTAAGTTAAATCAAGGTATAAATCACTTAAACATTAACTTTGCTAAGTTAAAATGTTCTAATCTATTTCTATATTAATTGCCATGAGAGAACATGGTAGTAAGGTCATTTTTGACCTTAAAATGTTTAAAGAAATGGCGTAGTAAATTTATCTAAGTGATTAAGTAACATAAATGTCAAATTTAAGACATAATGTGGAAGTTTGGTAATTAAATGAAAAATCTATGGTGAGGCTGAAATTTATATGTATTTTTGGACATTTATGTGTAATTTATTTTGTGAGCAAATGTTTGTAATAAGGCCATGTATTTTAGGCCATTTTATTTATGCATTTACAAGCTTTTATTTAAGTTTAGGTGATATATAATTATTACCGAAATGAAATGGGGTCTTAAGTGTAAATAAATTAAATTTAGGGGCTTTAGAAAAATAAGGCCGAAAATTAGAGGTTAAAAGGAGTTAAAATAAAATTTATAAGATTTTGTAAGTTTTGGGGTTAAATGGTGAATTTTGGAAACTTGGGGGTTAAAACCGTAATTATAAGGAATTGGTGGTCAAGGAAATATTAAGGAGGTCAACCTTGACCATATGCTAGGTCTTGACCAAATTAGATAAGTTAAATAACTTATTTAAGGTTTTATAATAAGATAAGTATCTTAAGGTAATATTTTTATAACATATGTGGTGAATATGTTTACCGAAAATAAGGGTGTACAATGGTATTTTAAACACCCATGGGCTATTAGGAATTTTTAGGAATTTATTGGGTTGTTTTTGGAATTAAAATGAACTATAATGTATAATATATAGTTATTATGTCATTATGACACTTTGGAGAAATATAGAGGGTGGAATTGTAAATACCGAAAGTATATGGGTTAATAAGGATATTATAACCCTTTGGTGGAATTTGGAGATTTTTAGAATTATATAAGAGTATTTATTAAGATATGTGTATAATATATGGTTTTAATGATATGGTAAAACTATATGTTATAAATAGGGCCAAATGGCAATTATAGAATAGCACAAGGGCTGTTCGGAATTTACAAAAATAACCATAGGTTATACTCTTTTATAAGTTAGAAATGTTATATTAAATGGAATATATAACATGGTATGATTTAAGGGTGATTTTGTAAATTAAGGAAACTATGGTTTATGGAAAAGAATAAGGTTAAAATATATGCCTATGAGGCAATATAATAGTTTTGTATAAAAAACTATAGGTATAAGTTAAAGGGGATAAAAAATATCACATAGTATGATATTAGCATATGGTATAACATTACATAATGTTATGTGGTCAAAACGAAATTTAAATAATGTTAAGGGCTATACGAGTTAATAAGAGTTGAAAGATGAATTTTAGACTAAGGTCTATAATGTTATAATGTTATAACAATTATATGGTTTAGATGGAATTAATATAAGTGAGGATTTCACATTAATATGTGACAAAACTATGAATAATAGGATTTATAAATAAGGTATTCATCGAATAACTTAGGAGTTGTAATGATACAACATAAAATGTTACATAATGTTAGGATAACAATCTTAATATAAGTTGTATATAATACAACTAATGGGAATAATCATCTAAAAGATGATAAGAAGTAACATAAAATATAAGAGTTTATTAAGCTCATGGGAATTACCTAGCGGTAAAATATACATACACAAGGATAATGTATATAGGGTGGATATATTGGTTGGAAAACCATATGATTTAAGGGTGGGGTTATTTAAAAAAATATATAGTACGAACTATAGTTATGAGTTTTTGGATGCAAAATTATTTGCTAAGGAAAAATGGATTACATAATACATTGTATTATAATGGATGGTGGGAAAAAATGATACATACGAAAAAAATATATATAAATAACAGCATGCATACATGCAACTATGGGTTACGTACCTAAACTAGAGGTGGATAAGATAAAAAGAAATATAGGAATTAAACTTAACAGTCGAAATGTTTTGACGTACGCGTTAATAACAAAACCGACTTTTTAGAGAAACCCGAACAAACAACTGTAGAAAACAGGGGCGAACTGTCGGGGTTACTTATTATTCGGAAATACCGGATGTAGTTAGTCATGGAGACTGACTTATAGTTTTGTTACCGTTTAGAGAATACTTCTGACAAGGACGCTTGACGAGCTAGCGGACTACACGAAGCATAGGATCTTGCTGATTCATACTCCACCGTAATACAGTCAGGGTGAACGGTATGTAAAGGGGTTTGATCCGAGTTGACCTAAGGTTGCTCCTTGGGCTCGGATTTGGTTGATATAACTTGTGTGTTATATGTGTGGATACATGTATGTGTTTAAGTGTTACTGCATTATTTATTTATGCACGAGTGTCCCACGGGACTAACACTACGTCGACTATAGATCGACTTATATAAACATACATATGCGTTGTGATGACATGACGATTACTTGATATAATACCATGATATTAATATTAAGTATATGGTAACCTAAGTAAAACACTTAGGTACGAGTCACGACATTGTCGGTCTCTAGAGCATGGATCTCGAACATGAATATAATCTAGATTACTTCTAGGTATGCGTGACCCATTGGGCCGCTGGTTAATAAATATTCTCCATAAGACTAAGAGCAGATATTAAACATTATGAGAGAGAGATGGTATGAGTTGAGGTGAGGAATCCCGGTAGTTTACGAACTACTTGGTTGCGCATTTGTGATCACTGAGGGGTTTCCTAATTGGATTCCGCTCCAGGTTATATCCAACGAGCCCAAACTGGATCGTGGATCAGGTGGCTACGGCCTTTTTATGGATGCCTTACGAGACATAAGTGAGTCAGGGGCCTCCGGACCTCTGGCGAAATGAGCACCTTTGTGTGTACGGGGGACTACTGTCCATGGTGAGGTTATCGGGTTGTCCTAACATGACGCCCAGCTGATATTAATAATTAAACATGGTTGGATGGAGCCTACAAGGCTAAGGTAAATTAAATATGAAAACTGTACGCTACGGCGAATGTACATTGTACATATGGTTGGGGCTTGAAAGCCAAACTAAAATAAATTGACAGTGGATGGTGAACGCTACGGCGATTGTACATTGTACAATATATTGTTAACACTCGATACATTCGATATACAAATGTTGTTTGATATATTCTATGACTGTTTGGATTGGATGGACGGTTAAATGTTTATGGATATTTGGATGGATGATTGTGTATATTATACATTTATGCTTCAGTATTGATTATAACTGTAAAATGGAAAAGCATGAAACCAATCTAATAACAAGATGGTTAAAATGACAAGTGACCATTAGGGTCCAGGCCCGGTATACTCAGCGTCTATCGCTGATACTACACCATTACAGGTTGTTGATCATTGTCGGAGCTGAAGAGCAGGTACAGGGTAATTGGAGTTTTGCTTTTGTCACCACACTTGGAGATGTTGTATAGCAATGAAGATAGTGAATTGTATTATGGTAAGGTTATGTATTTTCAGGATGGGCTAGACGCTCACTTGTCGATGTATATGATTTGTGGACTTAGTTTGATGTATAGGAGTTTCTCGTTATCACGGCGGTTAGCAGTTTGTTTATGTTGGAAGTTGGATGTAGTTTGGCTTCGTTGCTCGCACGGGCGAGTAATGGCCGGTGACACCCGAGTGAGTTTCGTAATTGTTATTCGTTTTCTGCTGCGAGACGTTTTATTTATTGCTACGTGAGGGATTATATCGTGATTATGGAGAGGGGTGTTACAAATTAATTTCTAATTTTCATAACTAATTTACCTACAGATTTTTGAACATCAAAAATCATCTTAAACATCTCTAAACCACCAGATTTAATTATCTAATGTTATAGTATATAAATACTATCCTTTATTATCCTTAAATATACCAAAAACCTCATAAATTCCTTATAACACTTATAAACTCTTTATAAATTGTAAACTTAATTCTACAATTATTTTCACATCACCTAAACTTCATAAATTTCATAATAACTCATATATATTTTCGACAATTATAATATATAGCCAAAACTTCTCAAATTTTACATATTACTCTTATATAACTAATTACTTTAACTTAACTTAGTTAGATAATTTTTCTAACTCATATATAACCTCCTAATTTTCGGCCATAATATAAATTATAGTATATGAATTTTTCTTGTATATTATGATAGCTTATATTAAAGCTTATATCATAAGGAGTATAAATCTATTCTTAGATTTAATAAACATTAACTTTTAATAAGCTAAAAACTGAATATTAATCACCAAAATTTCGGCAATAAATAATAAGATGAACAATATGTTAGATCATATATAGATCAACAATTAGAACCTTGAAATAGGTAGTTGTAGGATTTACCTTGTATATTAACCATTAGCTTAATATTTAAGCTTGATTTCCTTATAAATTTTGACAGCAATTTGCTAGAGAAATTGGATCCAAAATTATACAATAAGATGAAGAACAAGATGGGTTAGTATCCCATGCCAATCGGCTGTAACAAAAACCAAAGAACAAGATGTTTTCAAGAAGGCAATGTTTTACCTCGAGAATCAAAGGCACTTATTTATGGGTTTTCCTGAGAATCTGGGGGCTCATGAGCTATGGTTGTAAAGCTCTTGAAAACAGGATTCCAACGAGCTATCAAGCTTGTGATTTGGAGCTAGGATGAGAAAGTTATGATTTCTACAAGGCAAGGTGTTCTTTAAGGCTCAAAACTAAGAACATTGAGTTGTTTTGTGTTGTTTCTTCAAAGAGAGGATGAGCTACGACCTTGGGAGCTCTCATTTGACAGGTAAGAGCCTGATTAATGATTTACCAAGGGGACAAGATGATATGGCACTTCAAATAAGTCTTGGTTGTTGAAATAGTGAATTTAAAAGCAATTTTGAACCTTGGTGAGTCACCCTTGATGTCGGCCAGCATATGCCTCATTTGATCTGATTTTTTTGTTTTCTTCTAATATTATGTAACATTTTATGTATTAAACTCGTTCATAATGACTTATACCATGTGATAGGTATGTTACAAGGCCAAAAATGTTTTAAAACACCTTTTATGTGCTTTCGGGTTCACATTGATTATGCAATTTGTTTTGGCTAGTTTAAATGTTTTCTTAGTACATTTAAAACCTTTAGAAACTTTGTTCATGAAATAGCATGTTGCTAATTCCAATTTAAACCAAGTCGTTTAGTGGTTTCTCCTTGACCTTCGTCAGTTTAGTACCGGTTTTTGTGTGGACTTGTATACTTAATTTGTGTGTATACGCTATGGCTCCTATGACTATTTTATTGTTGTTCCCTTATTCCTTATTGGTATTTAGGCTCATTATCCTTTTAATTCCATGTATAAATGCTTAAGGTACATTTTCCTTTAAAGCACATTTTTCTTTAAAGCACATTATTGTGCTCTAAGGTGCGCTTTCGGTTTAAACGCTAATTCCGATTAATGTGTATTACTAATCCTGGAGGTATTTCACATTTGAAATCTCTTGAGAACTTATTGGTAGTTCCCTAATTTATTTATACCCTTAAAAACACCTTTTGCTCTACTTGTTCCTAAAGCATGTTTTGGTGTAAATTGTTATTTAACACTTCTTCTAATGTTTCTAAGGCACGTTCTAGCCTTAGTATATCCTAATTAGATAGTTCATTAATATTTTAAGGTTTGGGGTATTTCAATCTACCCCCCTTAAAAGAACTTTGTCCCCAAAGTTCTTATGTATCTATATCTCTTAGAACACACAGGTAACTTCACACTAAAAGATCATATAGATCACTCAATATCTGTATAGGCATTCTGACTCATAAGGTCTGCCATATGTATATATATTTATTTACCACACTTGTCACACAACATGCCTTTTGCATGTTTTAGTATTCAAAATACTCTTTGTATATTCTTTGATGTATACTCCTCAAGTAACCGGTCCGGAGACAAAGGTTTTCATGTCCTCGAGTTCATGAGCGAGTAATACAGTAAACACATGTCAACTCCAATTACATTTTATGCTAATGCATCTACTCTTAACGTGGTTAATTGTGACCACTTGTAGGGAGTTTCAGGAATCATCCGACCCTGATGTGATCAGCATCAGTGTTGAACTATCCTTTCACCCCAATTTGTGTTCAGTTTTCCTTGATCTGGCCAAGATCAAGTTCTACCTCCCACGTCAACTTTAACAACCAAATAATTATTCATGTAGCATTTTATATCTTTTAGTGCTTCTAGTCGTAATCATAAATCAATACATCTCCAAATTATGGAACTCAGTCCATCAGTCATTCTTAATTCACCTCTAAGCAATTCCTTAAAGAATTTAATTCCTACTAGGTTCTACATCGGTCTCATACCGATTCATACCTCATAACATTACCATATTTGGTCTCACATTAATACATATCATAGGGATTTTAATTCCCCTGGAGTTCCTACTCCTCTTTTCCTGAATTCTCGCACCGAAGTTAACGAGGTCGTCCTCTAATACATCTGGTATTCGCATTTAATTGTGCGTAATAACCACAACCACATAAGAATGAATACATGTGTTTATATAACATACGTATCAAACATCACAACTAATTGTATTGTGCTATGCACATTGTAGGTTACGTACTCAATACGTGAAATATAGGCTAAGCGATTGTGCGCTCTACCCCCCTTAAAATGGATTAAGCCCACGTAATCAACATTATATCATCCTTGAACATAGGTTCAAGATGTTTATGTGTCATGGAGCATTCTAGGTTCCATGTAGTCTATCTCACATTATGATTGGGTCAGAGGGTCTTCACCATGGTAATGGCTTAGTCTCTGTATCAAGGATTCTTATTGGTGTTAATACCAATCTTACAACTGTGTTCCAGTGTAGTCTCTAAGGCTCCAAAGTATTTGGTAGATAAGTCGTATATTTTATTCGACTGGAAGATGTGTGACACATCCTTCCTTCTTCTCCTTTGTTAGGTATATCAAACCTTTTTAAGATACGGTCCACTAGCTTCTGCTGCGCGACTCTGATAATCTTGGGGCTTAGTTTGCCCTTCCTATCCTCTTCAATATGTTTACAGCTCCTTTGTATCCTTATAACTTAGGAATAAAGTTCTCTTTAATGGACACGTGGTATCTTTATCTACACACGGTCGTTCATGTTGTTATAGCTTGTCTATCCAGTTCTCTGGAGATCTGATGTTCATGCTCTTATTACGCCTTCCAGCGTCTAAATTGTTCCCTACTAACTGACTCTCAGTCTGAGATTCCTGTGTAATCTGGACTTGCTGTTCAGTGCTTATTGCTCTTCACAGTTTCCTTGAAAATCTTGAGACATATAAACTGTTCGTACTTACTAATTAGTGCTTCTCGCACTTCACAATTCTTAAATGTTTCCTCCTGGAATGAGTTCTTTGACTCTTTTAATCTCATTGGTTTAACTGAGTTCTTCCTCCTCCATTGTTCACGATAAACTTGTTGTTCTGGTGTGAGTTTGCATCTCTGACTGTCGTACGGAGGCGACTACTTCTCGTGTTCCTTACACTACTCGTTTACATATATGGGGTACCTTACTGATACATTGCTACTTACCCGACTAACTTATAAATAAGTCCATCAGGTCCACAAGCTCCTTTGGAGTGCGGTCGTCCCACATCTCGTTTAAGTATACTAGTAGTGTTCGTCACACGCTTGGTTATAACTAATTTGTGAAGTATTCTATTGTCGATCTCCTCTTTCATCATTCCATAATAACGCACATGTCGTTCTTCTTGAACTTAATCAAGGAATATCCATCTACTAGGTTCATAACTACATTATACCTTCTGTATTTAGTACAGACTCGATCCCTTAGTAATTTGAGGTCTCTTTCTTTAGAGCCTCTTATCTTATTTCTCAAGTCGATCCACTAGGAATGCACTTCCAGCTCCGTACGGAATGGACAGTGTGCTTCCTGTGCAACCTTTCATCACATGGTCCAGGCTACTGACGTTACTGCACAACCTGTCTCCCATTTCATCACCCTACTTACATCGTGTTTTAATTCACAAATCTGATTGTTTTCGTGTCAATATTTGATGGCTTATATATAGTGGTTGCTTTGTTGTGCACCATAACTTAATCTACCTGATAGGTATTATTCTCATGGCCTCCACTATCGAAGTAGCTTTAGCTTTCTCATATTGCCCATTGACGGCACAATTCTTCAATTGTAGACTTCAACGTCTTGTCTTATTTTCAATCCCTTTCATGGTGTAACCCCACTGGGAGTTCTCTAATTTCAATGTTTGGTGGTTGCCGTATCGTGTTGTAAAATGGTTATCTCTTAATATTAAGGTGTTCTGATTCAATCTCGGGTTCATAAGTAGGCTAATTTCTCTCACATTCGTTCATCCTTTATGATGTTGTTTACCATGTAATTTAATTTGTTACTGAAGAAGTCATCCGTTGAATCACAAGCTCTTTTGAGCGTTGGTCACTTGACGTGCCATACTGCGCACTCACAATGTTTATATCTGACGATTGCTGATTCTTAAATCCTGGGTGTTGGATATGAGGTCTGTCTCTACAGCCTTCCATATTATTTATGTGTAACTGGAACGTTCTAAGGTAGTTTCAAGGTCTACGGTTCCCATTCTCCAATAGAGAGTATTCAATCTCTAGGAAGTGAAAGTCCTTTTTGAGGGGTTTATTCCCACTCATGGCCTCACAACTAGGAGAGGTATCCCCACCCTAAAAGGAATGGTTCGTTCTCCACCCCTGTTAATAGCACTATCTCAACATTCTCATTGGTGCCCTTTTTTTGGCAATTCCTCCTCAATTTAGTATACGTTTTCATAACCACTCGTATGTACGAGTTGTAGTTCATTCATGGCCTAGATCAGCCTTTTATGCTTTCCTGTGCCTCGAGCTCTGATGTATTTTAACATCCTTGGCTCGTAGGCCCTTAATGCTTGATTAGTCTCAAGTGATAGCCGATGTTCGGTTCACTGTTGTATTCTTAATCATTTGTAGGTTATCCACGTAATTATCTTGTTCTTTGAACTCTGTCAATGTTAGGTCACACATTGGATGTAATATTGGGTTTCACAATAAGTTACTGTATCTCGCTTCCTGCTGTGGAAGTTCGCTTAGGTAATCCGATGTTAATCAGTGTCTGTGACCATACCTTCGCTCTCATAGACTTGCGCCTTTTAGCAATTAAGGATTAGTTCTCATTAGACCTCTGCCTTCAGGTGTCTAAGTCGGATATTTACCCTGGATATCATGTGCTGCCATGTCAATACTTTGTTCAACTGTCGTTGACTACGCCACCCACTAATGACTAATCATTCTTGGGTGTTAAAGAGTTAGGCAAGCAATACTAACCATCGTTTATGGATCTTTTTTTGCTCAACTATACCAACTCTATGGTGTAGTCCTTTTGAGGTTCTCTCTTTCGTGATTGCACGTCTTTGATCCAAGGTAGGTCATTGCTTAAATTTGTTTTCTCTGATTCTGTTTCTAGGGTTTATCAACATCTTCAATGAAGGGTGCTGTTAATGGTATTATTCTGGGAGTTCATCCCGCTTTTATTGAAAGTTTTTATGTCATCCATCTTCATTGTATGTCGTAATACCTTCCTTGTAGGTTATTACTTACATCTGGTCATCTCACATTGTTGAGTAATCTCTTCGGTTCTTCCATTCAAGGTTAGACTTGGTTTTGGGTTGATGTTCTTACCTGTAGTGTCGGTTGTCTGTTGCTGATGCTCACGTCATTTAGTTTCCTGACCAAGTGTAACACCCCAACCGCTAATCCTTCAATTATCCTCTAATCATACCCATAATTACCTTACTCGCAGCGGAATACTTACCTACTCCCGGCGGGTGATACAACGCCGTTAACCATCCAAGGTTAACAAGGCTACTACTACTTACCGTATCGGTCTGACGATTAGAATAAACCAAATACATACTACTTACTTTACAATACCAAATACTTACTTACATTTTGATTACCGAGTATCCAAGTTATACGAATTACATTTCAATGCTACATCCCAAAATGAAGAGTTTATACATCCTCTCCTTACTATCCAATTACGAATTCATTATCAAAAAAGGTGTACCACATGGTACACCGGCTACACAAAAGGCCTTAGCCGTGTACAACTCGGTACACCGTTCCACTTCTACTAACTACCAAAAAGAATTACATCCCGTCCTTACTCTACCATCACGCCTCGCGGGTACCTGTGGAGTAAAAACATTCCCCCTAGGGGGTCAGCTTACGCTGCATATGATAACCGCATACCCCGCGTACTAGCGAGGGTACGCCAACTATTTGGTCGAGTACATGCGGTTCGTTTCATTCATACATACATACATGCTTTACACATTACAGTTCAATACATTCATTTCACAAGCATACATACATACAACACATACAAGGAAGACAATTCCAGTCAACCGTCCATGCTTACCGTACTCACCGCATTACGGAGATACCATTCTCCAATACATACAAAGGTCTGGTTAGCCTCATTACACACCCGGGTTAATCGGGTGTTCAATACTCTTTTACTCCGGGTCAATGACTTACAATAGTCAAGACCAATACAATACAATGCTTACTTCTTACATACTTTACTTCCAGTTAAGTCGGTATGACCTCCGGGCAGGGATTACTACATCCCACCACTGTCAGAGGAAATATATGTATATGCAGATCAATCACAAATATGGGCAAGTGGACCCAATCGAAGTAGTAGATAACGAGTGTCGTTCCACCAGGAAATTGATTATCTATTTCCCTAGTTTCGGTATTCGGTAACGGAATAATAAATGAGTAAAAGGGGGGGGGGGGTTTAGCCGGCGGCAAGCTTAATGATTTTGTTCAAGAAAACTGCAACTTAACTAAGGAAACTAAAATTGGTTGTTAAGGGTTTTGGATGGAAAGCACCCTAGGATGGTTATTCTCACCTAAATACACCCCAACTCCACTCATAAACCCAATTCACTCAAATTGTCTATTTGGACTATTGTAATGACCTTCCAAATCATTGAAGAGCCAACTCTTACCTAGATACTCTCAACTCTCAAATCAAGAGGAGTTCAAATCACTAGATAGCATTAATTACAAGTCCATATAAATAGCCCCAAATTTCACCAACTAATCAAGCTAGCACAATCTAGGGTTCCTCTCTCTTCTAGGTCACAACCCCCAACTCAAAGTCTTGTGTTGTTGGGAATCACCATAAATGCCATAATTGATCAAGTTAAAGCATTAAATGAACAAGAGAGAGAAAACAATCATAATTAATGAAGCAAGGGTTTACAAGCTAGTTGAGGGATTCAAGTTCAAATCCCCATCCCAAGTGCTAAATAGTTCTACTCAGCCATAGAGATACATAAAAAGAGAGAGAGAGAGAAAAAGCCATTGTTGAAGGTGGTTGAGCTTGGAGAAGGTGAGCTCTCTTCTTCTTCTTCCTTCTCTTCTTCTTCTTCTTCTTCTTCTTTCTTTTCTCCCTCAAAATCGTCTCTCTCTCTCCTTGTTTAGGTCTTTTGGTGTGTAGAAGTGTAAGATAGTGAAAAAGCCTCAAACTGGCATTAGTATAGAAATTTCCGCGTCCGACCGACCCACCGTGGGTCGGTCCCGCGGGTCGGTCGGCCTTCTGGAGACGAGGCACGTGACCATTTTTAAGTTCCGACCGACCCAGTGTGGGTCGGTCCAATGGGTCGGTCCGATGCAGAGACAAACTTCTGCTCCAGGAGCTTCCGACCGACCCAGTGTGGGTCGGTCGACTGCAGAAAACATTTTTCTCTAACTTGCGCGGGGCCTAGAATCTTCGTTACGGCTCGGAATTGCTCCCCGTTTGCGGCGTTGGAAAGCTTGAAGGATGGGGAAGCTGTTGGTGCATGCCACTAGCTCTAAAATGGGTCAAAAGAATGCTCAAGGTGAGCTTTTACCTATCAAAAGATCAAACTGTATAAGTTCACTATTAATCACAAAAACACTCTATTAAGTGGTGAAATAGGCTATACACCAAATGAAATGAAGGTGTATAAAGGCATTGAAACATCATTATTTCACCACTTATCAACTCCCTGATGAGTGTCCAAATGAGCATGTTTTAGGGGTGTATTTCATATGTTTAATCAACACTTTTCATGCTCATTTCTCCACTCTAGCTTGTTTTCCTCTAGTTTTGTGTTTCATTGGTGTTTCACACATTTATTGTTTAAACAGGAGGAGTAACATAGCTAGGAGGAAAGTAGACGAAGAGAGGAACGCGTGGGCGCAAACGGATCCAAAATCGGAGTTAAAACGAAGAAGATACAGCGTTTTGAAGTTATACTGACTCCGACCGACCTTGCAAGTCCGGTCGCAAGGTCGGTCGGGTCGAAATTTTGCCCAGATTTGTGTTTTTGCAAGCTACTGGAATCGACCGACCTTGCAAGTCCGGTCGCAAGGTCGGTCGAACTTAAAAACGCGTCCAAAATCGCTACTGACTCCGACCGACCTTGCAAGTCCGGTCGCAAGTTCGGTCGGTCGTAAAATTTGCCCAGAAATCAGATTTTAAAAGGGGAAAGAAAGGAAAGAGGGGTATTCGACACAGAACGGAAAAACAAGAGAAAAGAGGGAAGAAGAAGAAGAAAAAGGAAAGGAAGAAGAAGAAGAAGGAGGAGAAGACTCACCTCCATTGAAGCTCTTCTTCAACCTCCCATGGCTATTTCTTCTCCCTTCTCTCATTTTTGTTCCTTAATGGTTGTGTAGTCTCTTTGTAGCTAGGGATTGGGGATTTTGCCCCAAAATCCCTATACTCCATTGTAGATTCTTGAACTCATTTATGGTTTTATTTTAGTTCTTGTTCTTAGTACTAATAATAATTGTGTGTTTGTGGCTCTTGAACTTGTCACCCATGATTTGGGGATTTGTTAAGGGTTTTACCCAATTTGTTATCTATGTGTTAAACTGGTTGGTTTGGCCTACCGATTAGTTGAACATTCTTGTGGATTTCTGTCAACATGTGATTCTGAGATAGAAATCTGGACCGTCGGGGACTAGAACAGCGTACTCTAATTTTGATGATTTCGAGATTGGATTACACTGCAACTTAAGGGGGAATTGTGCTTAATGCTATCAATTGACTAGGTACTTGGAAGATCCTCCAGGTTCCATTCTGTTGGTTAGGATTAGTAGACCTTGATTAGGCTATTAGTTAATTTGGCGTTCCTGTTGTTTAGCCATGAGTTCGAGGGTTGACCATTGGTAGTAAAGGGAAGATGGGTGCAAATTTCCATCCCGGGCTACACCTATCCTAGATAGTTAGTTTAGTGTTTATTATTGTTCTTTATTTCTCCAATTACAACCCAAAAACCCGAAACCCATAATTTACATTTATGCACTTTTGTATATATCCTCTTGCACATTTACTAAGCTTATAATTAGCTAGATAGTTACGAAGTCCCTGTGGATACGACCTTGTTGTACTACAATGATTGGGTTCACTGCCCATAGTTAGCAAGATAGTTTCAACATTGTTTTGCACAACAAGTTTTTGGCGCCGTTGCCGGGGACTTCGGTCCAACTATCTGGTTTATTATCTGTTTAGTTTTTGTGCAGATTTTCATTTCATTTATTTGCCCATTTTGTGTATAAATTTTTGTTTCTTTTTTTTAGGTACTTAATTCTGATGGATGGTCACTACGATCAAGCAGGAGGTTGGTACGGTTACTCCTATGGCGCAGAGAACTACAATCAATGGGATGTATGTCAGAGGTGCGGAGAATATCATGAGAGCCCCCAATGTCCAACAACAATGGCAGAATTGAGAGCTCTTATGGAAAACTTCGAACCATCTGTCACTCCCCCAACAGAAGGTTGGCATGGCGACTACACCGAGCAAAACACCGATTATTGGAGTGTATGCCAAAGGTGCGGAGAGTACCATGAGATCCCCCAATGTCCAACAACAATGCCAGAATTGAGAGCTCTTATGGAGGACCTCAACTCATATGTCTATCGGAGGCTTGTGTGCCAAGAGTATGGAGGAGAGCACGAGAGCGCTCACTGTCCTGTGATCACAGTAGAGGTTGATTCACCCAGTTTGGAGGAGCTCATGTCTGATCTTATCTCTTCTTGCAAGCCTAACTCGACTATGCAAGATACTTTTACATGAAGCAAATACCTTCAACATGAATGTTCAAGCTCAGATTGATCAGATTGTGCAACAACTTGAGAGCGAAACAGTTCATGATGTGGAACAGCCTGCTGAGGACTTGAGCTACTCTCCAACTCCTCCCCTGTGCGAATCTGAAAGCCCAGCACCACTCACCCCCTTGACTATGAAGACACTTCATCAGAAGAGAGTCTCCACTATGACTTCAAGGAGCTTTCTCCCTCTGAAGTCAGCTACCAATATTTCCCGCCTTCTCCGTGCTCCATCAAGATCACGAGGATGCTCACATCCTCAACTTTGAGAAGAAGGAGATACTGTCTCCCTCTGACTCCTCAGAGGAGAGTACCACCACCGACTTCAAGGAGCATCCCCCTCTGAAGTTGATGTCCACCTCGGCTCTTCCTATGAGCCTCACCCCGAGGTCGAGGATGTCTACATCCTTGAATTTGAGGAGGAGGAGCCCACTAACTTTGATCTTCATTTGAAGGATCAAGGCCCTCACCCGTGCACTAATGAAGTTGGGTGGAAGCTCAACGTACACCCACTAAGTGTGGAGGCCACCTTCCCATTTGATCCGGGACCAAGATTGAAGACAAAGTCCGCCCGGAGTTCTCCCTGCACCGCTACTGAAGTAAGGATTTCATCCTTAATTTGAAGAGGAGGCTCCACACAGTTTGATCCTCGTACCAAGGATCACCCACCTCAACACTTCCACCTGATGAACGATCGTGGAGTTTACACTTTCACATCCTAAGTGTTGAGGCCACATTTCCTTTTGATCCGGGTCGTTCTTCATTGCTAGATGATGCCCGCCCAACCCACCCGTTGAAGCCGACTTCAACGTTCATATTCGATCCCGGATGACTTCACGGTGGTATGGTCTAGCCAAAGACCTTAAAGAAGGGCCGCTTACCGGGAGGCAACCCGGATTTCATTTCGTGTCCTGTCTTTTAAATTCTGTTAGTTTCGATTTTACATTGTTTTCAATAATGGGCTATTTTGGCATTCTTTGGACTTGCCCTTTTACGCCCAATTGGTGGCGTCTGTGTTGTGAATATTTTGGAAACAGGTAAGCCCCTCTGAAAAGGGATGGAATTAGGAACAATTACAAAGGAACCTCTGGCGAAATTTTCCAAGAGGACCTTCATCTCCAACGATTGAAGGTAGCACCTCAACGACCCCCCCCACTTGCAATTGTGCGGGCACCCTATCTTCCTTCCGCATCTTATCGGGGAGTACTCGTTTCACCCTTCCTTTAATATTTGCCCACAACGACTCCACTATTTTATTTCCAGTTTTTGTTTTCGTTCTCCTTTGGTTTTGTTTTTGCTAACCCTTAACTCCAGTTGTAGTTTGGTTGCTTCTAGTGTTTTATGCGGGTGCAATTTCAATTCCACACCGCAACCAAGCTACGCTACTTGAGACTGAAGCTCAAGTGTGGGGGAGTTCTACAAACTGATAGCAATAGCAATCTCAGGGGAGTACTAGTTCCTTTTAGTTTTCGTTCTCTCTTCTCTAATTTTGAATCTGCAAATCTGGGGATAGCTTCTGTGCTATACTGTTTGTTTGTGTCCCGTGTGATTTTCCTTTTGTCTGCTTCCCGCAAAGGTCTTCTGGAACCTTCCCCGTTTTGATTGGTGAACAATGGGGACATTGTTCAATTTAAGTGTGGGGGAGTGACCTTTTCGGTGAATTGTGTGCTTAAATGCTTAATACTTCATGCTTATCTTGTGATTGTCCAAAATAAAAAACTTGGACCCTTGTGTTGTGAGTTGTTCTCATTAAGAACAAATACTATTATGAATTGTGGGATAATGCTTAAATTTTTCTTTTGATTGCTTTTGAGGAGCATTTTACATGCGGTGTGGCCAAGTGATCTTATATGGTTGGATTTTTATTGCTTTGGGGTTCCTTCTGTCTTCTTTCTTAGGGATTGCTAAGGGGTGCTTCTTTGTGAAAATCCTCAAGGGACTTGTGAGACGCCATTGTAACCAACAATGAGAGTTGAGTGTTCTTAAATGCAAAGGCTGATGCCAAAATTTTATCTCTCATCTCTTATGCAAAAGTGAAACAAATGCATAAATCTATTTTTCCTTTTGTTTTCTTCTCAATGCCCATTCTTGAGAGAAGTTGGCATGGTAAAAGCTCTCCAAGTCACCTAATCTTTAGAACTTTGAAGCACTCGGATCATACCCCGAAACTCTATTTTGTTTTGCCCTAAGCACACCCATGCCACCACTAAGAGATGGTTCACACTCCTCAAAGGTTTTAATCACTTTTTGCTTCTTCTTTATCCTACAATTCATGTTAGTATTTGAGCATTCCTTACTTGCTGGGGCTTGGTTTTGCTTGAGGACAAGCAAAAAGGTAAGTGTGGGGGTGTGATGAGTGTCCAAATGAGCATGTTTTAGGGGTGTATTTCATATGTTTAATCAACACTTTTCATGCTCATTTCTCCACTCTAGCTTGTTTTCCTCTAGTTTTGTGTTTCATTGGTGTTTTACATTTATTGTTTAAACAGGAGGAGTAACATAGCTAGGAGTAAAGTAGACGAAGAGAGGAACGCGTGGGCGCAAACGGATCCAAAATCGGAGTTAAAACGAAGAAGATACAGCGTTTTGAAGTTATACTGACTCCGACCGACCTTGCAAGTCCGGTCGCAAGGTCGGTCGGGTCGAAATTTTCCCCAGATTTGCGTTTTTGCAAGCTACTGGAATCGACCGACCTTGCAAGTCCGGTCGCAAGGTCGGTCGAACTTAAAAACGCGTCCGAAAATCGCTACTGACTCCGACCGACCTTGCAAGTCCGGTCGCAAGTTCGGTCGGTCGTAAAATTTGCCCAGAAATCAGATTTTAAAAGGGGAAAAGAAGAGGAAAGAGGGGTATTCGAAACAGAACGGAAAAACAAGAGAAAAGAGGGAAGAAGAAGAAGAAGAAAGGAAAGGAAGAAGAAGAAGGAAAGGAGGAGAAGACTCACCTCCATTGAAGCTCTTCTTCAACCTCCCATGGCTATTTCTTCTCCCTTCTCTCATTTTGTTCCTTAATGGTTGTGTAGTCTCTTTGTAGCTAGGGATTGGGGATTTTGCCCCAAAATCCCTATACTCCATTGTAGATTCTTGAACTCATTTATGGTTTATTTTAGTTTTTGTTCTTAGTACTGATAATAATTGTGTGTTTGTGGCTCTTGAACTTGTCACCCATGATTTGGGGATTTGTTAAGGGTTTTGCCCAATTTGTTATCTATGTGTTAAACTGGTTGGTTTGGCCTACCGATTAGTTGAACATTCTTGTGGATTTCTGTCAACATGTGATTCTGAGATAGAAATCTGGACCGTCGGGGACTAGAACAGCGTACTCTAATTTCGATGATTTCGAGATTGGATTACACTGCAACTTAAGGGGAAATTGTGCTTAATGCTATCAATTGACTAGGTACTTGGAAGATCCTCCAGGTTCCATTCCGTTGGTTAGGATTAGTAGACCTTGATTAGGCTATTAGTTAATTTGGCGTTCCTGTTGTTTAGCCATGAGTTCGAGGGTTGACCATTGGTAGTAAAGGGAAGATGGGTGCAAATTTCCATCCCGGGCTACACCTATCCTAGATAGTTAGTTTAGTGTTTATTATTGTTCTTTATTTCTCCAATTACAACCCAAAAACCCGAAACCCATAATTTACATTTATGCACTTTTGTATATATCCTCTTGCACATTTACTAAGCTTATAATTAGCTAGATAGTTACGAAGTCCCTGTGGATACGACCTTGTTGTACTACAATGATTGGGTTCACTGCCCATAGTTAGCAAGATAGTTTCAACATTATTTCACCACTTATCAACTCCCCCACACTTATCTATTTGCTTGTCCTCAAGCAAAATTTGCTAGGAACCCACAATAAAAAGGAATATTTAAAGCAAGCAAGTGTCTAGATGAACTCTTGAATTCAAGTGAGCAAAATTTGTGAAACATCTCAAGAGGAGTGCAACCGACCTTCTCGTGGTGACATGGGTGTGCTTAGGGTAAATAAAAAAATATAGAGTTTTGGGGTATGATCTAGAGTGCTTCCAAGTTCTTAGAGATTTTTGGAACTTGGAGAACTTTTACCATGGCCAACTTCTCTCAAGAATGGGCATTGAGGAAAAACAAAAGGAAAAATAGAGATTTGCATTTGATTCACTTTTGCAACAAGAGATGAGAAGAGATGGTTTGGCATTTTGCCTTTCTTTAATGAACACTCAACTCTCATTTGTTGGTTACCTATGGTGTCTCTCAAGTTCCTATATAAATATTTTTCACAAGGAAGCACCCCTTAGCAATCCCTAGATGAGAAGGTAGAAAGAACCCCTAAGCAATAAAAAATCACCAAGAGAGGGGTTTATGGAAGCACCGCAAACAATTGCTCCTCAAGAGAGATCTTTTTGAAAAACAATCAGTGAAGAATTCTAAAAATTCATGGAGACACTTGCTTACTATAAATGTAATTTCTACATGGGAGCTGTAGATACGTATAGGGAAATTGAGTAGTGCACCAAAAAAAAAGGTCGTTTCCCCCACACTTGAATGGGACAATGTCCGCATTGTTCGAAGCAAAACTCAAGGGAACACAAACAGAAGACCTTTTCGAAGCACTTAACATAGAGTACAAAAGTTTAGCGCAGTATGTAAGTGTGTAGGCGTGAGAGAACGAGGACTCCCCTGAGAAGGTGTGAGTGGTGGATCAAATTCCCCCACACTTGTGAGTGTCCGGGGCGTTGAAGCGCTAGGAAAAATTTGCAAGAGTTCCTCTTGCATGTGGCCTTACTCACCCTTGAGGAGCGCTTGCGTTCAATAGTGTATATCTACAATGCAAGGCAAAAAAGGAACGAGGCGCACTCGTAATTCCGAAGAATTCGCAAAAAGCCATAATAGTAAGCAAAATGGGGCTCATACATGATCCTGAATCATATATCCGAACAGTGCATTAAAGAAAATAAGAAAGTGCTACAAGCTAGAGTGCTGAATTTAAATATCGAAGATGAAACAGCAATCAGAAGGAGTCTAAAAAGTGCCAAGAATAATGACAATCCACATTTTGCATAAAGAACTACTGGGGAGGGGGTGGCCATGTGCCATCTGCTCCTGAAGGCGCGAATCTGCTCCGCCATCAGACGCTGCTGCTCAGCAACCAGGCGCTGGTGCTCAGCCACCTGACGCTGTTACTCTTGAAAGCGCTCCTCGGATACAACGCCGGTCGGTGGGGGAGGAGGGAGAGCAGAGCGGAGCGGCACTAGCAGAGGCACCCGAGGAGGACGCCTGAGCCGTCTGAGCGTCTTCCTTGTACCAGCTATCTGCGCGCTGAGTGAACCCAAACCTCCTCATAGTGTGCGCCCCGATCAACTCCATGGGAGGACTGGCCTGAAGCCCAGCAGTCGGCAGCCCCAGCCCCAGCCGGGCAATCTGCTGCTGAATGAAGAAGGGGAACCCCAGGTGCTGGGTGTCCTTCTTGGCGATGATGTGGAGCAAATGCCGGAACATCAATCCGGAGAGGGACATCGGCTCGTCAGTGATGTCCGGAGTCAGCATGTAGTCGACGACGAGGAAACAGTCCGTCGCATTAAGATCTTTGCTGTCACGCGGATGGATGTTATGGCGGAGCAGTGCCAGCAAGACTCTCTTGACCGGATCAGTGACCATGTTGAGAGTCATCGTGACTCTAACATCAGTCCCCGCCTGGTTCTTCTTTCGGCGCTGAACGGGGAGAGTGGCCAGGTAGTGCTTCCTATGGTCGTCCTGCTCGTGGGAGAATCCAGGAGCGGTAGGTCACATCCTCCCAAGGCACCTCAAGGAAGCGCTGGAAGGTGTCTTTGGTGATTTCGATTGGTTGCCCCCCAACATAGGAAGAAACCGTCCGCTCATGGCGATCCACCGTGGCATTAGCGTAGAATTCGTAAATCTGGCTGGGGAAGTATTCCCCGCCCATGCTCAGCAGACAGCTCCACTGGAGAGGATCGAGGACGGCGCGAAGCTGAAGTGTATCAATGAGTGTAGGGTCCACCGTCCTCTCCCGCACGATTTCCTTTCGACGTGGGGCATTGTACCATGCCCGGGCAGCTTCATTGAGGAATCGGCCATCAAGGAGACCGGCATTGGCGGCTGCCCTTCGAGTGGCACGTCGGTTTCGGTGGGCCATTGTTCTGCAAAAAGGAATAAAGACAAAAGAGAAACAAAAGAAGAAACAAATAACAAGTGGTGTGAAGTTAGAATAAAAAGAGGAGGATACTAAGCATTTTGGCAAGGAATAAGCATGAAGCACAAAGAAGAGCAAAGCAATGGTACGGTGCTAGAAAAATTTCGCCATGGTTTCCCTTGTTTTTCTTCCTTTCCCTCCCCCGGTTCTAAGAACCTCCACAGTTTCATCCAAAAGGGTACCATGCAGCTCACCAAGTATCCCACTATAATTTCAATCAAAATGAAAACTCCCCACTAAGCACACTACCAATTATCAAGGTTTCACATTTTAGGCGACAAACTTGCACCCACAAAATGCGACCAATAGAGGCTCAATGGTGTTTAGACATCCAGCATCATTCACACAAAGCAGTTAGCATAAATTAAAACACCTTGGAATAATGCTAAACAAACATTATTCAATTTAAGACATTAAGCACCAATGTATGCTTAGAACCACCAAATGACACATTTTTAAGCTCCAACCCACACAAAGTCCCTAATTAATCATTCAACACAGTCCAAATCCACAAATGTGCAAAAATCACAATTTCTCACCTAAGGCTCCGTTTGGTTCGATTTGAATTTAGGCCAAAGTGTAACTTGCTCGAAAAATTTACAAAATGACAGTGTAGAGTTAGAATCACATACCTAGGTGTTTAGATGTGGAAAAGAAGTTGAAATTGAACAGATTTTGGGCTACAATCGAAATGGAATTCGATTGGGGGTTTAGGGTTTCGAATGGAGAGAGGGGCTGGGTGTAGTGGTGTTGTTGGGTCGTGGCTGGGGTCCGGTGCGGCTGGGGCTCGCGACGGTCGTCGGAGGGGACTGGGGTGGCGGCGGCGGTCGTCGGAAGTAGGGCTGGAGGTGTGTGGCTGGGCGCGAGAGAGAGGAGAGAGAAGGAGGAATGGCGATGGAGGGTTGTGTCGGGTGCGCGAGGAAGAAGAAAGAAAGAGAGGAAGAAGGAAAGAAGAAGAAAGAAAGAAAACGCCGCGTTTTTTCTCTCTTTTTTTTTCAAAATTTTCGACCCGACCGACCCACCTAGGGTCGGTCGTTGGGTCGGTCTTCACAGAAAGAAAATTTCAAACTTTTTCGACCCGACCGACCCAACCTAGGGTCGGTCGGTGGGTCGGTCTTCAACAGAAAGAAATTTTTCAATTTTTTCGACCCGACCGACCCACCATAGGGTCGGTCTGTTACAGAGACCAATTTTTTCAAAGTTTGAGCCGACCGACCCATCTAGGATCGGTCCTAGGGTCGGTCTTTGACAGAGGCTCCCAAAAAGAGATGTTTTCTTGCCCAAAATGCTTATTTTCAACCACAACCAACTTAAACATGCAAAAACACGCAGAAACACACCAAAACAAGCTAAATTAACAAACAAATGATGCACACGAACGATAGCATGAGAGTTGTCCGGGTTGCCTCCCGGAAAGCTGCCCGTCTTTTTACGGTCTTTGGCTAGACCATTGTGAGGGTTAGATCAAACCTGGGGCTCTTGTAAGTAGAGAGGACGTGTCTCCACCTTCTCGATATCGCCTCCTAGGTAATGTTTCAACCTAGACCCGTTGACCATAAATGTCTCACCCTTCACATTCTTCAGTTCAATCGCACCATATGGGGTTACCTTGGTGACGGTGAATGGTCCGGACCAATGTGACTTGAGCTTACCCGGAAAAAGCTTCAACCTCGAATTGTAGAGCAATACCCGGTCTCCCTCATGGAACTCCCGCCTTAAGATCATCTTGTCATGCCACCTCTTGGCCTTCTCCTTGTAAATGCGGTTGTTCTCATAGGCTTCCTCCCGGAATTCCTCCAGTTCGGTGAGTTGAAATTTTCTCTTGTCGGCGGCACCCTTGAGATCAAAGTTTAAGGCTTTCACAGCCCAATAGGATTTGTGCTCCAGCTCAACGGGTAAGTGGCAAGCCTTGCCGAAGACTAGACGGTATGGAGACATCCCGATGGGAGTCTTGTATGCTGTCCGGTAAGCCCATAGAGCATCGTCTAGTCTTAAGGACCAATCCTTCCTGGAGGAGTTTACCGTCTTCTGTAGTATCCATTTCAGCTCCCTATTTGTCACCTCGGCTTGCCCATTTGTTTGAGGGTGGTAAGGCAAGGATACCTTGTGTCTCACTCCGTATTTTTCCATTAACGCCTCAAACTGTTTGTTACAGAAGTGAGATCCCCCATCGCTGAGAATCGCCCTAGGCACCCCAAACCTTGTGAAGATGTTTTTCTTTAGGAACTTGGTCACCACCTTGGCATCATTGGTGGGAGATGCAATGGCTTCCACCCATTTCGTGACATAGTCCACCGCCACCAAGATGAAGAGATTTGAGTGGGAGGAGGGGAATGGACCCATGAAATCAATGCCCCATAAATCGAAGGGTTCGACCTCGATCATTACATTAAGTGGCATCTCGTGCTTCCGGGATATGTTTCCTAGCATTTGGCACCGGTCGCAAGCAGCTACAAAGGAGTGGCAGTCCTTGTGAAGCGTTTTCCAAAAGAATCCGGACTGGAGCACCTTAGCTGCTGTCCTGGCTGGCCCGTGGTGCCCTCCTACCTCAAGGGAGTGGCAATGGGTGAGGATGCTCTGAACTTCATCTATGGGTATGCACCTCCTAATCATCCCATCGGCACAGACTTTGAATAGGTAAGGGTCATCCCAAAAATAATGCCTGACGTCGGCGAAGAATTTCTTCCTCTGCTGGTATGTCATTTCGTATGGCACTACTCCCCTCACCAGGTAGTTTGCGATGTCGGCAAACCAAGGATCACCGGTTTCTCCAATTGTGAACACGGTCTCATCCGGGAAGAGCTCATTGATAGGGGTACCATCATCCGGGGTCTCCATTCGAGACAGTGGTCAGTCAAACAACGTTTGAGTGCCCGGTTTATCCCTAATCTCAATCTCAAATTCCTGCAGCAATAGAATCCATCTCAAGAGCCTCGGTTTAGCGTCTTCCTTGGTGAAGAGATACTTGAGAGCTGAGTGGTCGGTATGAACAATCACCCTGCTCCCCAAGAGATATGAGCGGAACTTATCTAGTGCAAAGACCACCGCTAGGAGCTCCTTCTCAGTCGTGGCATAATTTTTCTGAGCATCATTGAGTGTTTTGCTTGCATAGTAGACAGTTCTAAGAATTTTCTCCCTTCTTTGACATAGGGCTGCTCCCACCGCATAGTCGCTTGCATCACACATTACCTCAAAAGGGAGGCCCCAATCCGGTGATACCACTATCGGTGCTGAGACGAGGCACTCCTTGAGAGTGTGGAAGGCTTTTAGACATTCTTCAGAGAATTTAAACTTTGCATCTTTTGCTAAGAGGTCACACAGAGGTTTGGAGATTTTGGAGAAGTCCTTGATGAACCTTCTGTAGAACCCGGCATGGCCAAGAAAGCTTCTAATGTCTTTAACCGAGGTAGGTGGTGGCAGCTTCTCTATGACTTCGACCTTGGCCCGGTCGACTTCAATCCCATTGGAAGAGATCTTGTGCCCGAGGACGATCCCTTCTCTCACCATGAAGTGACATTTCTCCCAATTGAGTACTAGATTGGTTTCCTCACATCGGGAGAGAATGGCGTCCAAGTTCTCCAGACAAGAGTCAAAATTGAGCCCGAAGACCGAGAAATCGTCCATGAAACTTCCATGCTTTTTTCAATAAAGTCGGAGAAGATGGCCATCATACACCTTTGGAATGTTGCGGGAGCATTGCATAATCCGAAAGGCATTCTTCTATATGCGAATGTCCCGTAAGGGCATGTGAATGTGGTCTTCTCTTGATCTTCCGGGGCTATGGGGATTTGGAAGTACCCCGAGTAGCCATCAAGAAAGCAATAAAAGTCTTGTCCGGCTAACCTCTCTAGCATTTGGTCGATGAAAGGCAGGGGGAAGTGGTCTTTCCTTGTAGCCGTGTTCAACTTCCGGTAGTCGATGCATACTCTCCAACCGGTTGTTGTCCTTTGGGGAACCAGCTCACCCTTTTCATTCGACACCACCGTGATCCCTCCTTCTTTGGTACCACCTGAGTCGGGCTCACCCATTGACTATCGGATATGGGGTAGATGATCCCGGAGTCGAGTAGCTTTAGGACCTCCTTCTTAACTACCCTCCTTCATGTTCGGGTTGAGCCGCCTTTGAGGTTGAACAAGTGGCTTGTAGTCGTCCTCCATGAAAATTCGGTGAGTGCACAAATGTGGAGCAATACCCTTGATGTCTGAGATGGACCACCCAATAGCTCTCTTGTGGTCTCGAAGCACCCTCAACAAACTGTCTTCTTGTGCTCCTGTAAGAGAGGAAGAAATAATAACAGGAAGATCACAAGGTTCAGTTAGATAAGCATATTTTAAATGAGAGGGTAAGGTTTCAACTCCACGGTGGGAGGCTTCTCAACCGAGGGGGTAGCCTTTGTGCAGTGCGCTCCAAGGGCTCCGGTGGTGGGTAGTGTGTCCGGTATGGCATTGACCTCTTGTCTAATGCGGCGACCATCTCTCTTACCTCCGGTTCATCTTCCCGGTCTCCACAAGTATCAGTCAAAGCGACGGTGAGAGCATCATAATCAAAACAAGAAGAGTAATTATCTTGCAAAATTGAGTCAACAATATCTATGGCAAAAGCAGCTTCCGCATGTGCGGGTTTTTTCACTACCTTAGACATGTCAAACTCAAGTTTTTCATCATGAAACCTCAAGATAATTTTTCCATTTTCCACATCTATTAAGGTCCTAGCAGTTCGCAAGAAGGGGCGACCTAATATCAGTGGTACTCTAGCATCCTCCTCCATATCAATAACGATGAAATCAGCCGGGAAAACAAAAGTCCCTACAGTCACTACTAAATCCTCAACTTTCCCTTTCGGGAAGACCAATGACCTATCAGCAAGTTGCAGTTGCATAGCAGTGGGTGCACACTCGCCAATCCCAAGTTTATTAAAAATTGAAAGCGGCATGAGATTTATACTTGCACCTAAATCACATAATCCACTACCACAATTTATATCACCGATAGAGCAGGGGATTATAGGCAAACCGGGGTCTCCGAGTTTTGGAGGGGGGTTCCGCAGTAGGACCGCCGAGATCTCCTCGGTGAGTTGCACCGTCTCCGCACCAAGTGTTGCTCTCTTGTTAGCAAGAATGTCTTTCATAAACTTGGCGTAGATAGGCATTTGTTTCAAAGCATCTGCAAAAGGAACATTAATTGTTAGCTTGTTGAAAATGCTTAAAAATTCCCAAATTGTTCATCTAGATTTTTCTTTTTGAGTCTATTTGGGAATGGAAGAGGTAGTAAAGGTTCAAGAGTAGAAGGGGAAGATGATTCAGGAGACTCCTTCTCCTTGGAAGTATTTTTCGGTTGAGAAGGAGCTTCCTCAACAATCTCTTGTTCTTCCTCTTGGCGATCTTGAATTTCTTCATTGTGATTCTCTTGGCTCTCATGATCAGCTTGTGGAGATGCAGTTTGAAGGGGGCGACCACTTCTCAATGTTACCGCTTTGGCCTCTTCCCTCGGGTTGGGCTTTGTTTGACTTGGAAAGGTGCCCGGTGGCCTTTGGGAGTTGTTGAGATATTTGACCAAGTTGGGTTTCAATGTTTTTGTTGAATGCCGTTTGGTTAGCATTGAAAGCCTCTTGTTCCGAGAACTTGGTCTTTGCGGTGACAATGAAATCCGCCATGAGGTTTTCCAACCTTGAAGTCCCACTAGAAGAGGAGGAGGGGGACCCTTGTTGTTGTTGTTGATGTTGGAAGCCCGGAGGAGTTCCTTGTGGCCTATACCCATATTGAAAGTTTGATGGTTGGTTTTGGGCTTGAGGTCTATACCCTTGAGAGTTGTTGAAGCTTTTGTTTGGTTCTCCTTGTTTGGGTCATTTCTCCATGAAAAATTAGGATGGTTCCTCCATGGCGCATTGTTGTTGTTGTAAGCTCGGTTGCCTATGAAGTTCACATCCTCTTGTTGGTTCGTGTTCAGCTCCCCTTCACAACGTCGAGTGTCGTGGGGACCCGCACATATGGCACATCCTTCCGAGGATTGACCGGAAGATGAAGAAGCTATAGATTTGACAATTTCGGTTTGAGCGGTAGCTAGCTTCTCTACCATCTTCGTGAGAGATGAGATTTGAGCTGAGAGATGATCGGTGGGTTGCACATTGAGGAGGCCAGCTGCTCTTGGTACTCTTCCCTTGGCTCTAGACCATTGCCTTGTGTCATTGGTCATTGTTTCTAGGAGTTCTATTCCTTCCTCGGGAGATTTTGTCATGAAGCTCCCTCCCGCGGAGGAATTAACAAGTAGGCGGTTGGAGTCGTCCAGCCCATTGAAGAATGAGAGACACAAGGATTGGTCATCTAGACCATGATGGGAGCAATTCATGAGCAGCTCCTTGAACCGGTCCCAAGCATCGTACAAGGTCTCACCCGGCTCTTGGTAGAAAGTATTTATTTCGCCAATTAATTGCCTTGTCCTACTTGTGGGGTAGTATTTGGCAAGGAATTTGCTAGCCATTTGCTCCCATGTTTCGATAGAATTTGATGGGAGACTACGGTACCATCTCAAAGCTGAGTCGGACAGTGAGTGGGGGAAGAGTTGTAGCCGGATCCTCTCGTTTAGATTTCCTGTTTTACCGAAGGAGTTGCAAAAATCCACGAAGACGCTCAAGTGGTTTGGAGCATCATCCGGATTTGCCCCACTGAATTTTCCTTGGTCCCGGATGGCGGTGATGAAATGGGTTTTGAAAGTCCATTGAGCCGCTTCAGCCTGTGTTAAGGTTGGAAGAACTATTGCTGAGGCTCTCCCTTCAGGTGTTTGGTCGGTTAGTCCTGGTTGTCTGGTGTTGTCCTTGTTTGTTTTTTCTTCATTGTTCTTGTCCATCGGTCCTTGTGCATCATGACCATGTTTTCTACAGCGGGTCATTGTCAGGCAAGTGTTTTCAATTTCTTCTAACTCTTCTTAGAGATCGTTCGAGATCAGGCCTCGGACTAGCAAGAGGAGAGTCGCTAGAACGGGTACTTGGCATACACCAGAAGAGCAGAGGGTACCTAAACAAGCTTGCCCACA